>JAPDOI010000741.1:190000-237500 GCA_029168955.1 Aplectana chamaeleonis
GGGGGCCTGAGCTGTGCGAGGGTAGATGGAGGTGGGCTGATCTCCGTAGATCAAGTGAACTATTCTGACCGGGGGTAGGTAGAAATACGCCGAAAATTTGAACTATTCACGCTTCTGAGATGGGGGTCTGGGGAAACCGCCAAAAGTTTGCTCTTGGAGGGGGGGGGGGTCTGAGGAAATTTAGCCTTGTCCACACCTCGCGCCGTACCCTGGTCCGCTATTAGACCAGCTGGGTAACGCAGCGCGTTTTGCGCCTACACTGGCAACTCGTCCGTGTCTCCTTGTTTTTGGTGTACAGGGTCCGCGCGCCCTAAAAGATTATGATGTGGACGTCGCATCGCCGTGTCGTAATGCCAGGATGGGCGACGACAAGCGGCTCAATACCGACGCTAAGGGGCCGATTAGAGTCCCGCCACCGAAAGGCGCGGCAGCATATCGTCAAGGCTGCGATGACTAAGCCGGGCGGCGCTGAGTTGAAGCGGGCGAGGCGCGGCCGCGCCACGTCTATGAGACTGCTCCGCCACTGTTATTCAAGCGTTTTCGCCAGCCTACTGCCCATATTCCTGTAAACCTGAGGATGAAAAAGTCGAGACAAGCTAGGAATATGGACAGCAGGCTAGCAAAATCACCTGTTGCGGGGGCAATCTATTACAAGCCGCGCTGCACGGCCGCTCCGCGCCCGCTTCAACTCAGCGCCGCCCGGCTCGGTCATCGCAGCCTTGACGGTACAATGGAAAGGTATCGATCAAGCGGAACCGCACGATCGATTCGCCTCCATCGCATGCTGCCTGCCACGTCTTCCAGCGGCGAGAGTCTAATCGGCTCCTAAGGATTCCTTTTTAGTACTTTCGCCGCCGAGTGGCGCGGCGATGTGCAATCCTACAATATCGATCTTGCCGCGCCGCGTGATCAGTATCAGGCGTCTTTTATACTTCCACTGCCGGGCGGCGCGGCGAAGTGCAATTCTGCAGCATCGATCATGCCGTACCGCGTGATCAATATTACAGAAGTGCACTGTGCCGCGCTGCTCGGCGGCGGGAGTATACACGACCCCATATAGGAATGCACTTCGCCGCGCCGCTCGGTTGTGGAGGTATAAATGACTCTTAAAGGCACAGTACAACCTCAGGGACAAAATCTGAGATTTCCATATGATTTTGAAGTAGACCCACACTATATAGCACCTGCCCAGTGCGAGCTCTCAAATCCTCCGAATGAACGAGATAAAGGAGGAAGCCACCCTGGGACTCCCACATCGGGAAGCCACTTTAGCACGCCACGAATCAGCGTGGAACCGTTTTTCCAAGATAGGCAGGAAAACAGATGAACCATTTTGAGGTTGGACTGTGCTTTTAAGGCCGGAACCATACTACCGTCGCCGCGATGTTTGAGAGAAACATTATAGGTAATCACCGCAATATTGCGTTTCTGAGGTAACAGTTCTTGGTTGCAAAAAGCATTGAATAAGAAATCTCCGTTCCAAACACATCTCGCAAATATTGATCAAATATGTATTTTGCCGCGAGCTGACCCCGCGTCAACGCGAGACTCAAGCTAAGAAGAAGAAAATGTAACATCGGCATGGATCCTAATGAGGCTTTGCGTTTCCCACTGGAAGTTGGCGCAAACTCGGTGCGCCCATGCTATAACATATGACACCGAGTTTACGCCAGCCTTCAATAGTGAACGCGAAATCCCATTAGGATCCATGCCGACTTTATGTCGTCGTGGTGACATCGGCGCCGCCTCTTATTGAGCAAGGAAGCAGGATCGATACGGTTTTTCTTAACGCATTGCCGCGTCGGAGCTATGGTCCCGGCCTGAGGGCTAGTGCATACTTCTCGCGACGCGCGACAGTGCATATCAGCAGTATCGAATTCCAGTCGAAATAGATGACAAACATTATGCCGCGTCGCTCGTCGCGGGAAGTATCACTAGGCCTAAACGGCATGCTCGACGACGATAAGTATAACGCGTCCCCGAATGACCACAACGGTCTGGAGCGTAGCTGTTACCCCTCTACGATGCGCGTGGCGTGTCACCCTGAACCATACTTACAGTCGGCAAGGATTTTGTTGATGCTCTGCGTGCCCTTTTCAAGGTTGGCACGAACTCGGTGCCATGTGTTATCACATAGGTACACCGCTCTTGCGCTAGCATTCAATTGGGCAAGCACAGTATCAGTGCTTTCCGTGCCGACCGTACCATGCGCTGCGTTCTCAGCTCAGTTGGTGTCAAAACACATAGACGCCACGGGAACCATAATCTGGGCATCGGGCAATTTTTTTTTGGGTTTAGGATGCTAGCTAGACTCTTTTTCAGTTCAAGTGATCTCCTGTTTTCGATTATCACAGCATGGAGCGGTGGCTTTTTCGTCGGGACCTCCTTATCGCCGATTATATTTCGCCGAGGCCCACCTCTCCGCTGCTGGTGATAATCGAAATCGACAGGTCACTAGGGATTAACCAGAGCTTACATACCTTTTCCGTTTTTGGGTACGAATACCATCCGAGCGGCCTTGACTCCAAAGTGCTGAAAACGAAGCCATGGCCCTTTTATCCGCTTTCTGAAGAATTATGGTGAGTTCCGGTAGGGCCAATGTCATTTGGTTGACGTATTTTACCACAATCGTTCGGAAATCGGATAGCAGATAACGGAATCGTGACTGACATCCTTGAGAAGCCCTTTTGGCAGAATTTTCAGTAAAACCGGAGACTCTATACGAGCGGCCGTATACTTACCGTAATCTTCCGGAAACTGAAAAGAGTTAACATTGACCAAACGTAGTTTTGGCGGAAAAATCTGGGTTTTTGGAATGCTGGTCGCTCGAAGAATAATAGCGCGTGCCAAAGGCCTCTTTCAGAGTTCGATCGCTCTGCAACGCGACCGAATGAAAACACTGTGTATCGATCTGGTGGCGTCGCGCGATCAGGTCGCCGGCCTTTGGACAAGATCGCGGGAAAAGTCGCCCAATCGCGCGATTGGGCGACCGAGATGGCCAGATCGCGGCGATCGCTTCATATGTCCCCGTTCAAATTCCTCTTTTTTCACGTTGATTCAGGGAAAATAAGTATAAGGAGGCAAACCAATCAATACAAAACAATTATTATCATAAAATGACAAACCACAATGCACCTTTCATCATAAATGACAAACCAATTGCGCGACACCGCTCCGACACTGGGAGAGGTCATCTACTGGAGTTACCCGGAAGATCTCTTCTATCAGCTGTAGATGAACGGAATTCGCTAGTAGATGGTCGAAACCTAACATGCTTTTAACAGGTATACTAGCACTGCAGTTGAACAGAACTCGATTTTGGAGGGAATTTCAAATTCCGGTGTAGGCGGTAACCTAGCCTGTCTTTACAGGGATACACTTTTTCCGGGTTCACACAGGGGAGCCCGGGGAAATGCCACTGGGGTAATCTCCTTTGGTGTCCCCACAGGGGGCGGTGACCCCACCGCCACGGTCCGCAGTGGGATGCACCCCACCGTGGACCGTGGGGAGATGGCCCCACAGTTGGGTATCACCTCCCCCACCTCCCTGCCGTGGGAGCCCCTACTCTCGGCGAAAAAATCCGGTATCCGGTGGATCTTCAGGTGAGTGACTCGAAGCCACCTCCCAGGTTCGGCTCCGAAGAGCCGACTAAGGCACACCGTGAGATGAAAAGCCTTTTATTCCAGGAGCATTGTCAATACCTTTGTCTAAACATGTTAGTGATCCTGACGAATATCTGGCGTCGTTATTGAGGTTTGTAGCTGTTTATTGCGTTCAGTACATTTGAAATGACGGCAATACATTTGCGTCGCGGCTGCAGAGTGGCGATTTCACCTCATCATCTACATTCGTTCATCTGTAGTACAATATACCTCCTGTAAATCCTCCAAAACGTCAATTTCCCTAGTAGATGTCCTCTCCCAGTGCCGGAGCGCGAACATGAAATAGGCGTCGATTAGAATGTGTACGTTAAAGTGCGTGGTCGCCAACTTCCGCTATTGGGCCTTCACACTTCCAAAATCTGCGATTTCCACGGCTCGCCGTGCCCACGATCGCGTCGCCTAGCGATCGAACTCTGAAAGAGGCCAAACGTCTAAACAGACTTCTCTGTGAGATTGAGCGAGTCTGATCGCTTTGATAATAAGACTTCTAATGTGATTTGGAGGTATTCTAGTTGCTGTGAAAATGGTTTATCATCACAGAGGGAGTGAAATTATATGAATCTTTACTCTGTTTCCTTGCAGAGGGATGTTTTTGCTTCTGAAGTGGAGATTCACCGAACGGAACAGCAGTTGCGATCTCAGACGCAGGATGATGGTGAGTATTACTGATTTTCTTTTTATGCCTTTAATGGTTTGATTGGTGTTGGGCGAGGATAGATCACTCGACCGTCGGCGTGACAGTGGCGCCTCTCGTCACTGCCCAACACCCGCCCGGACTTAATGAAATCTTCTAATCCCTTCTAAAAATAGCGTATTTGGCGGTCTTTCGTACGTCCAATGTTTGACGAATCTAGAAACGCTTGATGGTGTTCTCTGACGAATTTCATTTGAATAGTTAATCTTTTCGCGACTTGTTCATACCAATAGATTTGGTTTGGAAAATTATTGAGGCGAAAGCAAATGTACGTCATGCAAGAAATGATTTTTTTCCTCAAAGAGTTGGGAGGGACACCTATTAGGCAGGAGCAGGGGGCTCGGAGCGGGATACTGCGCACTTTTCCTATTGAGCCAGACGAGATACTAACCATACTAGTCGTTTTGGCTGATCCGACCTACGCTTTTTATACTTCCCTTGTGAGTCGCGACCGGTTGGTACAGTTCGCAGTTTCAGTCGGGATCGCCGAGCGACTGGGGTATTTCATGGCTGGTCGAAGCGACCTGCTTGATTTTGTTATATCGCTTCGACTAGTCGCGTCGCTTCCATGATAGGCCATTGTTCTAGTCTAAGCGACTAGGCCGTAATCTTTCGTCGAAACTTGAGGTATTTGACGCCAAATTGCAGACTCCACACTCAATCTCGCGGCGTTGTCCGCAAATCTCCGTCATGTTTCACGCGGAACTGCGTCCCCACGAGCGATCTCAAGTCGCTCGACGATCTGAAATCGCCAGACGGAGCGATTTCAAATCGTTTCGTCCAACGATTTCAGATCGCGGCAGTATTGGTGGTCGCCTCCACTCCAAGTCGAAGCGACCAGCTATGAATGGGGCTTTAGAGTTTTGATAGTGTACCAATCATTGTTCCCTCGTATCCTGGGTGACCCCTTGCAACTAGGTCTGCACCGAGGTGTCATGAAGCCTTGTGATCAGTGAGCCGTTATTGAGAGTCCAAAACGTCTCCAAATAAAATTCTGGAATCCATCAAAACTTAGGAAACGTTCTACATTCTCACCGTAATTTCCTCCACTACAAATATTTCCTATCAACTCAAGCTAGTTATTGCGTCATTTTTGAATTACACCTGACCTTTCGCTAGCTTACTGCACGATCAAGATTAGGACAAAACTTAACGCAAGCAAGGAACAAGTATCCAGCGTTTTTTGATTTCTGCTTAAAGTTGCTCACATTTTTAATCGTCGTTATGCCATCATGAAATTGTGAGGCGATCTGTGTCGCAATTTTAATCACTTATTTCTCAATGCAGATGTTGTTGCTCAAGGGCAAGTCAAAACTACACTTCCGAGACTAATCAGTCGGATAGAAAGCGCAGTAATTATTTTTTCGGAGTTCAGGTTGAAAAACACTTTTTTTTTTGAAATTTTAACCCAAAAACTGTTAAATTTTTTTCAGAACCTGAGGGGGGATGTGAGAATTTTGGACATTTTTCAAAAGTTTTGATGTCCAAGGGGGGGCGTAGCTTCGTCGAAGTCCCGGACAACGGTCTGCCTCACCCTGTCAGAGATAGAGCTTAGGTGAAAGTTGTTTTTGGAATCCTCATGAAAATCTGCATAGAATAGCGTTTTCAGTTTTAAAAAAATACGTTCCCACCCTACCGCCTGATTTCAGTTCATAAATTACATTTTTTTGTTTGAGATCATCGGTTTTTCGTCCACAACATTTTCGTGCTTGGAGATAGACCTTTGGTGGACTCTGCCAACGCGTAGCTAGATGCCTCCGAGGGCGCGGCCTGAAGCGCCGCCCCATTCCATGTAGCGGTTAACTACGGGTTTTGGCTACGATAGCTAAAACCCGCATATTCTTGTGTCGAGGCTACAAGGCTGCAAAATCTGCGGGTGTTCTACGTAACCGAAACATTGATCGCTCTGACGCTAAACCCGTATATTCTCACTATAATTTTGTAGCGAGAATCTACGGATTTAGCGACAGCCTGTGTTGAAATGCAGCCTCAAACCCGCGTTGGCTACGCGGAACGCAGGGATGCGGTTAGAACAAAGTTGGCCCAGTCAAGGCACGAAGAACTTGACACTCTGTGGGTGTTCGTGGAGGGTGACCCCGTGTCGCTCTCTGGAAGACCTTGCTAGGGATAATTTTGGCAGCTGGTATGCTGCAGGCCGAGGGGAAGAAAAGGCGATGCGCTCGATCGCAGCGGTTATCGTCTTTCTAGTACGGATGAAGACTGGGTGGGCCGATCGACCGAGTGCTGCAACGAGAATAAGCGTAGAATATGCGGGTGCTGTAGCGAGAATTCACGTACATTATGAGGGCGCTGTAGCTAAAATTTCACAAACTGAGGCTAAACTTTCCGTAGCTTACGTAAATTCTCGTGTCAAAATCAGACTAGATGCCTCCCAAACCCTGGGCATCCCTGGTTTCCGTGTGAGGCATCTAGCTACGCGTTGGCGGAGGTTTTTTTTTGGAATATTGATTGGTGAAGGTTTATTTCGGAATCTCGAAGGAATTCTGCGTTGACTAGTGTTTCCAGTTTGACAAAATATTTTCTTAATTTTCAGCCTGATTCATTCTACGAAATACCGGTTTTTCGCCTATAACTCTTTAACCGTTGGAAATAGGTTTGTTTTTGAAATCTAGGTAAAGTTCTGTGTGGAATGATATATCGGGTTCCTCACTTTGCTTGCTCCATGGGCCAGCCATTTCGTTGGAGCCGAGCCGCATATTAATCTTCATAGGGTGCTCCGCCTCTATGTTGTGAATTGGAGGCGCAGAGTCTCACTGGAGCCAACAATGGAGCTCGGCTCCACCGACCTGGCTGGCTTATGGGGCAAGCAAAGTTAGGAGCCCAATATATCATCCGACACAGAATTTCACGCAGATTCGAAAAACGACCTTCATCAAAACCCTATCTTCAACGGTTGAAGAGTTATAGGCGGAAAAACGATGTTTTGTAAAATGAATTTGTCTGAGGGATCAAGAAAATATTTTTCCAAACTGGAAAAACTAATCGACACAGAATTCCATCGACATTCCAAAAGCGATCTCTAACAAAAGTCCATCTCTTAGCGTAGAAAAGTCATGAACGAAAATCCGATAACTTCAGGCACAAAAAATGCATTTCAGAGACCGAAATCGGCTGGAAGAATAAGGAAGTACTTTTCGAACCTGAAAACGCTAATCGATGCAGAATTTAAAGAGAATTCCAAAAGCAGCCTCCACCGTGTAGTTATTTATCTTGAATGGGAAAAAGTCTATACGCATAAAACTGATTGCTTCAAGTCAAAAAAACGTTATTTTGTAAATTGATTCGGTTGAGAGATGGGGAACGTTTTTTTTCAAATTGAATACGTTATTTGACTCAGGATTCTAAGAAGATTCCGGAAACAACTACTGTGCTCGTCTGGGTCAAATTTCGGTCCACAATTGCGTCTCAACACGCTTTGCGGCCGCACGCGCTCGGGTCAATCGAGTTTCCAGCTCCAAAGCCGACTCGCTATGGCTTTTTTAAGCAGTTTTCTTCTATTTTGTTTAGTTTCTAGTTTCTAAAACTCATCTAGAGTTAACAGATTGGGAGCTGCGGCGCTGGAAACTCTTCCTACTCGAAAGCGCGTGGCAGCATAGCGTGTCGAGACGCAATTGCGGACCGGAAATTGGCCCAGATAAGCACAATACTTCGAAGAATCCGTCGTCAGGGGTAAAACTTAGATGTTTTTCAATGTTTAACAGGCGGTTTTTTTAAATTCACTCGGGAAAATATTCCGAAAAAAATTTACTTCAAGACAGCTCAAAGAAAATTTTTTATGATTTTTTTCTTATTTTTCTCAATAAACAGATCAGTTTATTATGAAGAAAGATTTTAAAAGGATAAAATGATAAAATGATGATGATAAAATTATGTTTCGAAAATAATAATTAAAAATAAAAATATTTGAAATGTAAAAAAGATGATTGAGAAAACGTTAAATTTTGAAGTTGCAGGTCTAGGGGGAACCTTCACCATTTTCCACTGAGGAATTCTAAATAACCTTCACCTCTCGGGCCGCTGTCTCCATCCCAACGAACCTATGGTTTGAACTGTGCCATCGCTTTCATAGAGTGGGTTAAGGTCTTGCCCCAACTGTGCCATTCACGCAAATTCTAAATGTGTTCTGCCTGCACAAGACGATAATCAATTTAATTAAGATGAAGGACAATGAAATTAATAAAAAGGCTATGATGTAGGTAGGGGATGAAACTGTCATAGAGATACGAGCGACTCGTCATGGAGGAGCGAGCAACGCGTTAAGTCATTTATACTCGAACGGCACACCCGCGGGGTACCTACGTGCATGACCTTCGGGCATTGAGTGTAGTACAGTGATCAAATCAGCAATTATTCCGAAAGTAGATTCGTCGAAACATGTGCTAGGGTAGCTCAAGTTTGCTGCTATTAGATCTATGTACTCGTTGCACATATTTCACTGAGATCAAGTAATCGAGCATTACTCCCTCAAGAAAAGGATTGTCAGAAGGACATTTTGGAACTGTGATCTGCCTTTTAGACCTCTACTCTTCTTGCTTCGGTCAACTGTTCGCCTTCAGATATTGCGCAAAAGAAGCATTTATTACGAAAAAATTTTATGTTGGAATAATCTCAAAATATTGTACATTGAGCACTCTTTTTTGATTTTTCAAACACTATCTGTTTTCTATTTTCTGTTTTCTGCCCATTTTCGTAGTTTTTTTCTGTTTTCTGTCAAACTTGAATTTCTATTCCAAAAAAAATTTTCGTAGCGGGGGGGGACAGTGTTCTAATTTCCCGTCTAAATGCCTCGGGCAGTCCCTGATAACCCGAAAACTGAATAGGGCCACAACGGCTTGGTCGAATTGAGTATAGCTGATTTAAGGGGACAGGGGCTGCCTGCACACCGAGAGAAGAGTTGTCACGTTTTTGCAGTTTGAAATGTCACGCGCCTCAACGCGAGCGAAGTGGTCTCGAGTGGAATTAGGGCCGCCAAAAGCGGGACAACATCTCCCTCAGTGTGTAGAGAACCCCTATCCCGATTTAAGGATTAATTAAAAGTTTTTGATTATTATTTTCAAGTTTGATGTTCAATTTGGTTTGCTTCGTTGGGAGAGAAGCTCGAACTGCAAGTTGGTTCTGTTGGTCTCCCCTTTTTTCTGTTATACTCCTTGCGTTAGACTATTTGAGCGGAATATTCAATATTTTACAAAAATGAGAAACGTAACCAACAGTTAAGGTTGCGATCAGTGCTGTAGTGTGGAAGACAGCTCTGTTTCGAGTGTTTTATCAAGCGTTACCATGACCTTTAGTCACGTTTCTTATTTTAAAAAAAGTGTCTAAATCTTCTTGGAATCGCTCAAACAGAGTCTAACACAGTGAGTAGAACAGAAAAAAGAGGAAGATTTAAACAAAACCAATCTGTAACCCGAATATTCCTCTCAACGAAGTCAATGAAATTGGACACTAAAATTGAAAATGTGTGCCAAAAATGCAAAACGTGTAGAGAGAATCGTGTAGGCCACACTTGCAAACCAGAAACTGCAAAGGGAACCCACCCACATCGCCGTTTAATGGTCCGCTTCGCTATCCACCTCACCAATGCGCCATGGACGTAACGTCGGCATGGATCCGGAAGAGACTTCGCGTTCACTGTTGAAGGTTGGCGCAAACTCGGTGCCATATGCTATAACATAGGTGCACCGTGTTTGCGCCAACCTCCTATAGGGAACGCAAAGTCTTCAGGATCCAGGCCGATGTTACTGACCGATGGGTGGGGTTATGTGAGCCGCTCTCAATGCAGAATAAGTGGCCTAGACATCAAGGCACTACTTTGGATCTAAATAAGATCAACGCACCAAATTTTACTACACCTTATTTGATCATGAGTATATGATGGTAATTCAATCGTTCAATCAGCTTCACTCTAGCCAAGCGGTTCTGACCTTTTTGAGATTTAGACTTTTTCAGGATCTGCCTGAGGCATTAAGCCGATGTTGAGTAAGGGATAAATATTGGAACACTGATCTCCTCCTAGAACATATTGGAATTGCTTCCCGAAATTCCATCTTATGTGTGCAACCCTCCTTTGTCAGCGAGCGAGATTGACTAGTCACTGCCACCACGCAAACGCTCGCGTTGAACTAAAGAGCAACAAGCCGTCCCTATTATGGTACCCTCCAGAAAACGTCGCAATTCACATCATTCGAGGCGCGAGCGGCGCGCGCGACGCCTCGGCCTCCGTCTGCCCTACGCTCTCTCACTGTCTCTAACCTCCGCTCCGCACCAGCACGCGTAGGAACGAAGTGAATTTCGCCGTTTTATAGCCTGTAATTTCCTGTTAATGAGATACATTAACGTGGATCGTGAAGAGACTTCGCGCTCACTGTCGAAGGTTGGCGCAAACTCGGTGCCATATGCTATAACATAGGAGCACCGAGTTTGCGCCAGCCTTCAACAGTGAACGCGGAGTCTCTTCAAGATCCATGGCGATGTTATGTTTTTTTCGTAGCTGCAGTGTTAACGTCCACCTGTGCCATTGCAATCTTACGCGCTACGTTGTGCGATGCGTGCGTCCTGGCGGATCGTATCTTGGAATTCAGTAGTTAAAGCTTTTAGACTTGGTCGTGAAATGGTCTGAAGAATCTCACTTCGAAGACGACCCTGCCAGTGTACGCTTTGCCTGCGACAGCACATCTGACCGCATCACGATTGGGAAAACGCTTTTCTAGGATCTTCTTCAGGTCCTCTTCGCGGAATCTCAGATGACAAAGATGACCAAATGATTTTCTCTAAGTCCTCGGTTACGTCCGAAGCCGCCCTCAATCTACGTTCGAGGATGGAGAAATTGGGAAAAAGTGATGAAATATTGAGAATGGCCTCATCAAGTGACAGGTTCCCGTTCGAGGAATTGAGTGATAGCGATACGGATCCAGAAACGGAAGGAATCGCTGCGTTCGAGGCAGCTGTGGTATGTTTGCTATACCTCCTTGCTGCAATGCTTCAAAAATTGTGGGTTCCGGGCTGTGTTGCATTCAAGACCATTTTCGGAGGTTGGCGTCATCGCCAAAGCCTCTTTTAAAGTTCCATCGCCGCCAGCTGCGATAACATGTTTTGAATGAGAATTGACGGGCCACGCGATCACATTCGATACTCATGATAGCAACGCTATCGTATCGCGCGGCGATCGTTCTCTGGAAGGCCTAAAAGATGTATGCCTGATGAGGTCTCGAGTGGAAGAGCGGGCGGTCAGCTCGTCCCGGCGTCCACCCTTTTCGTGTACTCGAGCATATTAGCGGCTCAGATTCAGCGTCATCTTTGCCTAATTTCTGATTTTCAGAAACGAGATGCCGAGCTGAGAGAGCGCTTCAGACAGCAGTACAAGTCCTCGAAATAATCTTTTTCAATATTGATTAGCTTGTTGTCATGTTGTTAAATGAAAAATAAAGTTGAATCTGGTGAATGTGGGACTTCGAATCAATAATCCTTCTTTTGTGTTTATGCTTACATACGATTTCTTTATATTGAAATGGGTGTATGCGAATAGAAGTAAGGAAGAGGACAGCATGTTCACATTCAAAAGAAATAAGAAACGGACCCATTGCGCCTACTCGGCCTCTCAATGTCTTGTAACTCGTTCTTATCTTTGGCTCAAGGTTGAGCAAGAGTCTCGAAGTAGAAGCTCTTGCAAAATGTTTCTTTATGTAAACTGGAATAGCAAGAAAGAAAAAACAGGATTTATTCATACAAAAGACTTTAACCATTTGAGCTGAAACCATCCACAGACATGAACAGGACGCTGAGCTCATGGAGCAGCAGAAAGTGCATCGACAGCGGGCAAAGCATTGCCTAAAAATCTATATTACCCGTCAAATACATACTCAAGTATGGCATGCGCAGCGAGGCGAGCGGCAGCGAGATAGTATGGGGGAGAAGGAGACGCATCTTACATGCGCACCTCGAAATACTCCATAATAGAGGGAACCTGCTGATGGCACAGATCGCACTGGGTCTTTTGGCTCCCTCTTGCCAGCGTAGTTCGCATTGGCATAAGCTTGTCGAACGCATGATACAACACAGGTGTGTATGTGCACCGACTTTGCGCCAACGCGTACTACGCCGGCAACAAGGAACCAGAAGTGTGAGCGCGATCCAAGCCAACTCAGCGCGAACGGCCGCATCGCGTCGCGCGTCGAGTAATATTGCAGGGAGTGAGTCGCTGTCGCTGTAGCAGTGCGCTGCACAGCGACAGCGACAGGCTTCGGCACATTTTCAGTACGTCAGTCCTCCGCAACACGTCGCTGCGACAGACGCGCGATAACTGTTCCTTTGACGACCGATGCCGGTGCTCCGATCTGGGTCCCGCCACGATTTGTGCTAGATTGCATGCCTGTCGCTCAGGACTGCGACAAATCATATCATATCCCTAACTAGGGACTGCTTGAAACTCCCCGTGGAGGTTTGGAAAAGCATGTTGTCCTTGCTTTAGGTCTGTGACATTACATAAATAACCCGTGCTCGAAATCTCCTAAGTGGCTGCGGGGATGCCAAAAATGGCATTATGAAGGGTACCCGTCCGGCAATTTTCGCTTTGTTCAGAAAAAGTCTTTCGGATCCTGCTCAAAACTTTTAAGTGGGAGTTATTTAGGGCGCTGATCCCAAATCTGGGACCTATTCCTCGCCAGAATCAGGGTTACTGTGGGTTACGGTAAGCTTAATGTATTTTGACTGGCGTTACCTACCTTGAAGTTTCGAAAAACGGACCTCAAATTCGTCTTCAGCGTCTCAAATAACACCCACAATGAGATTTTGAGTCAAATCTGAGTCTTTCACAAAGCTACCATATATCCATCGTAACCTACCCGTTTTATCTACGCAAAGCTATGAAAATGCTCACATTCGAAAATTTCCTGTGAAGCTCTGAAGCATTTAGGGAGTTTGGAAAACGGGTTACCAATGCTGTGTTCCATACCTACAACTATCACAACGTGGTTTTATAAAAACCCATGGGAAAATGAGCGCTGTAAACCCTTCACAGCCTGTGAACGCATGAGCCACAGCTCCTCACTGGAAATTTAAAGGAAGTGTTCACGATAGAAATCGTTTCCTGTTCTTCTACCTATCTTGAAAACGATCCTATGCTGATTCCAATGATATCTGTGGAATCGTACAGGACCTTCTGGGAACGGAGTTATGGTCCCTCAAAAATTGAGTCGAGGAAACACGGTGGACGAGTTGTCCGAGGTTTGTAACTTCCGTCTTTTGCGAGCTGACCTGAGTAAAGAGAGAAGTTGAGAATGGAGGGAAGAACCGGGCTTTTTAATCGGAAACCATCGCTCAACTCACGATTTCGAGTGTTTCATCATTCACGTAGAGAGGCGGAAAGGAGCAGGACTTTTCCAAAGAGACGGGATTTGCCTACTTTTCTAAGCCGTTTTGCGGCTCCTGGGTAGCTTTTCGTCCCGTTTCTTCGACGCTGTTCTGCTTCTGAGAGGTACGAGAAGCGTTTGTCATGAAAAACCCGACGATGGAGTTTATCGTGAAGAGTGCCTTAAAAGGCAGGGTCCAGGCAGAATTTTGATTCTGAGACTTTCCGCTGAATCTGTGCTCATGGTACAGGTAGTCTAAAGGAACATGCGGAATCTGCGTTAAAACCGGTCTTCTTTAAGCTATGAAAGCCACTTTCGTGAGCCGATGATCCAGAAAAGTGTGGCCATCGTCCATATCTTAGCCGTTGTCCACGTATTCTTCAAAAGTGCTGTGTAATTATCGGTCATTCCAGCCATGATTATCATGCTGTGAATACCGTAATCCCTGACTTTCAGGCTGTTTTCTCCAGAAATACGGACTTAGAGTATGTGAAAATTTTGGACGGTGTCCAGCTAGACCAGCCCAATCTATCTCAACCGAATTTCGGTGGTGTCAAAATCTGACCGGACCTTGCCTTTAAGGTGAGCCCTAGTCAGCGGGACCAACGACGATAAGTCAGAGACTCTTGGCGGTCAATTGGTCCACAACTTTGCCTTTTTTGTGCACTGGTTCCACAAGCTTTTCTTGGCTCAAGAACTATGCTGCTGAAAGAGCTTACACAGTAGATAAAAGCGTACATTCTTAGCCTATTATAATTCCGCGAAACCGTCGTCACTAGGGCTGGGATTCATGGACGGAAAGCCAAAGGCTATGGTTTGCTAAGAAAAATTTTTTGATGCAATCCTCAGCTTAAAAGCTTATCCGGATATTCGAATGTGTCAGAATCGAAAACTGGTTGCTCTACTCATCGATTATGGAAACATTTTTAGGGATGTGTCTCATGTAGCATTGGGAAACCTACCTAAGAGTACTTCTAGAACAGCATCTCCGCAGGGAGACACGAAAGTGAGCTCTTCCTCTATACAGTACAGGCGGCAACATCTTGCAGTATCATCACCTAAACATCCGCTAAATGGCCGAGAAGCAGCCGGGAAATAGCTACCAAATAATGCTTGCAGCGAAATAGCCGGGAAACAATGCTTTCCGGGGCAGTATACGACGTATGCCTGAGGTATGATTAAGGCGCCGGCCAACAGCTGGCTGTCTCTGGAGGCTCCGCCCAACCTCTGGCGGCCCCAGCTTGGCGAGCCGGCGACAGCCGCGTCGCGTGACTGTGTGCCATCTGCGTCCAGGTTCCTTTTGTTCATTTCTCGGCTATTTCGCAAGCAGCCGGAAAACAGCCCGACATGTACCGCTTTGAAACTTGCTAGACTATTTCTCGGCCGAATCGCGTAGATCAATGTGGTTGATCAATTGTCGATTCTCATGAAAATCAATGAAAAATACAAGATCCTGTGGATATTCTTGGATGTCACTCGAACGCAAAGTTTCTCGCATTGCATAATTTCGGGATTCGCCAAAAAAAAGGAAAAGTTCATGGAGCGGCTGAATTCGAGAGACTGCCCGCCCACGCGGTCGTCGTAGGCAGAAAACGGCAGTCGCGAAGTCATTGTTTGACGTCCAGAATCGATGAGCAGGAATGCTTGACGAATTTTGAATAATATCCGTATCAGCAGCTTGCAAAATGGAAAGGTACATCCGAAATAACACCTTTGCGACGGCTGCTCCACACGCACGCCGACCGCGCGGGCGGACCGTCTCTTCGGACAGACTTCACCTGCGCTTACATACGAATAAAAACAATGAGTTACTCCGGAATCTGCTCGTTTCGAGAGTGAGGCTCACAGAAGCGAGGA
Organism: Aplectana chamaeleonis; assembly: GCA_029168955.1. Classification (NCBI taxonomy): domain Eukaryota; kingdom Metazoa; phylum Nematoda; class Chromadorea; order Rhabditida; family Cosmocercidae; genus Aplectana; species Aplectana chamaeleonis. The sequence continues at coordinate 205,579 of JAPDOI010000741.1, forward strand.
AATTAGAGCGCGAGTAGAGGTCGCTCAAATTTTCGCGGTCGAGCGGCGTAGTGCAATTCTATAATACATTTTGGTGTCACGCCGCGTGATCAATATCATAGAATTGCATTTCGCCGCGCCGCTCGGCGGCGGAAGTATAAACGACCCCTTCGGGGCCGAATTGACTTCCGCCTTCATTGCAAGCTGCCGCGCCTTTCTGCGGCGGCAGTCTATTCGGCCCCTAAGTCACGCGCTGAGATTTCGGACTCTGCCAATATATGTGGAATGCAACCTGTTCAAATTCCAGGCAACTTACCACAAGCGATGGAGGAAGAGCCGGACGCGGTGGCTTTTGCTACAGCCTCCATCATCGAATTCGTGCCGCTCGAAAACTTTTTGAGAGAGAAACTGCCTGGGGCACCGTTCCAAACAATTGTCTTCGCTCTGCCAATGACATCGGCAAAGAGCGTTTCACTTTGCGGTCCCACATCCAAGCCAAAAAGTTCTAAGAGAAATCGATTAATAGATACTCAGGTAGCTCAAGCTTTTCATTGTCGTAGGAATAACCGACTAACCTGCAGGTATTCCTTCCTCCAATGTAACAATTCTAGATGGGGCCGTGTCGCAATACTTGTCTGCGACTACAAAATCCACTGGCATATGAATTTTCACGTTTTTTTCTTTCGCCAAATCCAACAGATCCTCCGCGATTTGTGACAACTGTAATACTAGAATAGCACTTCAGAGAAAGACATTAGTGGCTGCAAGTTTTGAGACCGGGGACATTCTCAAGGAGTTCTGCATTTCGTAGTTCGAAACCTCATGGTAAGCCAATGGTCTTCTACTTGCTATTTAGTACTGTAGTCGACGCGTTCTCGGCCGACCCCGGAATGCATCGGCGACACTGTAGGCGATCGATAGGTCACTGCCACGACTCATCCATACACCAAGCCACTCCTCGGCCGAGAGAAGCCACTGAATCCTGGGGCGGCATGCACGTACGCGGCGGGTTAGGTTGGGGTTAGGGGTCGTTTATACTCCCGTCGCCGAGCGGCGCTGCACAGTGCAGTAGTATGATACTGACTGTGCCGCGCCACCTGATCAATATTACAAGAATGCATTGTGCCGCGCCGCTCGGCGGCGGAAGTATAAAGGACCCCTTAGGCAGGGTTTCGGGCGTCGGCGCGTTTCATGATTGCTGTGCGAGTGCTGGAGATAATCAATATCTCTGGCATTCACGCGCGTGTAGCCCTACACGAACTCACTTGTTGCCCAGTTACACATGGGCGATAAGTCATTTTTCTGGGGCGCGAAGGGGAAAGTGTGGAGCGATTGTGGGCATTTGTGCCCACAAAACCACTTGTACCTCCACTCAATCACTAGTCGCCCCGTGAAATCACTTGTTGCCTCGAAAGAGCAGCTGCTGCCCCTAAAATCAGATGTTGCCCCTTAAAATCGTTCGTTGCTGCCGAGATGTCGTACGTTCACGCCGTGGCAGTGTGGAGGAAAGAAGATCACCTCTATGCAAACCGACGTCACCCCCTCCACGAAGAGGGTTTTTGTCATGGGAGAGGTGCTGGCCGGCCGCGTCTCTCCTTCGGATTCTCCTGCTGAGGGCCGGCGTGGAAAGGAATCCTGGACCCGCTCAGAAGAAGAAGTACCTTTGTGCCACATGCGACAGAAATGTCAATTGGAATGGGACCAGCGTCCAATGCTTTGGATGCCAAAGGTGGAGTGCACTTCTCTTGTTCGGGTCTCAGTTCTGTGAAGCATCATAACTCTTCTTTTCGCTGTGTTATATGCTCTTCACCTACCAACTCTGATTCCTCTTCCTCGTATCGCCCCTTTCCATTGTACATATCAATCTCAATGGCCTTCGTGCCAAACTTTCTGAGCTCTCTCTCTTCGCACGTACTTACCATCCAGACGTGATCATGGTTCAAGAAACCAAGCTCTCTCCATCCCCTACCCGCCCTCATCCTAACATCCCGGGCTATACTGCCTTCCATGCTCCAAGGTCAGCTCTTGGCGGAGGAGTTTCAACCTTTGTTTTATCTTCTCTTCCCTCCCACCTCATACCCAACACCCCCACGGATGGTACTCTCGAGTACCTTCCAATCCATCTCCCTCTTAAAACACCTCTTTCTCTCTTCAACATATATATTCCACCTACTACCTCATGCCCCCCTTTTTACAATCCTATTCCACTTCTCAAGCAGCTGAACGACTGCTCCCTCTCATCCTCAGTTGTCTTCGCGAGCGATTTTAATGCTCACACCTTTTGCTCGTCTCTCGATTCTGACGCTAGAGGAAATGACGTCGAAGAATGGGCAGAGGAGTGTGACTTGGTCATGATCAGCCCACCCGTCTCCCTACCAACGGCCGATCTTCCAGCCCAGACATTTCTCTAGTCTCGTCCAACCTCTCTAACTCTTGCTCATGGTCCACCACAACCACTTTGCCAAGTGACCATGTCCCCGTCTTTATCCATATCGATCTCTCCAACTCTCTCGCTCCCTATTCTGGTGTTCGTCAACGTTCTTATCTTAATTTAGGCCGAGCAGACTGGAGCCTGTTCAGTGAAGTTGCGCTTCGCCTGTCGGCAAATTACCCGTGGAATGGCGACATGCACCAGAAAGAGTGCCATTTATCTGACGCGATCCGCAGAGCCATGAAAGCAGCTATTCCTGTCGGCCGCGTTAAGACGTTCTATCCAAATGTCACAAGAGAGATCCTCGATAAGATCAGGACAAGAGATGCCAGGAGAGCGGTCAACCATCTGGACCCCGTCGTTGCTGAACTTGACGATGAGATCAAAAAGGATCTAGACAGGCACAAGAAAGAAGAGTGGGAAAAGTTCGCTGGGCAGTTGGACTTCAAGACGGACAGTGCAGCTACTTGGAAGGTACTACGGAAGCTCTCGGGTAAGAGCTTGCCTGCTACCGTCTCCACAATCGAATTAGAAAACGGTGTATTCAAATCAGGAAAAGAAGCCGCTTGTGCGCTCGGGAGAAGTTTTTTCATCACCAGTGCAAAGCGTGGTCCGCAGAATAGAGTGACTGTACGAGAGGTGTGTCGCCTCCCGCTTATGAGCACGGCCGAAGCGTTCACTACGACGCAAGTTGAGAAAGTTATAAAGGATATGCGGAATTCAAAAGCGGTCGGTCCAGACGGGATATGTCCTGCTGTCTTGAAGAAGATACCGAATGAAATCCTTCCGCTTCTCACTGATTTGATCAATACCTCGTTCAGATCGTGCACCATCCCACAGAACTGGAAGACAGCTTACGTTGTGCCGCTGCCCAAGCCGGGGAAACCTCAGGCTTCAGTCAAGGGATACAGACCTATTAGCTTGCTGTCCACGTTCGCGAAGGTAGCCGAAAAACTGATCGTAAAGGACTTGGCGGAGCACAATGAGAAGCAAGTGATTCAGCATGGATTCAGAAAGCTGCATTCCACCACGACAGCTCTGCTGGAATTTACAAGCTTTGCCATCGACGGGTTCAATGCCCAGAAGCTACAGAGAACTGTGGCTGTTGCCTTAGATCTCACCAAGGCATTCGACACAGTAAACCATGGAGTTCTGTCAAGCAACTTACTCGAATCATCAACACCGCCGTGGCAGAAACGCTGGATATCGGCATTCATCAAGGGCAGACGAGCCAGAGTTATGTTCCAGAACCATGTCTCCAATAGTATTCCTATTGCAGCTGGAGTTCCGCAGGGCGGCGTTTTATCGCCTGCCCTCTTCAGTCTGTACCTCGAAGACATGCCCGCTCCCCCTCAGGATATCAAGGTGGTCGCCTATGCCGATGATATGACAATAATGTATCGGGATCGGGATATAAATGTGGCCGCCTCCAAGATCAATGAGTACCTGGTCACACTGAAAAGCTCTTTCGACCGCAAAGTGCTAAAGATCTAAACATCCAAATCGTCGGTATCCGTACTCACAACGGATCCATCAGAGCACAGCGCCCACCCGCATGTCGAGTGGGACGGAGATCGATTACCGGCTGCTCGCTTTCCCAAACTGCTCGGTCTGGTGCTCGATCCATCGCTCAAGTTTCACAAGAACACCGAGCAGAAGCAGGCCGTCGTCAAAGCAAAGCTTAATGTGCTCAGAGCCCTGGGCGGTACATCATGGGGCAGTAGCAAAGAAACCATTATTACGACGTATAAAGCGATTCTCCAGCCTGCACTAGAATACGGCGCACCAGTTTGGCAGCATCTAGTTTCGGAATCCTCTTGGACTAAGATGCAACGCATACAGAATGCGGCTCTTCGAATCGCCACCGGATGTGCAAGAAGTTCCCCAGTCGAGCACTTGCATGCGGAGACACGATTATTACCAGTAAAAGAACACTGTCAGCTCCAGGCCCAACAATTTTTCATCAACATTGTCAAACAACCAAATCACCCCTCTCGGAGATTGCTAAACCCAGTCAGAGAAAGAAAGATCAGAAAGCCATTCGCCGATGCTCCAAGCAAAGTCAATCTGCAAATATGGCACGATTCACAGCAAGAACGACTCCGTCTGCTGCGCGAGGAGCACACACAGTTCGTACGGTGTCATCTGGAAAAGACGGCGGTAATTCCCATCCTGGGTGTGGTGCCGCCCCGGGTCTGCACATCCGAGTCTCAACTCGGAAGGAGGGCCAGATGCACCCTGGCATCGCTGCGCTGTGGTCACTCTACTATGCTTATGGCATATGTTAGCAAGATTGACAGCACCAAATCGGACGTTTGCCCAGACTGTGGATGCCACGGCCACGATACGGCACATTTGTTTGATTGTCCGGAGAGACCAACCCCGCTGACCACAATGGACCTATGGACGAATCCGTTATTGGTCGCCCAGTTCCTCAACCTATGACAGTACCCTCGACGTGGCTGCAAAGAAGAAGAAGAAGAAAATCGTTCGTTGCCCCACAGGTTCACTTGTTGGTCCGCGAAACCACTTGTTGCTCGGAATCATCATTTGATCGTTCGTACCCCACTGCGTCGTTTAATCACGGATTCCGTCCACCCTCTAGACACCTTGTTCTCCTCAAACCCTTCTTCCTCTTCTTCTTCCTCTTCCCCCCTCTTCCTCCTCTTCTTCCTCGCCGCTTGTGAGTGTGGCTTCAGGTATAGGCGGATGAGGGAATTCATTCGCTGAGATCTGTTAATAAAAACAAAAAACACTAGAACTAAAAACCAGATATATTTCTAAATGCTCTTCCTCAGATTAGAAAAAAATCACGAATAAATCGGGAATCGGTTCTTTTAGAATGTTCGGTGTTCCGAATAATTCGGAAATGTTCACTTTTCGAATATTCGATTTTCCAAATAATTTGGAAATTGGCCTTTTCCGATTTTTCGAATGACTCGAAGTCGACTTTTTCAATCGAATAATTAATTTACGAATCATTCGATGTGGTCGAAGTATAGTTCCCACCCCCATGAAATTTTAGGGTGTTTTTTAGAAAAAAAAATCGGATTCGGCTCAAAAGTGGCAATCGGGGCAATCTACGGTGCTGAACACAAATCTGGAGTCCTTCTGTCGAAATTCTGAGGTTTACTGTGGGTTACGGTAGGTACTGAGCCATTTAGGCGGCAAGACCTAACTTCGGCATGGATCATGAAGAGACTTCGCGTTCACTGTTGAAGGCGGGCACAAACTCGGTGCACCTATGTTATAGCATATGGCACCGAGTTGGCGCCAACCTTCAACAGTGAACGCGAAGTCCTTCAAGACCCATGCCAACGTTACCTTAGCATTTCGAAAATGGACATTAAATTCGTATACAAGACCTCGAATAACCCCCGTATACGGATTTTGAGCCAGATGTGAGACTTTGACCAGGGTCCGTTTGCATGAACCACTTGCCCTCGAGGTACGGGTAAATTTTACTAGGAGTCTCTGCATTTCCCGTGCTCTATGCGTCTGGCAGGCTTCTCCGCGGAAGAACGAGTAAGGGCCCAGACTACCGTATGCTCACCACAATCTACCCTAACCTGCCAAAAATCGTTGAACGGACGTCAGATTTGTGCTCAGCACTCCAAATTACTCCCCGAGGAGCAATTTGAGCCATATCTAGCGTACCACTTCGGAAATCGTCAAAAGCCGCGATTTGCCATCAAATTTTCCCTAAAAAAGCTTCGAAAGAATCAAGTCGAAAACTTCGGAAAATTGACGCATAAACCACATTCATGATCAGCGCCCCAAATTACACAACTGGGAGAATATCAAGTTATATCTGGAACATTTTTTAAAACGCTTTCAGAGCCCGCTAATTGATATTAATAAACTCCCAACCGAAAATCCGTACAAATCCATAACGCTATTAGTCTGTACAAAGTTTGGGAAATGTGCCTTGACCCAAACTTGGGCCAGAAGGATTGTTTTGAGCGTTGAACACAATTATGAGGTCAGTTTCCGAATTCTCTAAGGACTAGTGCACGTTTTGGAAGGTAAACAGGTACAGGATTCTGACTAAAAACGTCTATAACTCTTTTTGGTGTGGTTTTAGGCAGATGCGAAGACCATAATCGGATTTTACTCCAAAAACGGTTCTAGAAAAGTACATTTCTTCCAGAATAGCTAGGCTAACTAAAAGTAGCTCTCTTGTGAGCGTCACTAGACATGAGCTTATAGAAGAAAGTGGAAAATGGAGGAAGATTGAGGTGATGATCAGGAGAGAAAATCAACACGCGGGCGCACGCGACGCGACCACACACGCCACCGCCCAGGCCTCCTCCGCGCCGGCGCTAGCTGGGGCGTGACAATCCATACAATGCTCACGAAGATTTTGTGGGCATTGCCCACAATCCTTTTTGTGAACACTCGACTCTCGCCGGCGCGATTATGTGGAACGTCTAGCGCCGACGAAAAAGGACGCGAAATTGACCACGCCCTCCGGGGCAACACGCGAAGGGGAAGATTTTTCGTTAGCCCAACCTCCTTTCAGTCCTCGCGCCGCTATCACCAAAAGCTGCCTAACCCCAACCTTACCCCCTGCGTACGTGCATGCCACCCTAGTTGGTGGGTTTTGAGTGGCGGCAAGGGCGTATCGATCGCTTACGGGATCGCCGATGCATACCGGGTTGACCGATAACGCGATGATTACCGTAGTGGAGGGGCAGTAAAGGATCAGTGGTCGACCCCGAGTTTGTGCGCTCCATTATAAACAGAATATTACTTTGCACTGATCGACACCCGCAACGCATCGACGATCAAAATGAAGAGCTCTTCAGGAATGTGCCAGAGTTTACCTCCCAGTCGAACCACGACCTGCCGATCTCGACGTTCTGTAGAACACTTAAGAATGTGAACGACAAATCTCCAGCGATGATCATTTCGTCTACCTAAAAAACTAACAAAATATTGACAACACATAAAAAGAATTGACAATCGTCTGACTTTATTCAGTAGATCCTTGATGTAATGGCCTTTTACTGAAAATCCTGGTCCGCCCAGAATAACCAAAAGTGGTCTAGCAGGCTCTCGGAGTATATAAACTGTACTAATCTAATAACACAAATTCTTATTCAATACTGGACAAAAGAATAACAAATGGACAATTTCGTGAAGACTGTTGTTCCATATATCTCGGCCAAGATAGGGCGAAACCTGACAAAACCTAATTATCCTGATTAAACTTAAATTCTCCGCCAGCGCGTAGCTAGACGCCTTCACACGGAAATCGGAGATGCCCAGGGTTTCGGAGGCATCTAGTCTAATTTTTACTGGAGAATTTACGTAAATTACGAAAAGTTTAGAATCAGTTAGTGAAATTTCAGCTACAGCGCCCGCATATTCTCATTAGAGCACTCGGTCGATCGACCCATTCAGTCCTGGAGTGGCATGTATGAATGCGGCGGTCAGGGTAGGGAGGCTCGAAGGCACGTGCACGCATCAAGACTTGAATTCAAATCGTGACGCGTGCGTGCGGCGTAACGCTCCCTGACCCTCGCTGTCGCATTCATGCCTGCTATCCCTGATCCGTACTAGAAAGGCGATCCCAGCTGCGATCGACCGCACCGCCGTTTCTTCCCTGCAGGCCTGCAGCATTCCAGCGGTAAAAATTATGCTAAGCAAGGTCTTCCAGAGAGCGACACGTGGTCACCCTCCACGACCAGCCACCCTCCACGACTAGCCGCAGAGTGTCAAGTGAGCACTCTGTGAGTTGACTGGGCCAATACTGTTCGAACGGCATCCCTGCGTTCCGCGTAGCCAGCGCGGGTTTGAGATTGCATTTCAACACTGGCTGTCGCTAAATCCATAGATTCTCGCTACAAAATCATGGCGAGAATATACGGGTTTAGCGACAGGGAGATCAATGCATCGAATTTAGCCTTCGTTTTTATGTAGCATACGCGTAGAATTTACACCCTTGCACCTTTGACACAAGAATATGCAGTTTTTAGCTATCGTAGTGAAAGCCCGTGAGTTCTCGCCACATGGAATGGGGCGGCGTTACAGGCCGCGCTCTCGGAGCAAACTGCGATCATGAATGCGGTCCCCCTCCAACGATGGCGAAAGTGCCCCCCTCCACCATGGCCGCGCTGATTCCGCTTTTTCGCTCCGCCAACTTTCTCTTTTCCTTAGATGTAAATCTTTTCTTGCTGATTATGATTATTCGACTTCTTTATTTTTTATTCAGGTCAGTGATATTTGTGAATGTTTCGACCTTAGTGCAAAAAATTTACAAAGAAACATTTTATTTAACATTATTTTCTTTGTCCAACAAATGCTCAACTCCTATTTGGAAAATTGGGGTTTGAAAATTGTTCACCGTCTTCAAAATGTGACAGCTTGCGGTGGCTAGGGATTGAAACAAATCGATGGAAATCGTTGTCCATACTTGAATCTTAGGAGGACGATTCACTCTCTATCTGTATGAAACAGCAAAAATGGCCCGAAAGCGATTTTTCGCTTTGGCCCAATTCTGCTTGGAATGAACTCAGAATAACTTCGAACGATTTTTCACCCAGATTCAGCCCGATCAGACCGGTTTTTAAGCCGCTGACCACCTAAATGCTCGTCAAGATCGGATTTTTCGGTGTAGCGAAAGAATGGGTTTTCCGAACCTTCTGGTGTCTTTGGTGCTGCTATGAGGTGACGTTACTCAGCATTTCGATAGAATAGACCGGCTTAGGAGCTGCAAAAAAATTAAAGCCGCCTTTATAGAAGGAGAAATAAAGAAAATTCCTCGTTGGAAAAAGTGGTGCAGAAGGGGCCGTTTTTTCTAAATGACCTTTTCATTCTTGGTTTTCACTTTTAGAAAGCGGCAGTCGAGCAAAAGATGCATCTGCTAGTTGTTTATCGAAAACTACATTAGCTGGCCTTTTTCTGAAAAATTTTTCTTGAGGTTTTCACATCGTACGAAAAGATGAAAACAGTGAGGTGCAAAATCTCGACATAAATTTTCTTTGAAAAAAGTCCAGCTAATTAAGTTTCGATACCTCATCAGTAGGTGCACCTTCTATCCGACTGCCGCCTTCTAGAAGTGAATACCAAGGCTGTAAGGGCCAGTTGTAAGAAAAAACGCCCTTTTAACACCACTTTTCCAACGGGAAAATTTTTTCCTTCTATAGAAGCGACTTTGCTTATTTTCTGCTTCATTACTGAACCTACTTTACCGAACCGCTGAGTTACGGCCCATCAGAGCATGGTACATGACACTGGAAGACCCCCAAAAACCTTTTTTCCGCTACTTGGACAATTGCAATTTTAACCAGTATTTGGGTCACCAGCGATTGACAAACCAGTCTGAACATCTCGTGGTTGTGTAGGGAACAACCTGTGGGGCAGCTGAGTTAAAATTGAAAGAAAAAATGAATCGAAATATTTTAACGGTGCGACCCCCCCGCAATTTTTCAAGTTTGGTGGCACCCAACACTTTGGAAAATTTCCAACATTGCTTGACCCTGCCTCGGAGGCATCTAGCTACGCTTTGGCAGAGTTTGTTATTGGGCATCATATAACACATTTAAAGCAGATATCCTCTGTTTCGGAGCCAACTTTACTCTGTTTGTTTGCGCGCTTGTGCGGAGTGAGTGTATAGACAGCGAGAAAGTGGAGAGCGAAGGAGACGCGGCGTACGCGAGCGGACGCACGCAATGAACGAAAATAAATTTCACGCCGAAACAAAGTGTCTGCAATTAAATTTTTAAATTCATGACTAAATAAGGGATTCGGGGGAGTAACTTCAAATATGGTGATCTTCACAAAACAACTCTACAGAAAGTCCGAATCCGTAGCCTTTTTTTGCCACTAAGAGACCTCAAATACCTTTGAGAAGACTTTTAGTTTCCGTTGATTATTTTTTGAGAAAGAATTCGAAATATTTTCACGAGTTATCGGCCACGCTAGTTGGCTGTGGCGTGGATGGGAAAGGACAAAATTCATGGACCAGTTAAGCTTTTCCAGTGTCTTATCTAAGAGTTTTAGCCGAGAACTGGCCGAGAAATAGCCGCTAAGAAATGTTCGCCGCGAAATAGCCGAGAATCAGCCGAAATAATGCTCTCCAAGGAAGAAGGCAACGCAGTCTTGAGGACTGATTCAGATGTCAGCATCTTTGTAGGTTCAATTACCCAAATTTAGTACTTGGAGCCCGCTAAGACTCTGGAGGCCTCGTTCTACCGCAGGCGCCTCCGAATAGCGGTCCGGCGGGCCGTAGATGGCCGCGTTGCGTGTCGGTGTGCTGGCCACGTCTCGCTCTTTTTGGGGGGTGATCTTGATGTATTCCAACCGCGAGAAGGTTGGGGAAATCGGGGATGAGCGGCGCACGTGATTGGACGAATGGGGAAGGAGCGAAGCGCGTGAATGGAAGGAACACGGACTTTTCCCCGCCTCTATCCGTGTTGGAATACATTAAGACCAGCACCCGGTTATTTTTTGGTCATTGCTCGGCTATTTCTTGGCTATTCCGCAAAAAAAAAACAGAGAAATTGCCGAGAAATAACCGGGAAATATGTAGCCCATCAGGAGCCCTTCTGGAGCCTAACGAGGCTGTTTCGCGGCCGAAACCCTCGTGCTTGATATCTCGGTAACCTTTTGTCCAGAACTGTACATAAAGTCTGTCCGGATGAGAAAGTCCGCCCACGCGGTCGGCGCATGCGTCGAGCGGTCGTCGCAAAGGCGTTTTTTAGACCTGTAAATCGATTGACTGGAATATTAGATGCACAGTGGAAAGAAGATATCCCAGTCGGCTGAATGCATCGTTGGGAGTCTTGGCCGAAAAAACCTTCGGACGACCGCTAGACGCGCACGCCACGCGGGCACACAGTCTAATTTGGACAGACTTTATTTGCTACGGTCGTCCACCAATGCTTGTTTTTCAGGTGTTTCCACTCGAACGAACCTTCTCAAATTGATCCAACTCCTTTTTCATCAAAAATCCGCACGCTCTTGTATCCAAGTTCACTCCAACTGTAGAACTAAAACGAACCGTAAAGAAAAAAAACTGAAATATTTGATAGCCAAAACCTGTATTTTGGCAAGCAACCGGCTAATGATTGCGCGCAAGCTATCGGCAATCAGCTGACAAACCTCCATGCTTTACGTGCGATTCCAAAAGCATCGTTTACATAGACATCCCCTAGTCTCGTCAGAGCCGCACGGAACTTGACGATAGCTTCTGGAGACGTTTTCATCTTCTGAAACCAGTTGGTTACACCGAAAATTCTAATTGAATGGACATTGAAAGGCCATCGTCAACACCTCTTCGTCGGTTGCAGTAGGAGATACGCCTTCTTCTTCGAGATGGTATTTCAAATTCTCAAGCATAAATACTGATCCAGTAGCTGGGTCCGCCACGGCTGCCTCCACTTCAGGACCAACACAATCGTTCAGGTATTGAACCTCTCCGATAAGGAAACGTAACGTGAAGAAAGTGGCCATTCTCACCGAAATGCAACTTTTCAGGATCATTTATTGACGAAAAATTCGACGTTGGCCTTTACAGCTGCGCTCCGTTTTTTCTGAATGAAGATATAGACGCTTATTTGTAGGTCACCATGACTAATTGTCTTTATGCCCACCGTTACTCACTTTATATTTTCTTGAAGCTGAAATTGATCTCCATAATCGTGTTCAGCGATCTGAGTCATCCCCCTAAACAAACTTTGAGCGAGAAGATTTCTATAGATTTTTGGCACCGCGAAAATCCGCAAGTGTAAGTTGGTCTATGGGACTCTAAGGACAGAAAGACTCCCTGCTCAAAAATCGTACAAAAGGAACAATTAAAGACGCTGAACACGAATATGAGGCCCTTTTTCAGTTTTTATACTATGTTGTTGGGTTAGGGTTCGGTCAGCCGATTTCGCACCTCAACCTATCGCAGTTTTCAGAAAAGAAACCCAACTATTCGATTGATTTCTCTTCTGGGTTCAAAATTCTGTGCTCCATGATTTAAGTGCTCTTCTTCACATATTCATGGTATGCGCCCGGATTTTCTGGAAAAGACCCTGGTCAGTTGGAAACCCCCGAACTGTTTCCCCCTTCAGTTGGCAAGACTCAGCGATTTTTACAGTTGTCCAGAGAATTCTTCCACTCGTTAATCTTACTGCGAGAAGTATTTTTTGTTTTGAGAATTTCTGTCCTAAATACCATTTCTGCTCGAGAAACAACCACTATACTGCGCTTATCTGGGCCAGATTCCGGTCCGCATTTGCGTCTCGACACGCTTTTCGGCCGCAGGCTCCCAAGTTGGAAGAGTTTCCAGTGCCGCAGCCGCCGATCTGTTGACTCTAGGTGGGCTTTGGAAACTGGAAACTAGAACAAATTGGAGAGAACTGTTCAAAGAGCCCCATCGAGTGGGCTTTGGCGCTGGAAACTCGATCTCGTGGAGCAACCAGCCCATTGTGTCACCCCGCCCACGTCATATAACAGTTGGCACAAGTTCATTTCACTAGAGAAACTGGCACCGAATTTTTGAATATTCTTTGTGCCGAAAGAGGCAAGTAACCAGACATGGACATTTAACCATATTATTCTTCAAGAGTTTTTGGTCCACGAAACAGAATACAAAGAAGTCACTTACCAAAGAATTTCAAATCTCAAAACCATTTGCGGCGTTTGGTTTGACGTTTTGTCCGCAGTGCACAAAACTCACCAACAGGCGTAAACGAATATTGAATAGGTTTTTTTAGCAGTCTTCTCTTCGGTGTTTGAGTGTTCTGTGGGGACTTCTCCCCATTAACGTCTACTTGGTGGACTTATCCACTCAAAACCATCGAAAACTAGAAGAATAAGGTTTTTTAACGTGAACACTGTCTTCAAGAGAAAGACCCTTGCATGAGGGGCCTCTATAAATGAAATATACATTTTAAAAACCAATTTTGATGCAGAAACAGATTCTCCCTCTTTATATGCGAAGCGTTACTCTGAGTGAAGTTGCAAGCGTTTATCCCCATAAGTATAGGGTTGATGGAGTGGAGATAACCGGTGAAGAGTGGTGAAGGTTGCGTAGGGTTCCGAAATGCAAAAATGTGAAGGTTCCCTCAAAATCGCGGGTTTCGAAAACAGACAATTACCTGACCTATTCTTTTCTTTCGCATTTAGAATTGCCCAATTCTAAAATTTTAAAATATTTCATAATTTTTTGGAAAAGGTAGGCGACTTTACAGCCGTCTTTTTTTTGTTGAAATGTTTCGAACCGAGCTTCAAAATTACTTTTCCTCTCAAAGCTTGATTGTCTCTGAAGACAGAAATCTATCAATGTTTATTTCGGGAACCTCGCAAAACTCTTCGTCGAATGGTGTTTTCAGGTGAGAAAAATAATTTGACGATCCCTCTGCAGATTTTAATTCACGGAATACCAGATTTTCTACACGTCACTTTTGAACCACTGAAGGCGGACGCGTGGTGGAGGTTGTTTTCGAAATTTCCTTAAAATTCTGCAACGAAGTGTATTTTGAGTTCCAATCTATTTGCTCCATAGGCCAGCCTGTAGAGAACAGCCACGTACTATTATATCTCGCCATGACCGACGAGAGAGGAGCTCTCTGCACACAGAAGGGGGAGTTGTCCTGTTCACGCAGTTCGGCACGACACACTACTCAATGCAATCGAAGTGGTCCCGAGTGGAATTAGAGCTGCAAAAGGCGAGAAAACTCCTCCCTCGGTGTGTAGAGAGCCCCTATCCCATGATCGACCCCACTGCTGCTGACTAAGCTCTGGGAGAAAGGCTTTACCGAAAGTTGAAATTAAAAAGATAAATAAAATTTTAGGACTGCAAAAAAAGTGTCAAACTTAACCATGCTCTAGACAGCAAATTTTAAATCTCGAGGGCTTCTAGACCCCGAGTTGCACCGAACAGGAATCGGGGGCGCCTGACAGTTCGGTTCATTTTTCAATCTCTGGCCACTGTTGTTGCTGTTCGGGTGAACGGAAGGAGCATGGTCAGCAACAGAAGCCGTCTCGCAGATTGAGACAAGAACGAGCCGAACTGTCAGGCTGCTCGGAGCCGAGAATAGCCTAAGTTGTGCTCTCAAGCGCATTTTCACGGTTTGTTACGATTTGTTACGAATCGTTACGATTTTAGGCCACAATTTCGTAAATCGTAAATCGTAAAAAAATTGCCGAAAACGCCCGTAATTCGTAAATCGTAAATCGTAATTACGCACAGCCCTGGTGCTAGCTCACATCCCGGCCCACCTTCCCAACACCCGCGCGTTCCTTGACCATCTCCGCACCATTCTCGTACAGTCGGGGCTTAGTACGCCGGCACAAAGGGATCGGCAGCACCTGTGCTGTAGCTGCTGGTAACAGCAGGATATGCTGGCAACGACCAGGAGCTCCTGTTCCTTGTGCTGGCGTACTAACGCTTTGTTTATCGTGGCACGCGTGCTATTGCCAGCCACTCTCTCCTAGTGTCTGCTGACACTCTACCATTGATTTGTCTCATACGAATGAACATCGCAGCATCCTCTTGTACGACGGCGGCGGGTATATAAGGCGGCCAGTCTCGCTGAGGGGGCAGTTGGCCGTTTGAGGACAGTCTGATGGGGTGACCTTGTGTCACTGTTAGGAAGTTAATTTTTGGAACCCTGAGGGGATCATCCCCATCGCCCATCGCGAGGGAAGCCTCCTGGTTGCGGACCGCGGCGAGGATGTTCTCCTTGCTGCTGGCCGTGACAAGAATTATATCCAACACCGGTAAGGAGGGTGGCAGTCCAAATTCTGTCGATATGAGCGTTAGTACGCCAGCATACGTTTGCAGGATATGCTGCCGCAACCAGCAGCTCCTGCACACAACGAGCGTTAGTATGCCAGGTTTGCCCTAGCGTACTAACGGTCCTGTGCCGACGTACTAGGCCCCGACTGTCTGAGATTCAGCCCTCAAACCCTTGCATAATGGAGTCTTTCGATGCCACAGCCCTCTACACCAATGTCAGCAATGACTATGCTATGGAGGCCGTTTTCGAACTTCTTACCCAACACCAAGGCTCCATTGACATGTATGGGTTTTCAATTGAGCAGCTAATGACACTTCTCAAGGAGTGTCTTAAATGCAATATCTTCAGATGGTCAGGTCAATACTTTAGTCAGGTCAGAGGGCTGGCCATGGGACAGCGCTTAGCTCCGACGTTCGCCATAGCTTTTATGGGTAAAATCGAATCTCCGTTGCTAGCACGCCTTCCTATGCTATACTCTAGGTACGTAGACGACTGCTTTGTGGTCTGCCCCACACAGGAGGAAATGGACCAGCGTTTTGAACTCCTCAATAATCAATCAAAAAACTTTAAATTTACCCGGGAAAAACCGGTGGTAAATTGGCTCCATTTTCTAAATGTACAAATAAAATTCTCTGGGGGCGTTTTTGCAACAAAATGGTATCGTAAACCTAGTAACAAAAATATTATTGTGCATTACCAATCAGCTCACCCATCGCAGATAAAAAGGGCAATTGTTAAAAATATGTACCGAACAGCGAAATGCGTCTGCACCGGAGAAGACGAACAAAAAGAATCTGTTCAAATGGCGCATGATATTGCAGCTTTGAACGGATATCCCACAACTTTGGTCCGACGTAGATCCAGGGGCCCAGCCGCGCGTCGGGGAGAACAGGAAACAGCGATTGAGAGCAAAATACCCCTAAAAATGCCCTTCATTTCTGATGAAGTGAGCAGATCTTTGCGCAAATGTCTGAAAAAAAGCTGGTCTGGAAAGCTCCGTCGCAATCGTCGACATACCCCCTAACAACCTCACAAACCGTCTTATCCGAAACCGCCTATATGACCGTATTTGCACTACTCCCAATTGTGAGGTCTGCCCATTTGGTAGAGAGGGAAATTGCACTGCATGCAGTGTAGTCTACAGGATCTCGTGCCAACTGTGCGGTGAGCAATATATTGGGGAGACATCGCGGCCGCTCTATGTTAGAGTCAAAGAGCACTTAGATGGGAAAGATAAGCTCCGGGTATCAACGGTTCTGGGGTGTCACCGTGCTAACGCGCACAATGGCGATAATTATCACGTCAAGGTCGAGATATTTGGGCGAGAAACCGATACCCCTGCTAGAAAAACCCTGGAAGCTTTTTGGATCCAGGCGAGCGACCCCAAAAATCAATCGGAAGGGAGAATGCCTATATATATCACTCCTCGCGTGCGGCTCTCGTTGCTCGACTCTTCTATTCTGGGATCGTATGCATGAACGACTTACCCACGAGGTAAGGGTAAATGTAACTCGAAATCTCTGCATTTCCTGTGCTCTATGCATCTGTCTCGTTTTTCCGCGGAGAAGCGAGACAGACGCATAGAGCACAAGAAATGCAGAGATTTCGAGTAACATTTACCCTTACCTCGCGGGTAAGTCGTTCATGCATACGGCCCCTGATTTTTTTGCCTGATGACTGCCAGAAAGACTAAGCCAGCCAGCCAATCACCGTTTGACGACTCTCAACCTCCAAAATGGATGGAGCTCGTTCTCGAACGCTGGGACAACTATTTTATGAGGTTGGATAAATTTCTTGGTTTTTTTCTCGCATATACAGGAAACTCAGAATTTGATTCTTTCGTCGCTTAAATCCTTGGAGGACCGTTATCTGAGTCAAAACAAGGATGATTTTTCAGGTCCTGCTCTCTATAATGCCCTCATCAAATTCCATGCCGACTCCGATAATATCACTGCCAAGTCTTGTGGAATTGCGTGGGTGGGGATCAGAGAACAGGCTGATGCATCGGCTACAGCAGCCTTTGACAGGGAGGCAGTTAAGGAGATTATTGATGCGTCTGGTGACGAAGACCTCGAAAGTGAATGGCGCGATCGCATGGTCGAAATTTTTCGCCATCCACAGAGTGTCAAAACGTCAGACAGCTCTCGCCCACGCATAATCAAAATTAAAATGCGAAATCAGGACTTGCGAGACAGGCTATTAGCGCAGATGAGAAGGGGAAGGCTGTCACTCACAAAAAACTTTGTTCACTCTTATGCGCGCCAAGACTATACGCGTGAGCAGCTCGATTTCGATCGAGCTCTTAGGAGGAAGGCAGGGCTATTGAACCAGCAGGAGGGAAAACTCGTGTACATACGTGGTTCGAGACCTGATCATACAAAAGTTAAAAACACCGCGTGACCTGCCGAGAGTCTCTTCGAGGACAATGTCGAATGAGAGTGGCGATCAGGTCACAAACAGTCAATACTCGTCTTCCCCTGCTCAGGTACAGTGTACTCAGCGGTCTCCCCCAATAGCGCCACTCAGCGGCAGCCGCTAGGACAGAGACTCTGGTACCGGCGCGCCTGTCTGGTCTACTACTTCCCTTCAGCCAAGTATTGTATGCAAAGGTTTTCGACTCTTCAATTCTCGTTCAATTATGAATAAAATTCCCGATTTGAATTTTTTATTGTCTGAAAATTCGCTTGGGATTTTCATAACCGAAACATGGTGTAAGCCCTTTCCAATCAGTGATGCTACATTGAGCCACAACGACACATATCATGTGTATCGTTCTGACAGGGAAGGTAGCAGACCAGGTGGGGGCGTTGCTGTACTCATTCGCAGAGGATTTGCACACACATTCATTGATTCGAACAACTTTTCCGAATTCTGTCTAGTAGTTTTGATCAAAGTGCTCACACATAATTCTGAAGCTCTTATTGTAACTGTATACAGAAGCCCGTCTTGCGCTGCCTCTGCGCTGGAGAGTATGCTAGAGTTTTTAGCTGAGGTATTTTCTCAATTTCAATGTGATATACTGTTAATTGGAGATTTCAACTTCCCGCTCATTGATTGGACAAACAGGTGTCAACGAGGCGGTGGTGGGTCACACTCGTCTACTCAGATAGAGACATCACACTTCCCGCGGTACCACTAACCGACGTCCCCTGACCCTTCCCGCGGAAGGCCAATAGATCGGTCGCGGGCAGTCGGCAGCGCTGTTTCGTTGATTGCCCGTACGCAGTTAACAACCACTCTGAGGCCCTCCTGCCACCGCTTTACGGCTAATCTGATAACTGACAGAAGACGGTCCCAAAACAGTTCGCGTCACATTTAAAAATCACCTTTTAAGTAAAGGTCTGTTAAAACAAAATTTTGAAAATCCGCTTCTGGGGATTTCATCTTGAACTGCTCTTGACAAGTAAGGAGTGAGCTTACACGGGGAAGCTTCCTACACTCGCTGGTCCTTGCAGTCTTCCCATTCGCAGATGCCATTAACGGACAGTGGTTCACATGGCCTAGACCAGCGTCGCACACAGCGCGGGTTTTGAAAATAGTCTCAACACAGCGTTCTCTGCTCAGCAATTGCTCATTGGCTCCACTCTAGTGGGTGGTGCAAGGAGGATATCAAAGTGAGAATCAATGAGTGAGTGTTCGATGACCCCCAGGAATAGCCGACTGCTCGCCGACACTCCGCGGGAAGACGGGAAAGCCTCTCTCTCCACGGGAAGTGGGGCGCTGTGACACGCCCACAAAATTGGAGCCGGGCGAAGTCGACTAGCCCAACTTGGCCGGCGGGAAGTGGGCTGTTTTTATCTTAGTAGATTGCTTCTGCGTTTCGCACCATCTCATGGACTCACGCAATCTGTAGAGGAGCCCACCCATGGCCTGAACATTCTTGACTTAATCTTCGCGTCTACCCCACATGTAGTCTCTAGCCTTGCAGTACTGCCACCATTCAGCACGTCTGATCACAACATGATTGAATTTGATATTACCGGGCATGGTGTTCCTAAACACAGGTCAAAAAATTATTCCCATAATTTCACCAAAGGAGACTATGAAAACATAAATCGTAAATTATGCCAAATCGATTGGACGAGCCTGCTTGATCCCTCCGATTCAGTTGACTCATGTTATGCCAGATTTCCATCGATCTGCTATGATCTCATAGACGAATATGTTCCGCCTTTTAAACCAGCACCCCCGCACGAGATGTTTCCGCGTAAGCTCAAGCTGCTCAGAGCTCGAGTTAACCATTGCTACACAAATATGCATAGGTACGGGTCACACAGATACCGAAAATACGCTCGAAAGCTCAAACGAGAATTAGCGAAATTGGCAGCGTGCGAAGAGGAGGCGATTGCTAAGTCTGGAAATAATAGGAAAATATTCAAATTTTGCAACAAAAAATTGAAAATTTCAACCGATATTCCTGGTATGGCCACTAGCAGCGCGGATATAATTACAGACGATAGTCTTAAAGTAAACTTGTTTGACGATTTTTTTGAAAGCGTTTATAAAATGCCATCAGGAGTGACGCCTTGATTTCCTGCGCAAACTGATGAGATCCTGGATTGGGTTGACACACCAGACGAGTTGCTATACCGCATACTAAAGAAGCTGCCGAACAGGACTTCGACTTCCCCCGATCAGATTCCGTACATTTTCTTGAAGAACGCTTCCCTTGGCTTAGTTGCTCCGTTATCGCTGTTGTTCCGCCGCTTCATGCTTCATGGTGAAATACCCGCTTTATGGAAACTCGGCTTAGTTCGTCCGATTCATAAGAAAGGTCTCCAGAGTAAAGTGACAAATTATAGACCCATCTGTCTTACCTGCGCTACAAGCAAGGTTATGGAGCGTATGATATGTAGTAAGATTACAGAATACCTGCAGGATAATAATCTCCTTAGCGCCTCCCAGCACGGGTTCCTTGGCCGCAAATCTACCATGTCAGCGCTGCTCTCTACGGTCCCTCTCTGGCATAAAGAAGTGGATCGCGGTAACTATGTGTCTGTTTGCTACGTTGATTACCGCAAAGCGTTCGACTCAATCTCAATACCGTTGCTGTTATTGAAACTCCAAGGATACGGTATTAGTGAATGTCTGCATCGGTTCCTCAAGTGTTTTCTAACAAATCGTTTTCAATCTGTAATCATAAATAGTGCACAATCACTATACTACCCCTTCTCAAGTGGAGTCCCTCAGGGAACCTGCATTGGTCCCCTAATGTTTCTCATCTTCATAAACGACCTTCCAAAAGCTTTGCCCTCAGGGACTCACTGCTCCATGTATGCAGATGATGCTAAAATATATACTATCAATGACAGCAACGGTTTGCAGAGCGCTATCGACGAGCTGGCGTGTTGGTCAAGCACGTGGGAGCTGGAGATATCGCTCGAGAAGACAGTTATTATGACTTTCGATAGAAGCCACCCCGAAGTGGTATTCTCCTTGGGAGCGACGGCTTTGAGTCGAGCCGAGAGTGTCCGTGACTTAGGCATAAGTTACACCAACGCGTTTAGTTATGATGGTTACATAGCCGACATAGCGAGTAAAGCCAAGGCCAGGTCTAACGTTATTTTGAAGGCCTTCAGAACCCGGAGCCCTATCATTCTTTTCAAGCTTTTTGTGGCTTACGTTAGGCCATTGCTTGAATACTGCTCACCTATATGGTCGCCGTACAAAGCCGCCCTGATCAAGCAAATTGAGAACGTTCGGAGATCCTTCACCTATAGATGTTTTGCAAGAAAAGGAATATTTCGACTTGAATATGAGCAAAGACTAAGTAGGCTAGGGGCTCTGTCGCTTCTCGATCGTAGAAAAATAGCAGACCTAGTTTTAGTGTACAAACTCACAACACCTGAACTTGATATGACACTCTGGGACCTATTTGAAGCCTCGCCTTGAGCCTCTCGTACCCGAGGTCACCCCTTCAGGGTGCGCCTACCTGCTCCCAAGACTACAGCTTGTAGCGATTCTTTTCTTTTCAGAATTTTAACCCCATGGAACAATTTAGGCACAGAAGCGTTCAGATATCGATGGGCAAGTGGTTTCCAGGATTACCTTATCAGGATGATCAATCAAGATGCGATCTAAAACTACTATGCGGTGTTTTTGAGATCGTCCAATTTGATGCCTTTGATCTGATTTTGATTCAAATTTTTTTGTGTATCATCGTATGATTTATAATAGATTCCTGTTTGAATGAGTTTTTTTGCGTATACATGATCAAAAGCCGTTTTATTATCAATAGCAAAGATTATGGGTGTTCCGTGTTCTTAGGTTTTTGTCTTTTTTTTTTCGACTTAATTCCCACATATTTTTCTTTAAATGGTTTTGTATGTCATAAAAAACTGTCTCGTTCGAGACTAGCTGTTCGCAGATTCTTTTTCGTTTTCCTCAGAGCGGATCGGCCCAAACACTCGTTGGGGTTCGTATTAAGATCAAAGAGGCTTAGATAGGCCCGCCCCGGTATGGCTCGGCCAGTTGCGTGATTGGTGAGAGAATATATCTCAGACTGTGTACGGTTGTTTCCATCCAAAACCGAACAGTTTGCATCCCGGAACTAAACGGAAAATTCACTCAGAGTATCATCTTAACCCGAATTCTTAGATCTATTCAGTCAACTGCAAGTACATGGAACGTCCTCAGCTCACATGTGAGCACCTTGTCCGTCTAAGAGTAGAAGGTTATACCAGTAGACTTTTCCACCTCTTGTATTTCAGTCAGGTTTCCTCCCAACCAGTTCCTAATTTTCAAAAGATTTTTTTGACTGAATAAATTTTGAATGAATGAATAGCTGGAGAACTCAAGACCTACCTCAGACTCGCATTTTAACGTCGAGAGGTAGCGGTCTCGTCCTGTGCTCCGCTTCCCACCAACCGTTCTATCGTGCTGATTCATCTAGCGAGTTTCCTGCCAAGGTGCGGTAATTTTTTAATTTCTCTGTTTTTGAATACGTTTTGGAAAAAAAATCTCTCGAATCTCAGTAAGGTTTAGCCGACATTTGGCAGGGTAAGCACATTTCTGATTTGCTCCTTTCAGGCTCTGAAGAAGGCGATTCCGCCGAAACGTGCGTAAGCCAATAAACTGTATATCAAGCTCGTGGTCCAGTTCAACTACACAATTACTACGGATTCACAATGCCGAGGTTTATGGATAGTCGCACCTAGAGGCTTATATAAAAATTAGTGGGAGAGTGACACTGATTTCTGTTTATCGTACCGGAAACTTTCCAAAAATAAGATGGGAAAATGCAATTTTATAATCTTTCGCGATAAAACGTATTCGAGAATTTGGCAACTGTTCCTTAAATGAAACGCAGGACATCTGCTATATGACGTTGGCGGTGCGATCCAACGGGTCGACTGGCTCCCGAGATTTTCGCCCACTTCCTTTTTTTTGGGTCTATCCACAACGGGGGGGGGCACCCAAGTTTTAATCATAGAAATGAAGAAAAACTCTAATGAAGGATGCCTGATACTGCTATCAATCATTGTTTTTATAGAAAAACTCTCATCTGGCGTATGGATTTTCGGTCGATATGGTTCGTAAACATTGCGTCGCGTCTTGTCGCTGGAAGTATGGATCCGACCTCGTACAGATAATCTGTCGACATAGGTAAGGGCCCTGAGCCGCGACATGCTCTGACAATTTCGGAGCTGTGGATGATTGGGAAAGGCCCTCAATAGCTACAGCTTTCAACAGCGCCTTATGGTTTAGGCAGTCCGCTTTTCCTGCTAGACATTTTTAGTGTGCCTGCATTCACTTCGAGCAATATCAAACCTTGATGGTCGGCAGCGCAGCGAGTATACGCCGGTTGTCGATGACTTCGCCTCCATAGTGCTGACCATTGAGGTCCGTTCTGATTAGCACCCGTTTTCCTTTGACATCAACCTGTAACAGATTTTCGAATGTTATATAATGTTGTACGCTGTTAGAATGCGGAATCATGCCTGATCAATAGAGAGCTTTGCTGAGGCCATCCGTTTTACAGTAGCGAGTTGCAAGCTGAAAGTAGAGACGGGTCGTATCAGTCTACTCGAAGGTTCATTCAATTGCAGATGGTGGAGGCTGATGCGCAAGTGGATCACATGTTGCACATACTGGAGTGAAATGACAGTGCAAAGCTGCGGACGATCGCTTTTCATACGGGAGAGCGACTCCGTTGGGAGGCGGTGGTCCAGTCGACTGGTGGTACCACCAGAGAAAGGCCTCTGCAACTACCTTCGACAGTCGACTGCACAAAAATGAATGATACTTATCATCATTTGTTCTGCTATGATGTTATCTTTATCAATTTCTTAGTAATGATTCTCTTTTCATATTGTGCTAACACTTCTCATTTCGAATTTTCTTCTGATTTCAATTGGATCCTATGTCTACTTCTTCTGCGCTTCTTGGTCACGCCAATTTACAATGATCGCTTCCGGACAAACTTTCTGGGAATTTCCCTTGCCTCCAATTTTCGATGAAAGTGTCATTCGCTTCAATTTTGCAGAAAGCCGTGGTATTTCAAGAAATGTTGCATCGGGTAGATATTTGGCGGTATCGGTGTAGGCAATGTGCAGCGATGTCCGAGTGGTTAAGGAGTTGGACTTGGAATCCAATGGATAAACAATCGAATAATTACAAAACTGAGTTTGCACAAGATGCATGTTGGGAAACGAACTCGCAACCCCAACGTCAAATCGTCGTTTAGTAATCCGCGGCGTTATCCTCTCGGCCATCTCTGCTCCTTGACTATGGACACTCTAATCAAGTGGGCTCCGGACAGTGACTCGAAGTCACCTTCCAGGGCCGGCATTAGAATGCCGAATGAAGACTTGAGTGAGATGAGGCGCCTTTTATACCGACTGTGCACTATACTTATGTCGAGTCGAGTCATCGAGTCTTGGTATCGACTGAAACAGTCGACATCGAGTCATTCGACTACTCGATTATTCGAAATTTTGAAAAATCGAATCAGTTGAAAACTCGATTATTCGGAATTTTGAAAAATCGAATTAGTCGAAAACTCGATTATTCGAAATTTTGAAAAGTCGAATTAGTCGAAAACTCGATTATTCGAAATTTTGAAAAATCGAGTTAGTCGAAAACTCAATTATTCGAAATTTTGAAAAATCGAATTAGTCGAAAACTCGATTATTCGAAATTTTGAAAATCGAGTAAATCAAAAACTCGATTATTCAAAATTTTGAAAAATCGAGTTAGTCGAAAACTCGAATATTCGAAATTTTTGTCGAGTCGCCGAAGTATACTGTGCACGCGATAAGCACGTTACGACGACCACCATCAATTGTCTTTCCAACCGGCCGAATTGAAGAGAGCGTGGCGTGTTTTATTTGGCTCGCGGGCGAGCCAATATCCGCGCTGCGTGTGCGTCGCATGCAGTATGGTTCGCCGCTGGCCGGCACCCTCGAAATGTGGGGCACCGGACGTCGCTTTCGGCGTAGAGGTTCGCATGCGGTCGCTCTGAGTACCTGAGTAGTCGAAGGGAATGAACAGTGAGCTTGGAAACGGCTTGCATCTACATAAGAAATGGGCTTGATCAAATTGTCAATTCTTGTATAGAGCGATTTTGTCGTAATTGAACGTGTACCGAGCACATGAAGTCTTTTGAGCAGGTATGAATAAAAAGTTTAGCACAAGAACGTTATGTACCGTTAACGTTGCCGTGAAATTGAATGTATTCGGAGTGCTGGCTACGGCCAAAACAACCGATTTCAAGGTGATTGATAATTTTCCAACCCTCATCCTCCTTTATGGGCTCATTGAACAAGTCCAGAAACAGGCCAGGGCACTATCCTAGACGGGAGGCACTCAGGATTCAAGTCAAAAATGAAATGAACCACCGATGAGTAACGCTACCAATCGAAGTGTTTACTTATATAGAATTTTAATAACAAAAATGATTGATAGCAGTATCAAGCATTTTTATCAGCTTTTTGTTAATTTCTATGAATAGATCTTGGCCGCCCCCCCCCGTCTAGGATAGAGCCCGAGCCGGGTGCTATCGCAGTATGGAGGGACACTTGGCCATCGCAATTGGTCAGGTCCATTTTTCCGTGCCGCCACGAATTTGAAACAGAAAACCGGGGTGGCCTTCCCTTCCAAAATCAGGAGAGCCGTTGCGGCACAGAAAATAGGGCGCGGCTAAATGCTCCTCCCCCCAATCGTGATAGCACCGATTGCTAAACTTTGTTTCGATCACCCCGATTCTCTGCAGTACACTGATTTGCCATAAAAAGAACGCCGGAATAGGAAATCCGGCATCGCCTCGAGTTCTTTGGAAAGCAGAAACGACAAGAAGTGAGCATTGCCACAAAAAGATGTACAAAAATAGAAAAAGAAAGCAGAAGTTGGGATGAAACATAAAAAGAAGCGACCGGAGGAGACGGCTCGCTTCTGGTGAATGAGCGAGCTGAATATCCCCTTCGGATTCCTCTGCTGGATCCACGTAACATCATCACTGAACATGTCAGGATCCTGGTAGCCATCTGCTTCTTCCCAAATGTCTGAAATGAATGCAGTCATGAATATGGGTTAAAATCCGGGTTGTCTAACCCCGAGCAACCTCTAAATACATAAAATACTATATTGCTTTAATATTTATGAAGTTTTTAGACAATGGATCGCGATTTTTTTATGAAAACTCTTAAATAACAGTTTTTCTTTCAAACAATTAGGTTCGAGCTGTTAACGCTATAATTCAAAACTTGCTTTCTGGAAGGAGATAACATTTATTGCTTTTAATTTAGTGATATCTCTCAAGTTCAAAAAACCCTGACTGTGAAAGCTAACCGAATTTAAAACACCGAATTCTAAAAACGACTTATTAGGGGTCCTAAATTCGGTCAGCTTTCACAGTTATGGTTTTTGAGCTTAATATTTAGCACTTAGAATTGAAGAAATACATGTTATCTCCTTTCAGAGGGCAAGTTTCTACTTGTAGCGATAACAGTTTAAAGCTATTTGTTTTGATATTTTAAGAGTTTCCCATGAAAATCGCGTCTACCCCGGCTTGTTATGACTGTAAGGTAGTTGTTTTGATCATGACTGTTTCCCGAGCTCGACTTCTCATGTGCTGTAAGGGTCCTCAGAATCTGAGAGTTTTGGCAGAGTTTCTAGCCTGCTTCAGCGTAATAGCCGAGAAATACCGGGAAGAACGCTGATTGCCGCCAAACTGCCGAGAAACAACGCTCTTCAGAGAATTATACAATGCATTATTGAGGCATTCTTTAGATGTCAACAGATCCTCTCAGTTATTTTCGATTATTTTCCGTTATTTCTTGGTTGTACCTCGGCTATTTTGCGGCTGTTTCGCGAAAAACGGTTATATAGCAGAGAAATAACCGAGAGGGAGCAGCTGCGAAGAATGGTGGGTCATTTCTCTGGCTAAACTCTCAGAGGAGCCAGAGTCGCCGCACTGCTCGCAGCGTCGAGCGGCGCTGGTGGTTGAAATATCGATTGCGTCAGGCGTTAGCGGCGACAAAAGCAGTCGATCACGTGGTTTTTTTGGTGGCACGGAACCAGCTGGCATCACCAGGAACTACCCATAACATATTCGTCAAATTGTGCTGGGACCTGGAATTTGCTAGTATTGGACCTTCCGATTTATGGAAAACGACTTAAAAAAATACCTTCAAGATTACAAATTTTCCTGTTCCTGTTAGCTTTCAGCATTTCGAATTCCGAAATTTGGGCTTTTACGATTTTTGAAATTTTGAAAAATAATCTGTTCATTCCTAGACGGGATCGGGAGGTCATCCTCTAGATATGAACAGGTTATTTTTCATAAACAGATTATTCCTGGAATCGCCATGTCTTTGCACGTGCTGCGTGCAGCAACAACGACTGTCTGCAACCGCAGATGCGAAGTAAACTCCGGCGTGGAGTATAGATGCGGAACACTCTCCATTTCTTCCACAGTTGACTGGAACCTTGCCAGAAATCGCTACTTAACAAACCAATAATGTTAACTTGTAGAACACACACACACACACACATATATATATATATATATATATATATATATATATATATATATATATATATATATATATATATATATATATATATATATATATATATATATATATATATATATATATATATATATATATATATATATATATATATATATATATATATATATATATATATATATATATATATATATATATATATATATATATATATATATATATATATATATATATATATATATATATATATATATATATCTTCTTCTTCTTCTTCAGCGTTTGTCCCACATTGTAGCAGGGTCCGCTTTTCTCGAACGTTGCCGCCATTTGACCTTGTCATTCGCATTGTCAGGATGGAGGCCTGCAATTTTCATATCGTTGTGCAAAACATCCAGCCATCTCTGCTTAGGTCGTCCTCTTGGTCGCTGGCCCGTCACTTGGAGCTGCATAGCCGCTTTCGCTATCGAGTGTTCTCCAGCTCGCAGAACGTGCCCATACCATCTTAGGCGATTTTCGCGAAGTTTGTCCGAAATGGGCGCGACACCGAATCTTTCACGCACATCTTCATTCCGAACTCGGTCCAATCGGGTCAATCCACCACTCCACCTGAGCATCTTCGTTTCCATCACGCCTAGCCGTCGTTCTGCTTCCTTGGTCATTGGATAACACTCTGTGCCATACAGTGCGACGGGCCTCACAACCGAACGATAAATCTTTGACTTGAGCCTGTCGCAAACCTTTTATCACAGAGCACTGCACTCGCAGTACGCCACTTCAACCAAGCAGCATTGATGCGTGCGTCGACTTCAGCCGTCAGCGTCCCATCATCGCAAAGCGTTGATCCAAGATATCGAAACGTATGCGCTTTTGGCAAGACTGTGTTGTCGACTTGGATGGAACCGTCACAACTCGCATTTGTCATGTATTCGGTTTTCTTTTATTGAGTCGTAAGCCGAATGCTGCCAGTCTGTCGTGCCAAGCTTGAACTTGTGCTTGGAGGTTTCCTTTGCTGTCTGAGGCGAGCATCACGTCGTCAGCATACAACAGGGTCCAAGGTGCTGAACTCTGCAAATCTCGCGTGATGACATCCATGACGATGATGAAAAGCAGCGGGGAGAGGGCGGAGCCTCGATGAACTCCAACAGTGATTCGAAAAGGCCTTGATGTTCCTGCCGCGCATCGTATGCAACTTGACGTGTCCACGTACAAAAGCTTCACCCAATCGATCAATTCTTCGGGGACATCTCGGCTACGCAGAGCGTACCATATTACTTCGTGAGGGACTCTGTCGAACGCTTTCTCAAGATCAAGAAAGGCGAGGTGAACAGCTTCTCCTTTTTCACGATGCTTTTCCACAAGAAGTCGGGTCGCATGGATAGCATCGACGGTGCCGCAGTTCCTGACAAAACCACACTGATTTACGCTCAGCTCAACGACATCACGAGTTCTTCTATCCAGAATCCTCTCGAAAATCTTCATTGTATGGCTAAGAAGTCGGATGGGCCGGTAGTTGCAACAGTCAGCAGGACTCCCTTTCTTCTTGAAAATCGGGACTGTGGTGCTTGACTTCCAATCTGAGGGAACCTTGCGCTCAGTCACAATGCGGTTGAATAACAATGCAAGCCAGGCAGTTGGGTTCCAACGTCGACTCTTCCATAACTCGGCGGCAATATCATCAGGTCCGGTAGCTTTGCCATTCTTCATCGCTTTCAAAGCCTCTGCTACTTCGCTCGCTGTGATAGGCGACACCGCCCCATAAAACGGAAGAGCATGAGGTAACGGGGAATGCGGGAACTCTTCTGACGAAACCGCTTCGAAGTACTGCCGCCACCTTTCCTTCGCCTGCTCAGCATTCGATAGCAGCCGACCATGTCCATCGTTTATCCCAACAAACTTCTCTATATCCTCCGTCTTTCGGTTTCGTGACCTGACGAGCCGGTAGAGATCGCGCTCGCCCTCTCTCGTGTCAAGCATGCGATATAGAGCTTCGTATCGTTGACCTCTCGTTCTCGCTACTGCCTTCTTAGCCGCACTTTTCGCGACTTGATACTCTTTCCAGTTGGCCGGGGTTTTCTCTTTGAGGAAAGCGTGGTAAAGAGCCTTCTTCCTTCGTACACATGCCTTTACTTCGTCAGTCCATAACCACGCTTCCTTCTCGATGTACCTCCGTCCAGGCTTTGTCGTTCCAAGAACGGAGCGAGCAGCTTGAACTATGCTCCTCTTTGCTTCCTCCCAGCTCTCTTCGACGCTTGTGATCTGAGGTAGATGGATCCGAACAATTACTTCGGGTGCCTTGTCCTTGAAACTCCACCACTTGATCCGTGCAGGACCTGTGAGGTCTGCGCGCTGTTGTTTCGGAGGGCTAACGTGGAGCGTGCAGATGAGTGGACGATGTTGAGTAGCCACCGCCTCATAGGGAATCACTTTGGCATCAGTAACTAACGTGCGGTCTTTCCTCCTCACAAGGAAGTAATCGATTTGCGACGAAACGCTTCCACTGTGATACGTTGCTAGCTGAGAGCACCGTTTTTTATACCATGTATTCAGCAGTATGAGGTCGTGACTACCAGCGTAGTCGAGAATCCGCTCGCCATCGTCATTTCTTCGTCCATAGCCGAACCCACCATGACTGGGATGTCCATTGCTCGCCTGTCCCACGTGGCCGTTCAAGTCGCCAGCTACAACAAGACAATCTTCTTGTGTATATATATATATATATATATATATATATATATATATATATATATATATATACATATATATATACATATATATATATATATATATATATATATATATATATATACATATATATATACTAGCGAGGCCTAGCGAAGTTTTCGCTCACAGAAACTTTTGCGTGAGCCAACTACCTGAGACGGATTAGTTTGTTAGAACGGTGGTGACTGACTTCCGTCTACCGGAAAGTTGCTGTACGTATGGACTCTCCTGAGCAGAGCAGGGTGCCGTACATTTACAGCAGGCCGTGGGGGTATCAAAATGTGGGATCATAAAGCAAAACATAAGAAGCCAGCGGTAAATCGTCGGTTGCTACCGGCACAAAATTCACAACCCCTTCTATACTTCCTTCCCTTACGTCCCTACCCACTGCCCTTTCTTCCAATTTGTAAAGTTCACAAGCGATTATTCTCGCTTTACCGTCTCTATCATGATAAAGAAAAACGCATTCTCATATTATATGATGTTTCCCTAATTGACCAACATCGTGCCCTTGTTCTCAATGAATGAAATTAGTAGGTGGTTGTTTATGTTTTTGTGGTGCAGATTTTGATAAGCTCAGATTTGCAACATATATAAAACTGGTTTTTGGAAATTAGGGATTCGAAATGACTGAGCGGTTGCAATGAGTGGCGAACAGAGAAGGTGCGGAAGTGGTGCTGCTGCTTGTATCCTAAAACTTACAAAAAAATGTCACAGGAGTTTTGCGTCAATCTCAGAACGCGTCGCATGCTCCTCAAGATTCATGTTTTCCTATCTATTCCTTCTCCACAAAAGGTAAAGATTTAGCATTAAAAAATTGAAAAACCTTTTTCCAAATTCTACACTCTTGGTAACTTTTGATGACCTGCACACTCCCACTGTGGACCTGTGCATTTTTTATGACGCCCTGCACACTGCAACTCCTTGGGACCTGCGCAATCTCTACGACGTCCTGCACACTCCCGTTACTCCGCCAACGCGTAGCTAAATGCCTCACACGGAAACCAGAGATGCCCAGGGTTTCGGAGGCATCTAGTCTAATTTTGACACGAGAATTTACGTAAATTACGGAAAGTTTAGCCTCAGTTGGTGAAATTTTAGCTACAGCGCCTGCATATTCTTCCTAAATTCTCGCTACGGCACCCGCATATTCTACGCTTATTCTCGTTGCAGCACATGGTCGATAGACCCACCCAGTCTAGATCTGTACTAGAAAGACGATCCCCGCTGCGATCGAGCGCATCGCCGTTTCTTCCCCACGGCCTGCAGCATACCAGCGGCCAAAATTATCCCTTGCAAGGTCTTGCAGAGAGCGACACGGGGTCACCCTTCACGACCACCCACAGAGTGTCAAGTTCTCCGTGGGTTGACTGTGCCAACACTGTTCAAACCGCATTCCTGCGTTCCGCGTAGCCAACGCGGGTTTGAGATTGGATTCAACACAGGCTGTCGCGAAATCCGTAGATTCTCGCTACAAAATTATAGCAAGAATATACGGGTTTAGCGTCAGAGAGAACAGTGGTTCGAACGACACAAGAATATGCGGGTTTTAGCTATCGTAGCTAAAACCCTTAAATTCTCGCTACATGGAATGGGGCGGCGTTTCAGGCCGCGCCCTCGGAGGCATCTAGCTACGCGTTGGCAGAGTAGGGTTCTTCACACTTTCTATGACGCCCTGCACGCTACCATTTGGGTCCTGCACACTTTCTATGACGTGCTGCACACTCCCGTTGGGGTTCTGCACATCCCTACTTAGGGCCTGCGCACTTTCTATGACGTCCTGCACACTCCGATTAGGGTCCTGCATACTTTCTATGACGCCCTGCACACTCCCACTGAGGTCCTGCACACTTTCTATGACGTCCTGCACACTTCCGCTGGGGTCCTGCGCACTTTCTATGACGTCCTGCACACTCCGATTAGGGTCCTGCACACTTTCTATGACGTCCTGCACACTCCGATTAGGGTCCTGCACACTTTCTATGACGCCCTGCACACTCCCACTGGGGTCCTGCACACTTTCTAAGATGCCCTGCACACTCCGATTAGGGTCCTGCACACTTTCTATGACGTCCTGCACAC
>JAPDOI010000741.1:240000-289909 GCA_029168955.1 Aplectana chamaeleonis
CAATCCCTTCCGTTTCTGGATCCGTATCGCTATCACTCATTTCTTCAAACGGGAACCTGTCACTTGATGAGGCCATCTTCAATATTTCATCACTCTTTCCCAATTTCTCCATCCTCGAACGTAGATTGAGGGCGACTTCGGACGTAACCGAGGAATTCGAGAAAATCATTTGGTCATCTTTGCCATTAGAGATTCCGCGGAGAGGGGGACCTGAAGAAGATTCTAAAAAAGCGTTTTCTCAATCGCGCTGCTGTCAGACGCGCTGTCGCAGGCAAAGCGTACACTGGCAGGGTCGAGTTCGAGTTGAGATTTTTCAGACCATTTCACGACCAAGTCTAAAAGCTGTAAATACTGGATTCCAAGATACTATCCGCCTGGACGCACGCATCGCACAACGTAGCGCGTAAGACTTTAATGACACAAGTGGACTTTAACACCGCAGCTCCGAAAAAAACATAGTGTATCCCATTCACAAGAAATTACCATAATGGGGACGGCTTGTTGCTCTTTAGTTCAACGCGAGCGTTTGCGTGGTGGCAGTCACTAGTCAATAGCTGCTCGCTGACAAGGGAGGGTTGCACACATAAGATGGAGTTTTGAGATGCAATTTTAATATGTTCTAGGAGAGCAACTGTGTTCCAATATGTATCCCTTACTCAAAATCGGCTAAATGCCTCAGGCAGTTCCTGAAAAAGTCTAAATCTCAAAAAGGCCAGAACCGCTTGGCCAGAGTGAAGCTGATTGAACGATTTAATTACCATCATATACTCATGATCGAATAATGTGTAGGAAATTTTGGTGCGTTGATCTTATTAAGATCCAAAGTAGTGCCTTGATGTCTAGGCCACTGAACCTGCATTAGGAGCGCCTCACATAACCCCACCCATCAGTCAGTACGTCCATGGCGCAGTGGTGAGATGGGTAGCGAAGCGGACCAAGAAACGGCGACGTGGGTGGGTTGAAGGTTCGACTTCCCCTTGCAGTTTCTGGTTTGTAAGTGTAGCCTACACGATTCTCTCTACATGCCTTGCATTTTTGACAAACATTTTCAATTTTAGTGTCCAATTTCATTTACTTCGTTGAGAG
Organism: Aplectana chamaeleonis; assembly: GCA_029168955.1. Taxonomy (NCBI): domain Eukaryota; kingdom Metazoa; phylum Nematoda; class Chromadorea; order Rhabditida; family Cosmocercidae; genus Aplectana; species Aplectana chamaeleonis. The sequence goes on from JAPDOI010000741.1 coordinate 241,087, forward strand.
GAATGTTCGGGTTGCAGATTGGTTTTGTTTGGATCTTCCACTTTTTTCTGTTCTACTCACTGTGTTAGACTCTGTTTGAGCGATTCCAAGAATATTTAGACACTTTTTTAAAATAAGAAACGTGACTAAAGGTCATGGTAACGCTTGATAAAACACTGGAAACAGAACTGTCTTCCACACTACAGCACTGATCGCTACCTTGACTGTTGGTTACGTTTCTCATTTTGTAAAGTATTGAATTTTCCGCTCAAATAGAGTCTAACGCAAGGAGTATAACAGAAAAAGGAGGAGTCAAACAGAACCAACTTGCAGTTCGAGCTTCTCTCCCAACGAAGCAAATCAAAATGGACATCAAAATTGAAAATAATAATCAAAAATTTTAAAATGTGAAAAGAAAGGTGTAGGCGACACTGGCAAACCTAAAACTGCAAGAGGGATTCCAACCTTCAACCCATCCAAGTCGCCAATCCACAGTCTGCTTCGCTATCCACTTAACCAATTCGCCGCGTTATGTGAGGCGCTCTCAATTCACAATCAACGCCTAACTTTTGATCTGAACAAGATCAATGCACCAAATGCTTTTTACATCTACTCTGAACATATAAAGAGGTAATTTTTTCCTTAAATCAGCTCTACTCAATTCGACCAAGCCGTTGTGGCCTTATTCAGTTTTCGGGTTTTTAGGGGCTGCCTAAGGCATTTAGCCGACTCTGAGTATGGGAAATTGAAACACTGCCCCCCCCCCTAGAACATACTGAAATTGCAACCCGAAACTCTTGTGTAAGCAAGCCTCCTCAGACAGTAACACCGGTCGAATCACGGGTGCATGACGGGCCGAAAAACACCCAACCCGCGATCGAACCGAAACTTCAATGACTGCCGTCGGTCCGACCGGAGCCTTAACATCTTTCCACATTCAGCCCGGCGAGCTTTTTGCTTATCGTCATTGGCCCGCCATCCTTCCACGATTAGTCCGGAGAGGCGCTCATCGGAGTCGGTTCGACCGGTGTTATTACCTGAGTCCCTTATCATACCTCAACAGAGGTATGTCCATCCTCCCTTGGTGGCAAAATTTTCCGAACAATGTCAAAAATTTTTGCATCACCTGTGGGTCTATTGGAAATACTTTCCAACTTCTTCATTTTTATCCATATTTCTCCGCATCCCATTCCGAAATTCCAATGTTTGGAACATTTCACGTCTTCGGTTGTCTCGTGGTACACCCTGCGCTTGATATTGCCCTCATATGGTATGTTGCAAAATCATGTCCCCTGTTCAGGGTCAAGCAACCCATTGGGCAAAATGCGTTCGTTGTTGCGACCCACTCCTTTTGTGACAGAGCTTTGCGACCCCCTCTCTAACAATGGCCCTGCTCAATTCAAGGCAGACCTGCCCACCTTTCTCATCAAAACTGCACCTGTCCAAATTCAGAAAGAATGGTTTTTGGGGGTCTTCCAGTGTCATACGCGTTGCTAGTATGGGCCGTAACTCAGCGGTCCGGTGAAACAGACCCAGTAATGGAGTAGATGCCGCTTATGTAGAGCCGCTAGAAATAGGAAAAAATTGCCCGTTGGGAAAAGAGGTGTGAAAGGACCGTTTTTTTTCAAATGGCCTTTTCAGCATTGTTTTGCACTTCTAGAAGGCGGCAGTCGGGCGAAAGATGTATCTGTTGAATGGTTATCAGAAACTTCTTTAGCTGGAATTTTTCTAGTTTTTTTTTCTCTTGATTTTCAACCTCACCATGTAGTGAAGCGAAAACAGAGATGAGAAACCTCGGGAAAAATTGGTTCAGAAAATTCCAGCTAAAACAGTCTTTGGTAAGCATTCAGAAGATACATATTTTGCCCGACTGCTGCCTTTCAGAAGTGAAAACCAAGACTGAACAGGCCATATCGAAAAAAGAACTTTTTACACTACTTTTTCCGCGGGCCAATTTTTTCTGTTTCTCACTCTTCATGAGCGGCTTTGCTTTTTTCACTTCATAACTACAGGCCATAAAACGGCCAATGTCTCACCGTCGACTGCGTACCACGCACTGCGCGACCGCACGTGCGTCGGAAGCAGACGAGTTTTGGCCGCCGCGCGACGAGTTTCGGCCGCCGCGCTGGCCGAAACAGCGTCGCGCGGCGGCCAAAACTCGTCGCGCGGCGGCCAAAACCCGTCTGCTTCCGACGCGCGTGCGGTCGCGCAGCGCGCGTGGTTCGCAGTCGACGGTGAGACATTGGCCGTTTTATGGCCTGTAGGTCTATCTTACCGAAACGCTGAGCGACGGCCCACAAGAGCAGCATATATGGCCCCCGGAAACCATTTTTTTCGTCATTTGAACAATTAGAATTTTGACGGGCATTTAGGTCACCAGCGGTTGACAAACAGGTCTGAACAACTGGTGTTTATGTGAGAAACATTCTTTGATGGAGCTGATTTGAATTCGAATTAAGTTCGCAGGCAACCCCCCCCCCCCACTTTAAAAATCTCCAACTTTGCTTGACCCTGCTCCTGCCTAATAGATGTCCCTCCCAACTCTTTCAGGAGAAAAATAATTTCTTGCATGCGTACATTTGCTTCCGTCTCAATAATTTTCCAAACCAGACCTATTGGTTGGTACGAAGTAGTCGCAAAAAAAATCAAGCATTCAAATGAAATCCGTCACCATCAAGCGTTTCTAGATTCGTCGAACATTGGACGTACGAAAGGCTGCCAAGTACGCTATTTTTAGAAGGGATTAAAAGATTTCATCAAGTCCGGGCGGGTGTTGGGCAGTGACAAAAAGCGCCACTGTCACGCCGACAGTCGAGTGATCGATCCTCGCACAAGACCAATCAAATCATTAAAGGCATAAAAACGATCAGTAATACTCACCATTATCCTGCGTCTGAGATCGCAACTGCTGTTCCGTTCGGTGAATCTCCACTTCAGTATTGAAAATATCCCTCTGCAAGGAAACAGATCAAGGATCCATATAAATTCATTCCCTCTGCAATGACAAACCATTCTCACAACAACTAGAATACCTAAAAATCAGATTAGAAGTTTTATTCTCAAAGCGGTCAGACTCGCTCAATCTCACAGAGAAGCCCGTTTAGACGTTTGGCACGGGCTATTATCCTTCGAGGGACCAGCATTTCAAAAACCCAGATTTTTTCCGCCAGAACTCCGCTTGGTCAATTTTAACTCTTTTCAGCTTCCGGAAGATCACGGTAAGTATGCGGTCGCTTGGTGAGAGTCTCCGGTTTACTGAAATTTTGCCAAAAGGGCTTCTCAAGGATGTCAGTCACGATTCCGTTATCTGCTATCCGATTTCCGAACGATTGTGGTAAAATACGTCAACTAATTGACATTGGCTCTACCGGAACTCACCATAATTCCTCAGAAAGCGGATAAAGGAGCTATTGCTTAGCTTTCAGCGCTTTAAAGTCAAGGCCGCTCGGGTGAGTACGGGCGGAGTAGGCAGCGGAGCGGTCGGTCATGGCAAAATACAACAGTGATAAGGAGATTTTGACATGATAAGCCTCACTTCGACTGGCTCAAAATGAGCGGCCTAAGCTATAAATCTCCTGGCTGGGCGAAATCAAAGCCGGAAACATGGTTGTACTACGGTATTCGTACCCAAGAACTGAAAAGGTGTGTAGCTAACATCCTAAATCCAAAAAAATTGCCCAATGCCGAGATCATAGTTCCCGTTGCGTCTATGTGTTTTGACACCAACTGAGCTGAGAACGCAACGCATGGTACAGTGGGCACGGAAAGCACTGATACTGTGCGTGCCCCATTGAATGCTAGCGCAAGACCGGTGCACCTATGTGATAACACATGACACCGAGTTCGTGCCAACCTTGAAAAGGGCACGCAGAGCATCAACAAAATCCTTGCCGACTGTAAGTATGGTTAAATTGACACGCCACGCGCTTCGGAACGGGATAACAGCTACGCTCCAGACCGTCTGTGGTCATTCGGTGACGCGTTATACTTATCGTCGTCGCGCTTGCCGTTTAGGCGTAGTGCATACTTCCCGCGACGAGCGAAGCGACATAATGTTTGTCATCTATTTCGACTGAAATTCGATATTGCTGATATGCACTGTCGCGCGTCGCGGGAAGTATATACTAGGCCTTAGGCCGGGACTATAGCTTTGTCGCGGCGATGTGTAAAGAAAAGCTGTATCCAGGCTTGAGCAGGCCGTTGCGACCGGTGATCAAAATTTTACGACCCCCTGGTGAGCAAGACTTTTACGACCCTCCTCCTGGGACGAGAAAAAAATTTTATGACCAAAATACCTAAGAACCTCCTCCCTCCCCGGAAACATTTCAAAATCAGTGATGAATGCGACGGAAGTGATTGAAAATAAGAAATGGAATGAAATTAAAGATTAATTTGTAACTGTTTTGCTTCGCTACAAAAGATTATGATTTGGCACTAGAGAATAACTCTAAATGGGAAAAAATGACGCGCGCGCTTGAGTAGTATAAATACCGCCTAACCCCACAGAGTGAAAGATTTTTTCTAAAATCTCTCACAAAAATAAAGTATATTCGTTTGAAATGAGAAAAAAAAACCCTGTTTTTCCAAAAATTCTACGACTCCACCCCAAAATTTTTCATTTTTTTTGATAAAGTTCTCAAATTTTCACGATCCTCTCGTTGCGACCGGTCGCAAGCCTGCCCAACCATGGCTGTATCGATCTTGCTTGCTTGCTCGATAAAAAGTGGCGCCGATGTCACCGCGACGACATAACGTCGGCATGGATCCTAATGGGACTTTGCGTTCACTATTTAAGGCTAGCGTAAACTCGGTGTCATATGCTATAGCATAGGCGCACCGAGTTTGCGCCAACTTCCAGTGGGAAACGCAAAGCCTCATTAGGATCCATGCCGATGTTACATTTTCTTCTTCTTAGCTTGAGTCTCGCGTTGACGCGGGGTCAGCTCGCGGCAAAATACATATTTAATCGATATTTGCGAAATGTGTTTGGAAAAGAAGAATTTTCATTCAACGGAGAGCTGTTTCGCAACCAAAAATCTGTTACCTCAGAAGCGCAATATTGCGGTGATTGACCTATAATGTTTCTCTCAAACATCGCGGCGACGGTAGTATGGTTCCGGCCTTAAAAGCACAGTCCAACCTCAAAATGGTTCATCTGTTTTCCTGCCTATCTTGGAAAAACGGTTCCACGCTGATTCCAATAATGTCTCTGGAATCAAACAACATCCCCTAGAAACGGAGTTATGACCCTTCAAAAATTGAGCTACGGATGCAGGGTGGACGAGTTGTCCGAGGTTTGTACCTACCGTCTTTTGCAGCCAATGTACGCGAGCTGACCTGAGTAAAGAGAGCAGTTAAGAATTAAGGGAAGAACGGGGCTATTGATAGAAAACCTTCGTTCATATTGCCACTATTGAGCTCGAAAGATCGTAAAAGGGGCGTGCTAAAGTGGCTTCCCGATGTGGGAGCCCCAGGGTGGCTTCCTCCTATATCTCGTTTATTCGGAGGATTTGAGAGCTCGCACTGGGCAGGTGCTATATAGTGTGGGTCTACTTCAAAATCATGTGGAAATCTCAGATTTTGTCCCTGAGGTTGTACTGTGCCTTTAAGAGTCATTTATACCTTCACAACCGAGTGGCGCGGCGAAGTGCATTCCTATGGGGTCGAATAGACTCTCACCGCGCAAAGGTGCGGCAGAAGGCAATGGAGGAGTATCGATCATGCGGTGCCGCACGATCGATATCCCTCTGTTGCATGCTGCCGCACCTGTCAGCGGTGGGAGTCTATTCGGGCCCTATATGGGGTCGTGGATACGCCCGCCGCCGAGCAGCGCGGCACAGTGCACTTCTGTAATATTGATCACGCGGTACGGCATGATCGATGCTGCAGAATTGCACTTCGCCGCGCCGCCCGGCAGCGGAAGTATAAAAGACGCCTAATATCCATTATGCCGCGCCGCTCGGCGGCGAAAGTACTAAAAAGGAATCCTTAGGAGCCGATTAGACTCTCGCCGCTGGAAGACGTGGCAGGCAGCATGCGATGGAGGCGAATCGATCGTGCGGTTCCTCTTGATCGATACCTTTCCATTGTAACGTCAAGGCTGCGATGACCGAGCCGGGCGGCGCTGAGATGAAGCGGGAGCGGAGCGGCCGTGCAGCGCGGCTTGTATTAGATTGCCCCGTAACAGGTGATTTCGCTAGCCTGCTGTCGATATTCCTAGCTTGTCTCGACTTTTTCATCCTCAAGTTTACAGGAATATGGGCAGTAGGCTGGCGAAAACGCTTGAATAACAGCGGAGCAGTCTCATAAGCGTGTCGCGGCCGTGCCCGCTTCAACTCAGCGCCGCCCGGCTTAGTCATCGCAGCCTTGACGATATGCTGCCGCGCCTTTCGATGGCGGGACTCTAATCGGCCCCTTAGCGTCGGTATTGAGCCGCTTGTCGTCGTTCATCCTGGCATTACGACACGGCGATGCGACGTCCATATCATAATCTTATAGGGCGCGCGGACCTTGTACACCAAAAACAAGGAGACACGGACGAGTTGCCAGTGTAGGCGCAAAACGCGCTGCGTTACCCAGCTGGTCTAATAGCGGGTCTACACTGAACGCACTCCAGCAACGACGAGAACGCAGCGAGAAGTCGCCCGCGGCTTCGATCTTTGCGACAGGAAGTATGACCCTGTTCCTGGACGAGATTTGGCTGAAGCCACTTTTATCCCAACTTCTGCATTTGAGTCAATATGAAAATAAGATATCATAGTATATGAACTGAAAATAAAAACTCACAGTGTGTTGTTTACGTTGTTCCAGAAGAGCACGGAGACGCTCAAAAAACGTTTGCTCGTTCTCATTGCCGCCCGACATTTCGTTATTCTCGCACACTGGAATGAAATTTATTTGAAATTTCTGCAGACACAGGTAAACTCAGTTGAAGCGAAGCAGTTTTAGCATGGCACAGCCCGATATTGATCAATCAGCTCGTGACAGCGCGCGGCAGATCGATCTCACAAATGCCCACGTTGGCGTTAATTATCATCAACTCACCACAGACACGGACCACTCACAGAAATCGGTTATTTCTGCCAGTGGACCGCAATCTAATGTTGCTTGAATATACTGACCCTCGCCTCCGTCAAAACAAGTTAAGCTGAATTGAACTATGAAGTGCCTTTCTTTACGCGGCATTCCGAGCAGGGATGTGCGGCAAACGATTTTGAAAACTCGGCAAACGGAAATCGACAAAAATTGTTCCAAATGGCCGGCAAACGGCAATCGACAAACGGCAAAGCAAAAAAATCGTGTACAAAAAGGACACAAATGCTCTGAAAGTACTGGTAAAAATGCCATTTTCTCGTGCACATTTCGTATTTCAATGGACAGATAAGGAATTGTTCTTCGATAATACCACAAGAAGTTGAACCTTTTAGGTTGGTACAATACCTGACATAGAAAACAGCACTGATAATAGGAATGTTGTGGTGGAAGAATAGTGATTTTTCGACGTTCTCTGATGTGAACCTTTTTCGGAATATATAGTAGTCATTCATTTGCTTCGTGTTTTAAATTCATCGCAAAAAATTTAGAGTATCGCGCGATCCAAGTTATGAGGGTTAGGACTTGGAACTCTTTCAAAGAAATGAAGGGCTCAATGTGGACCTACTTTAGGTAGATATTTTCTAACTGGCGTGGCAGCAATGCCACTTCTGTGGTAGAAATAGCCGCTGCGGCTAAGGGATAAAGGGACACCGGCTTCTACAGGCACCATATCTGAGGAAACAAAGTGCCGCTGCGGATCGGTCGCTGCGCTTTTACAGAAATAGGACCGACTAACATATATGAAATTAATTATGATTCATTGTACAACTGGGCGGGGCTATGCGCACCTACGGTTGATAGGTCTTCTGTCTGATAGGGACAGCGGGTATCCCCGTTACTACGGCAAAGGGGATACGGGACGTGGGTAATCAAACCTCCATAGGTAGCCTCTAGGTAACCTGATAGGTAACCTCAACATCCTTTACACGACGCTTTGAAAAATATCTGAAAGAAATTGAGCCATTCAGCGTTTCTCCTGAACCCTTTTCGCCCTGTCCTAAAAATGTTCAGGGTGTTAATTCGTGTCCCAATGAGCGTTGTCTTTTCTTTTCTTACGTCTTAACAAGGAGGGGGTGGGGAATTCGGTCTTCTTCCAGACAAGAGAACCCGCATGCGTCCTAATCGCTGCATTTGCTATCTATTGCGCACTTTTTGCCGAATTTTGTCGAAAATCAGAGGAAAAACGGCAAACGACAATCGACAAAAATCGTCCGAAAACGGCCGGCAAACGGCAATCGGCAGACGGCAAACGGCAATCGCCGCACATCCCTGATTCCGAGCTTAATGCTTAGAAGATCTGAGGGAAACTAAAGAATTTCATGAAACACAGGCGATTTCGTGGCTTCAGTTTTCTGGGTAAGATTATTTACAGGCTCCCCATGTGTGTGCTTCTCGGGACCAAATTCCGGTCCGCATTTGAGTCTCGACACGCTTTGCGGCCGCACGCTTCCAAGACGGGAGTGTTCCTAGCGCCGCAGTAGGCGATTTGTTGACTCTTCTAAGTGGGTTTTGGCACTTGGAAACTGAAAAATGGAAAAAAATTGTGTAAGAAAAAGCCACCTTGCGTTGGCGCTGGAAACTCGACCGACTCGAGCGCACGCGGCCGCGCAATGTCCAGAGACGCGATTGCGGACCGGAATTTGGCCTGGAGAAGCGCAGTATTCGTCTATGCTGCGGAACGTCGACACCATGGATCCGATTTTCTAAAGGTTTCCCGTGTAATCGACATGCAGGTAAAATCTACGAAAGCCAAATAACTAGAAAAAGAACTACAAAAAAAAAGATTCCGTATAGCACTTTCTCAAATTTTCGATCGTTCATCAGTATAGGTTTCAAATTTTCCGCCTTTATGAGCCTGAGTATACAGACCAAAACCGGCAATAGCACTGTCTTCAATTACTCACAGAAAGACATGTTCGTTGATTTATCCACACTATTCGTACGGAGAATTTTAAAAAATAACATTCCTGTCCGAAATTTCGGAAACTACCCCCCTCTCTGGGTGGGTTTGAACGGCAAACATTTCTGGCCTAAAAAGTCCAAACAAGGGAAAAGTAGTCAGAATTCTATAAACCTTGAGCTGAATTTTCTATGTACACTTCTACAGGACTTCTACAACGAAAAAAAATTGTGCTGGTTTATAAAATACACTAATACAACTAAAAGGTAGCCTTCAGATTGGAATCTTTATGGTGAAGGTAGACATTTTCAAATGAGATATACAAATCCCCTGTTTCGGAAAGAAGCTTATTTCCGTACATCGCGTGTATCTCCTCGCGTTTGCTGCGTTTCCTTCTTTTCACACTTTGTCGCTGTCTCTACCTACTCTCGCTCCGCACAAGCGCGCGAAGGATCAGAGTAAATTCGGTTCCGAACCGGAGGATAGACAGAACAATTTTGAGCGCAGAATTTGAATATAAAATCATGAGCTGCCAAGGATTACTTTGAAAGAAGGTACGGACGCTTTCAAGGCTCCGAGGCCAAGTAAAGGTACAGCAGACAATTTTTGAGGCTTTCAAAATCTCGATCGGATTTGGCTCAAGCATGTATGTAGAGTTTATTGAGGGTGCTGAATATGAATCCTTCTATCGACATTCTAAAATCTACTGTGGGTATTGTCGGGGTAACCACCGGACACCTCAGAAGCCTGCGCTGCGTCGTGTGCGCCAACGAGAAATGTGGGGATCGATCGGCGCACGCGACACGGCGTGCGGACTGCTTGGTGGTCCGCAGCTATCCGTCTCGCGGCTACACCCAACATATGAAGACACTTAGCCGACACAACCTAGTCTAATAGTTCCAAACTTGACAAACGGACGCGAAAATGTTCACAGACCCTTATCATTCCCAAAAATAAGTTACGAGCCGAATCCGATACTTTAGTTTGGTGTTACACACCTCAAAAGACCATCAGATAACGTTTTTGGCGGGATTGTATTCTAGTATTTGAGAAATTGTCAAGAGTCGCATTTTGCGCTAAAAAATTCCCTCTACGAGATGTTCAGAACAAACTGTGATAAGCAATTCTGAAAATAAAAAAAAATGAACCTCTGATTCGAGACCAGCTCCACTAAATTTTCATGGGTATAGTTCTAGTCAGGTTTCCTGAACTATCTTAAAACACATGAATTAATTTGAGGGAAACGTTCAATAACTGGCAGTTTTTTTCAGGAAGAAAACGTCTATAGAATCCTACAGACTAAATTCAAAGCAATTTCGGAAAACACAATCGAACGTTTTAGTTTAAAAGTACTCAATTCATTTGAGTAGGTCAGAACTATCGAAAGGAGATTCCCTGTCTCCTTTCGGTAATTCTGACCTACTCAAAAGAAAGACATTTTCCTTAAAATATCTTATTACTATAAATTACCTACGTCTCACTGAGTTTAAAAAACCAAAAACAAAAAAGAAACACCAGATTCAGAAAACAACATCAGAAAAAGAAACGTGAAAATCCATCGGTTTTCATTGACCAACAGGGAACATGTACTCACCGGTTTCAGCATGTCAAGCCGACGGCCACGTGTACGGCAACCAGCCCGCTGACGCCATTTACATCAGGACCGACGCGCGACCCGGTGAGGCACCACAATCCTGAGTGAGTGAGTTTATTTTTGATCTGATTTTTGCTTTTTTTTCAAATTTTGATTTGTGTGTGTGTGTCTGTCTGCCTGTCTATCTGCTTATCTGTCTGTCTGCCCGTCTGTCTGTCTGTCTGCCTGTCTGTCTGTCTATCTGTCAGTCAGTCAGTCAGTCTGTCTGTCTGTCTGTCTGTCTGTCTGTCTGTCTGTCTGTCTATCTGCCTGTCTGTCTGTATGTCTGCCTGCCTGTCTGTCTGTCTGTCTATCTGTCTGTCTGTCTATCTGTCTGTCTGTCTGTCTATCTGTCTGTCTGTCTATCTGCCTGCCTGTCTATCTGCTTATCTGTCTGTCTGTCTGTCTGTCTATCTGCCTGTCTGTCTGTCTGTCTGTCTATCTGCCTGTCTATCTGTCTGTCTATCTGCCTGTCTATCTGCCTGTCTATCTGCCTGCCTGTCTGTCTGTTTGTCTATCTGCCTGTCTGTCTGTCTGTCTGTCTGTCTGTCTGTCTGTCTGTCTGTCTATCTGTCTGTCTGTCTATCTATCTGCCTGTCTATCTGCTTATCTGTCTGTCTGCCCGTCTGTCTGTCTGTCTGCCTGTCTGTCTGTCTATCTGCCTGTCTGTCTGTCTGTCTGTCTATCTGCCTGTCTGTCTGTATGTCTGCCTGCCTGTCTGTCTGTCTGTCTATCTGTCTGTCTGTCTGTCTGTCTGTCTGTCTGTCTGTCTGTCTGTCTGTCTGTCTGTCTGTCTGTCTGTCTGTCTGTCTGTCTGTCTGTCTGTCTATCTGTCTGTCTGTCTGTCTGTCTGTCTGTCTGTCTGTCTGTCTGTCTGTCTGTCTGTCTGTCTGTCTGTCTGTCTGTCTGTCTGTCTGTCTGTCTGTCTGTCTGTCTGTCTGTCTGTCTGTCTGTCTGTCTGTCTGTCCTCTTTAACCCATTCACGACTGTATGCAATATTGCATCACCGTATACCGTGTCTCACCGTGGTACACGCCAACTTGGATAGCGTTCCACGGATGATTGCTTTTTGTTTTTTCTCTTTATATTGTAGCTAGTAACGCTAAAGGACGCTTTTGGGGGTGGCCAGATGGTGCGAGGCGGATAGCATGCGTGGCGTGTCGCGTCGCGACGTACCATCACGCGTTTATTAAGTCACCAGCCGTCCCACGCCGCTTCGCGGCGTACTTGTAGACGTGCCCCGCGGTGTGTTAATAATTTGACCGGACCTTGGTTAAAATATAATGACGTGAAAAAATCTCGCTTCTCCCTCTCTCCCTCTTCTCCCTCTCGCCTCTCAAATTTCACCGTAATTGCGAGCTCACAACTTAAACACATGCCTCTGGGTAGTTTTTAGAGTTTTTTTTCCAGAAATACGATCCTCGAACAACCGCGGTCATCTCCAATCCCCTACTTGCCAAATGCGACAGTTTCAACGGCACTTGGCGCAGTGCTAGGCTCGTCCCACACACTTTCTTCCGCGCTCGACGCACCCTCATTTGGGTTTCACACTATCCGTGGCGCTTGGCGCACTCGCATCAGGGTCCGACACTTTTTCCCCGGTGCTCGGCGCACTCCCAGTTGTGTCCAGCACCTTTTCCCCGGCGCTTGGCGCACTCCCAGTTGGGTCCCACACAGTTTCCCCGGCACTTGAAGCGCCCTCATTTTGGTCCCACACTTTCCGTGGCGCTTGGCGCACTCACAATCGGGTCTCGCACACTATTCTTGACGCTTGACGCAATCCCAATCAGATCCCACGCCCTTTCTTCTGCGCTTGACGCACCCTCATGTGGGTCCCACACACTTTCCCCAACGCTTGGCGCACCCCAAGTTGGGTCCCACACACTTTCCCCGGCACTTGGCGCACTCACAATCGGGTCTCGCACACTATTCTTGACGCTTGGCGCAATCCCAATTGGATCCTACGCACTTTCCCCGGCGCTTGGCGCACCCCATTTGGGTCCCACACACTTTCCCCAACGCTTGGCGCACCCCAAGTTGGGTCCCACACACTTTCCCCGGCACTTGGCGCACTCACAATCGGGTCTCGCACACTATTCTTGACGCTTGGCGCAATCCCAATCAGATCCCACACCCTTTCTTCGGCGCTTGACGCACCCTCATTTGGGTCCCACACACTTTCCCCAACGCTTGGCGCACCCCAAGTTGGGTCCCACACACTTTCCCCGGCATTTGGCGCACTCACAATCGGGTCTCGCACACTATTCTTGACGCTTGGCGCAATCCCAATCGGATTCTACGCACTTTCCCCGGCGCTTGGCGCACCTCATTTGGGTCCCACACACTTTCCACGATGCGTGGCGCGCTTCCGGTCGAGTCCCACACACTTTCCCCGGCACTTGGTGCACTCACAATCGGGTCTCGCACACTATTCTTGACGCTTGACGCAATCCCAATCAGATCCCACGCCCTTCCTTCTGCGCTTGACGCACCCTCATGTGGGTCCCACACACTTTCCACGATGCGTGGCGCGCTTCCGGTCGAGTCCCACACACTTTCCCCGGCACTTGGCGCACACATAATCGGGTCTCGCACACTATTCTTGACGCTTGACGCAATCCCAATCAGATCCCACACCCTTTCTTCGGCGCTTGACGCACCCTCATTCGGGTCCCACACACTTTCCCCGGCACTTGGCGCACTCAAAATCGGGTCTCACACACTATTCTTGACGCTTGGCGCAATCCCAATTGGATTCTACGCACTTTCCCCGGCGCTTGGCGCACCCCATTTGGGTCCCACACACTTTCCACGATGCGTGGCGCGCTTCCGGTCGAGTCCCGCACACTTTCCCCGGCACTTGGCGCACTCACAATCGGGTCTCGCACACTATTCTTGACGCTTGACGCAATCCCAATCAGATCCCACGCCCTTTCTTCTGCGCTTGACGCACCCTCATGTGGGTCTCACACACTTTCCCCAACGCTTGGCGCACCCCAAGTTGGGTCCCACACACTTTCCCCCGGCACTTGGCGCACTCACAATCGGGTCTCGCACACTATTCTTGACGCTTGACTCAATCCCAATCAGATCACACCCTTTCTTCGGCGCTTGACGCACCCTCATTTAGGTCCCACACACTTTCCCCAACGCTTGGCGCACCCCAAGTTGGGTCCCACACACTTTCCACGATGCGTGGCGCGCTTCCGGTCGAGTCCCTCACACTTTCCCCGGCACTTGGCGCACTCACAATCGGGTCTCGCACACTATTCTTGACGCTTGACGCAATCCCAATCAGATCCCACGCCCTTCCTTCTGCGCTTGACGCACCCTCATGTGGGTCCCACACACTTTCCACGATGCGTGGCGCGCTTCCGGTCGAGTCCCACACACTTTCCCCGGCACTTGGTGCACTCACAATCGGGTCTCGCACACTATTCTTGACGCTTGACGCAATCCCAATCAGATCCCACGCCCTTCCTTCTGCGCTTGACGCACCCTCATGTGGGTCCCACACACTTTCCCCAACGCTTGGCGCACCCCAAGTTGGGTCCCACACACTTTCCCCGACACTTGGCGCACACATAATCGGGTCTCGCACACTATTCTTGACGCTTGACGCAATCCCAATCAGATCCCACACCCTTTCTTCGGCGCTTGACGCACCCTCATTTGGGTCCCACACACTTTCCCCGGCACTTGGCGCACTCACAATCGGGTCTCACACACTATTCTTGACGCTTGGCGCAATCCCAATTGGATTCTACGCGTTTTCCCCGGCGCTTGGCGCACCCCATTTGGGTCCCACACACTTTCCACGGTGCGTGGCGCGCTTCCGGTCGAGTCCCGCACACTTTCCCCGGCACTTGGCGCACTCACAATCGGGTCTCGCACACTATTCTTGACGCTTGACGCAATCCCAATCAGATCCCACGCCCTTTCTTCTGCGCTTGACGCACCCTCATGTGGGTCTCACACACTTTCCCCAACGCTTGGCGCACCCCAAGTTGGGTCCCACACACTTTCCCCGGCACTTGGCGCACTCACAATCGGGTCTCGCACACTATTCTTGACGCTTGACTCAATCCCAATCAGATCACACCCTTTCTTCGGCGCTTGACGCACCCTCATTTAGGTCCCACACACTTTCCCCAACGCTTGGCGCACCCCAAGTTGGGTCCCACACACTTTCCCCGGCACTTGGCGCACTCACAATCGGGTCTCACACACTATTCTTGACGCTTGGCGCAATCCCAATTGGATTCTACGCACTTTCCCCGGCGCTTGGCGCACCCCATTTGGGTCCCACACACTTTCCACGATGCGTGGCGCGCTTCCGGTCGAGTCCCGCACACTTTCCCCGGCACTTGGCGCACTCACAATCGGGTCTCGCACACTATTCTTGACGCTTGACGCAATCCCAATCAGATCCCACGCCCTTTCTTCTGCGCTTGACGCACCCTCATGTGGGTCTCACACACTTTCCCTAACGCTTGGCGCACCCCAAGTTGGGTCCCACACACTTTCCCCGGCACTTGGCGCACTCACAATCGGGTCTCGCACACTATTCTTGACGCTTGACTCAATCCCAATCAGATCACACCCTTTCTTCGGCGCTTGACGCACCCTCATTTAGGTCCCACACACTTTCCCCAACGCTTGGCGCACCCCAAGTTGGGTCCCACACACTTTCCCCGGCACTTGGCGCACTCAAAATAGGGTCTCACACACTATTCTTGACGCTTGGCGCAATCCCAATTGGATTCTACGCACTTTCCCCGGCGCTTGGCGCACCCCATTTGGGTCCCACACACTTTCCACGATGCGTGGCGCGCTTCCGGTCGAGTCCCGCACACTTTCCCCGGCACTTGGCGCACTCACAATCGGGTCTCGCACACTATTCTTGACGCTTGACGCAATCCCAATCAGATCCCACGCCCTTTCTTCTGCGCTTGACGCACCCTCATGTGGGTCCCACACACTTTCCCCAACGCTTGGCGCACCCCAAGTTGGGTCCCACACACTTTCCCCGGCACTTGGCGCACTCACAATCGGGTCTCGCACACTATTCTTGACGCTTGACGCAATCCCAATCAGATCCCGCACCCTTTCTTCGGCGCTTGACGCACCCTCATTTGGGTCCCACACACTTTCCCCAACGCTTGGCGCACCCCAAGTTGGGTCCCACACACGTTCCCCGGCACTTGGCGCACTCACAATCGGGTCTCACACACTATTCTTGACGCTTGGCGCAATCCCAATTGGATTCTACGCACTTTCCCCGGCGCTTGGCGCACCCCATTTGGGTCCCACACACTTTCCACGATGCGTGGCGCGCTTCCGGTCGAGTCCCACACACATTCCCCGGCACTTGGTGCACTCACAATCGGGTCTCGCACACTATTATTGACGCTTGACGCAATCTCAATCAGATCCCACACCCTTTCTTCGGCGCTTGACGCACCCTCATTTGGGTCCCACACACTTTCCCCAACGCTTGGCGCACCCCAAGTTGGGTCCCACACACGTTCCCCGGCACTTGGCGCACTCACAATCGGGTCTCACACACTATTCTTGACGCTTGGCGCAATCTCAATCAGATCCCACACCCTTTCTTCGGCGCTTGACGCACCCTCATTTGGGTCCCACACACTTTCCCCAACGCTTGGCGCACCCCAAGTTGGGTCCCACACACGTTCCCCGGCACTTGGCGCACTCACAATCGGGTCTCGCACACTATTCTTGACGCTTGACGCAATCTCAATCAGATCCCACACCCTTTCTTCGGCGCTTGACGCACCCTCATTTGGGTCCCACACACTTTCCCCAACGCTTGGCGCACCCCAAGTTGGGTCCCACACACGTTCCCCGGCACTTGGCGCACTCACAATCGGGTCTCACACACTATTCTTGACGCTTGGCGCAATCCCAACTGGATTCTACGCACTTTCCCCGGCGCTTGGCGCACCCCATTTGGGTCCCACACACTTTCCACGATGCGTGGCGCGCTTCCGGTCGAGTCCCACACACTTTCCCCGGCACTTGGTGCACTCACAATCGGGTCTCGCACACTATTCTTGACGCTTGACGCAATCTCAATCAGATCCCACACCCTTTCTTCGGCGCTTGACGCACCCTCATTTGGGTCCCACACACGTTCCCCGGCACTTGGCGCACTCACAATCGGGTCTCACACACTATTCTTGACGCTTGGCGCAATCCCAATTGGATTCTACGCACTTTCCCCGGCGCTTGGCGCCCCCCATTTGGGTCCCACACACTTTCCACGATGCGTGGCGCGCTTCCGGTCGAGTCCCACACACTTTCCCCGGCACTTGGTGCACTCACAATCGGGTCTCACACACTATTCTTGACGCTTGGCGCAATCTCAATCAGATCCCACACCCTTTCTTCGGCGCTTGACGCACCCTCATTTGGGTCCCACACACTTTCCCCAACGCTTGGCGCACCCCAAGTTTGGTCCCACACACATTCCCCGGCACTTGGTGCACTCACAATCGGGTCTCGCACACTATTCTTGACGCTTGACGCAATCTCAATCAGATCCCACACCCTTTCTTCGGCGCTTGACGCACCCTCATTTGGGTCCCACACACTTTCCCCAACGCTTGGCGCACCCCAAGTTGGGTCCCACACACGTTCCCCGGCACTTGGCGCACTCACAATCGGGTCTCGCACACTATTCTCGACGCTTGACGCAATCTCAATCAGATCCCACACCCTTTCCCCGGCGCTTGGCGCACCCCATTTGGGTCCCACACACTTTCCACGATGCGTGGCGCGCTTCCGGTCGAGTCCCACACACATTCCCCGGCACTTGGCGCACTCACAATCGGGTCTCGCACACTATTCTTGACGCTTGACGCAATCCCAATCAGATCCCGCACCCTTTCTTCGGCGCTTGACGCACCCTCATTTGGGTCCCACACACTTTCCCCAACGCTTGGCGCACCCCAAGTTGGGTCCCACACACTTTCCCCGGCACTTGGCGCACTCACAATCGGGTCTCGCACACAATTCTTGACGCTTGGCGCAATCCCAATTGGATTCTACGCACTTTCCCCGGCGCTTGGCGCACCCCATTTGGGTCCCACACACTTTCCACGATGCGTGGCGCGCTTCCGGTCGAGTCCCACACACTTTCCCCGGCACTTGGTGCACTCACAATCGGGTCTCGCACACTATTCTTGACGCTTGGCGCAATCTCAATCAGATCCCACACCCTTTCTTCGGCGCTTGACGCACCCTCATTTGGGTCCCACACACTTTCCCCAACGCTTGGCGCACCCCAAGTTTGGTCCCACACACATTCCCCGGCACTTGGTGCACTCACAATCGGGTCTCGCACACTATTCTTGACGCTTGACGCAATCTCAATCAGATCCCACACCCTTTCCCCGGCGCTTGGCGCACCTCATTTGGGTCCCACACACTTTCCACGATGCGTGGCGCGCTTCCGGCCGAGTCCCACAAACTTTCCCCGGCACTTGGCGCACTCACAATCGGGTCTCGCACACTATTCTTGACGCTTGGCGCAATCCCAATCAGATCCCGCACCCTTTCTTCGGCGCTTGACGCACCCTCATTTGGGTCCCACACACTTTCCCCAACGCTTGGCGCACCCCAAGTTGGGTCCCACACACGTTCCCCGGCACTTGGCGCACTCACAATCGGGTCTCACACACTATTCTTGACGCTTGGCGCAATCCCAATTGGATTCTACGCACTTTCCCCGGCGCTTGGCGCACCCCATTTGGGTCCCACACACTTTCCCCAACGCTTGGCGCACCCCAAGTTGGGTCCCACACACTTTCCCCGGCACTTGGCGCACTCACAATCGGGTCTCGCACACTATTCTTGACGCTTGACGCAATCCCAATCAGATCCCACGCCCTTTCTTCTGCGCTTGACGCACCCTCATGTGGGTCCCACACACTTTCCCCAACGCTTGGCGCACCCCAAGTTGGGTCCCACACACTTTCCCCGGCACTTGGCGCACTCACAATCGGGTCTCGCACACTATTATTGACGCTTGGCGAAATCCCAATCAGATCCCACACCCTTTCTGCGGCGCTCGGCGCACCCCAAGTTGGGTCCCACACACTTTCCCCGGCACTTGGCGCACTCACAATCGGGTCTCGCACACTATTCTTGACGCTTGGCGCAATCCAAATCAGATCCCACACCCTTTCTTTGGCGCTTGACGCACCCTCATTTGGGTCCCACACTTTCCGTGGCGCTTGGCGCATTCTCATTAGGGTCCGACACTTTTTCTCCAACGCTTGGCGCACCCCAAGTTGGGTCCCACACACTTTCCCCGGCACTTGGCGCACTCACAATCGGGTCTCGCACACTATTATTGACGCTTGGCCAAATCCCAATCAGATCCCACACCCTTTCTTCGGCGCTTGACGCACCCTCATTTGGGTCCCACACTTTCCGTGGCGCTTGGCGCATTCTCATTAGGGTCCGACACTTTTTCCCCAACGCATGGCGCACCCCAAGTTGGGTCCCACACACTTTCCCCGGCACTTGGTGCACTCACAATCGGGTCTCGCACACTATTCTTGACGCTTGGCGCAATCCCAATCAGATTCCACACCCTTTCTTCGGCGCTTGACGCACCCTCATTTGGGTCCCACACACTTTCCCCAACGCTTGGCGCACCCCAAGTTGGGTCCCACACACTTTCCCCGGCACTTGGCGCACTCACAATCGGGTCTCGCACACTATTCTTGACGCTTGGCGCAATCCCAATTGGATTCTACGCACTTTCCCCGGCGCTTGGCGCACCCCATTTGGGTCCCACACACTTCCCCAACGCTTGGCGCACCCCAAGTTGGGTCCACACACTTTCCCCGGCACTTGGCGCACTCACAATCGGGTCTCGCACACTATTCTTGACGCTTGGCGCAATCCCAATCAGATCCCACACCCTTTCTTCGGCGCTTGACACACCCTCATTTGGGTTCCACACACTTTCCCCCAACGCTTGGCGCACTCACAATCGGGTCTCGCACACTATTCTTGACGCTTGGCGCAATCCCAATCAGATCCCACACCCTTTCTTCGGCGCTTGACGCACCCTCATTTGGGTCCCACACACTTCCCCAACGCTTGGCGCACCCCAAGTTGGGTCCACACACTTTCCCCGGCACTTGGCGCACTCACAATCGGGTCTCGCACACTATTCTTGACGCTTGGCGCAATCCCAATTGGATTCTACGCACTTTCCCCGGCGCTTGGCGCACCCCATTTGGGTCCCACACACTTCCCCAACGCTTGGCGCACCCCAAGTTGGGTCCACACACTTTCCCCGGCACTTGGCGCACTCACAATCGGGTCTCGCACACTATTCTTGACGCTTGGCGCAATCCCAATCAGATCCCACACCCTTTCTTCGGCGCTTGACGCACCCTCATTTGGGTTCCACACACTTTCCCCAACGCTTGGCGCACTCACAATCGGGTCTCGCACACTATTCTTGACGCTTGGCGCAATCCCAATCAGATCCCACACCCTTTCTTCGGCGCTTGACGCACCCCCATTTGGGTCCCACACACTTCCCCAACGCTTGGCGCACCCCAAGTTGGGTCCACACACTTTCCCCGGCACTTGGCGCACTCACAATCGGGTCTCGCACACTATTCTTGACGCTTGGCGCAATCCCAATTGGATTCTACGCACTTTCCCCGGCGCTTGGCGCACCCCATTTGGGTCCCACACACTTCCCCAACGCTTGGCGCACCCCAAGTTGGGTCCACACATTTTCCCCGGCACTTGGCGCACTCACAATCGGGTCTCGCACACTATTCTTGACGCTTGGCGCAATCCCAATTGGATCCTACGCACTTTCCCCGGCGCTTGGCGCACACCATTTGGGTCCCACACACTTTCCCCAACGCTTGGCGCACCCCAAGTTGGGTCCACACACTTTCCCCGGCACTTGGCGCACTCACAATCGGGTCTCGCACACTATTCTTGACGCTTGGCGCAATCCCAATCAGATCCCACACCCTTTCTTCGGCGCTTGACGCACCCTCATTTGGGTTCCACACACTTTCCCCAACGCTTGGCGCACTCACAATCGGGTCTCGCACACTATTCTTGACGCTTGGCGCAATCCCAATCAGATCCCACACCCTTTCTTCGGCGCTTGACACACCCTCATTTGGGTCCCACACACTTCCCCAACGCTTGGCGCACCCCAAGTTGGGTCCACACACTTTCCCCGGCACTTGGCGCACTCACAATCGGGTCTCGCACACTATTATTGACGCTTGGCGAAATCCCAATCAGATCCCACACCCTTTCTTCGGCGCTTGACGCACCCTCATTTGGGTCCCACACTTTCCGTGGCGCTTGGCGCACCCCATTTGGGTCCCACACACTTTCCCCAACGCTTGGCGCACCCCAAGTTGGGTCCACACATTTTCCCCGGCACTTGGCGCACTCACAATCGGGTCTCGCACACTATTCTTGACGCTTGGCGCAATCCCAATTGGATCCTACGCACTTTCCCCGGCGCTTGGCGCACCCCATTTGGGTCCCACACACTTTCCCCAACGCTTGGCGCACCCCAAGTTGGGTCCCACACACTTTCCCCGGCATTTGGCGCACTCACAATCGGGTCTCGCACACTATTCTTGACGCTTGGCGCAATCCCAATTGGATCCTACGCACTTTCCCCGGCGCTTGGCGCACCCCATTTGGGTCCCACACACTTTCCCCAACGCTTGGCGCACCCCATTTGGGTCCCACACACTTTCCCCAACGCTTGGCGCACCCCAAGTTGGGTCACACACACTTTCCCCGGCATTTGGCGCACTCACAATCGGGTCTCGCCCACTATTCTTGACTCTTGGCGCAATCCCAATCAGATCCCACACCCTTTCTTCGGCGCTTGACGCACCCTCATTTGGATCCCACACTTTCCGTGGCGCTTGGCGCTCTCTCAGTTGGGTCCCGTAAACTTTCCCCGGCACTTGGCGCACTCCCAGTTGGGTCCCGCACACTTTCCCCGGCACTTGAAGCGCCCTCATTTTGGTCCCACACTTTCCATGGCGCTTGGCACACTTCCATTCGAGTCCCGTACATTTTTCCCGGCGCTGGACGCTCTCTCAGTTGGGTCCCGTAAACTTTCCCCGGCGCTTGACGCACCCCATTTGGATCCCACACACTTTCCCCAACGCTTGGCGCACTCACGATCGGGTCTCGCACACTATTCTTGACGCTTGGCGCAATCCAAATCAGATCCCACACCCTTTCTTCGGCGCTTGACGTACCCTCATTTGGGTCCCACACTTTCCGTGACGCTTGGCGCATTCTCATTAGGGTCCGACACTTTTTCTCCAACGCTTGGCGCACCCCAAGTTGGGTCCCACACACTTTCCCCGGCACTTGGCGCACTCACAATCGGGTCTCGCACACTATTATTGACGCTTGGCGAAATCCCAATCAGATCCCACACCCTTTCTTCGGCGCTTGACGCACCCTCATTTGGGTCCCACACTTTGCGTGGCGCTTGGCGCATTCTCATTAGGGTCCGACACTTTTTCCCCAACGCTTGGCGCACCCCAAGTTGGATCCCACACACTTTCCCCAACGCTTGGCGCACTCACAATCGGGTCTCGCACACTATTCTTGACTCTTGGCGCAATCCCAATCAGATCCCACACCCTTTCTTCGGCGCTTGACGCACCCTCATTTGGATCCCACACTTTCCGTGGCGCTTGGCACACTTCCATTAGAATCCCGTACATTTTCCCCGGCGCTTGGCGCACCCCAATCAGATCCCACACCCTTTCTTCCGCGCTTGACGCACCCTCATTTGGATTCACGCTTTGCGTGGCGCTTGCACGCACTCGCATCAGGGTCCGACACTTTTCCCCGGTGATCGGCGCGCTCCTTGTTGTGTCCAGCACTTTTTCCCCGGTGCTCGGCGCACTCCCAGTTGTGTCCAACACTCTTTCCGCAGCGCACTCCCATTTGGATCCCACACACTTTCCCCAAAGCTTGGCGCACTCACAATCAGGTCTCGCACACTTTCCCCGGCACTTGAAGCGCCCTCATTTTGGTCCCACACTTTCCATGGCGCTTGGCACACTTCCATTCGAGTCCCGTACATTTTTCCCGGCGCTGGACGCTCTCTCAGTTGGGTCCCGTAAACTTTCCCCGGCGCTTGACGCACCCCATTTGGATCCCACACACTTTCCCCAACGCTTGGCGCACTCACAATCGGGTCTCGCACACTATTCTTGACGCTTGGCGCAATCCCAATCAGATCCCACACCCTTTCTTCGGCGCTTGACGCACCCTCATTTGGGTTCCACACACTTTCCCCAACGCTTGGCGCACTCACAATCGGGTCTCGCACACTATTCTTGACGCTTGGCGCAATCCCAATCAGATCCCACACCCTTTCTTCGGCGCTTGACACACCCTCATTTGGGTCCCACACACTTCCCCAACGCTTGGCGCACCCCAAGTTGGGTCCACACACTTTCCCCGGCACTTGGCGCACTCACAATCGGGTCTCGCACACTATTCTTGACGCTTGGCGCAATCCCTATTGGATTCTACGCACTTTCCCCGGCGCTTGACGCACCCTCATTTGGGTCCCACACACTTTCCCCAACGCTTGGCGCACCCCAAGTTGGGTCCCACACACTTTCCCCAACGCTTGGCGCACTCACAATCGGGTCTCCCACACTATTCTTGACGCTTGGCGCAATCCCAATCAGATCCCACACCCTTTCTTCGGCGCTTGACGCACCCTCATTTGGGTCCCACACACTTTCCCCAACGCTTGGCGCACTCACAATCGGGTCTCGCACACTATTCTTGACGCTTGGCGCAATCCCAATCAGATCCCACACCCTTTCTTCGGCGCTTGACGCACCCTCATTTGGGTCCCACACACTTCCCCAACGCTTGGCGCACCCCAAGTTGGGTCCACACACTTTCCCCGGCACTTGGCGCACTCACAATCGGGTCTCGCACACTATTCTTGACGCTTGGCGCAATCCCAATCGGATTCTACGCACTTTCCCCGGCGCTTGGCGCACCCCATTTGGGTCCCACACACTTCCCCAACGCTTGGCGCACCCCAAGTTGGGTCCACACACTTTCCCCGGCACTTGGCGCACTCACAATCGGGTCTCGCACACTATTCTTGACGCTTGGCGCAATCCCAATCAGATCCACGCACTTTCTTCGGCGCTTGGCGCACCCTCATTTGGGTCCCACACTTTCCCCAACGCTTGGCGCACCCCAAATTGGGTCCACACACTTTCCCCGGCACTTGGCGCACTCACAATCGGGTCTCGCACACTATTCTTGACGCTTGGCGCAATCCCAATCAGATCCCACACCCTTTCTTCGGCGCTTGACGCACCCTCATTTGGGTTCCACACACTTTCCCCAACGCTTGGCGCACTCACAATCGGGTCTCGCACACTATTCTTGACGCTTGGCGCAATCCCAATCAGATCCCACACCCTTTCTTCGGCGCTTGACGCACCCTCATTTGGGTCCCACACACTTTCCCCAACGCTTGGCGCACCCCAAGTTGGGTCCACACACTTTTCCCGGCACTTGGCGCACTCACAATCGGGTCTCGCACACTATTCTTGACGCTTGGCGCAATCCCAATCAGATCCTACACCCTTTCTTCGGCGCTTGGCGCACCCTCATTTGGGTCCACACACTTTCCCCAACGCCTGGCGCACCCCATTTGGGTCCCACACACTTTCCCCAACGCTTGGCGCACCCCAAGTTGGGTCCCACACACTTTCCCCGGCATTTGGCGCACTCACAATCGGGTCTCGCCCACTATTCTTGACTCTTGGCGCAATCCCAATCAGATCCCACACCCTTTCTTCGGCGCTTGACGCACTCCTCATTTGGATCCCACACTTTCCGTGGCGCTTGGCGCTCTCTCAGTTTGGTCCCGTAACCTTTCCTCCGGCGCTTGGCGCACCCCATTTGGATCCCACACACTTTCCCCGGCACTTGGCGCACTCCCAGTTGGGTCCCGCACACTTTCCCCGGCACTTGAAGCGCCCTCGTTTTGGTCCCACACTTTCCATGGCGCTTGGCACACTTCCATTCGAGTCCCGTACATTTTTCCCGGCGCTGGACGCTCTCTCAGTTGGGTCCCGTAAACTTTCCCCAACGCTTGGCGCATCCCAAGTTGGGTCCCACACACTTTCCCCGGCATTTGGCGCACTCACAATCGGGTCTCGCCCACTATTCTTGACTCTTGGCGCAATCCCAATCAGATCCCACACCCTTTCTTCGGCGCTTGACGCACCCTCATTTGGATCCCACACTTTCCGTGGCGCTTGGCGCTCTCTCAGTTTGGTCCCGTAAACTTTCCTCCGGCGCTTGGCGCACCCCATTTGGATCCCACACACTTTCCCCGGCACTTGGCGCACTCCCAGTTGGGTCCCGCACACTTTCCCCGGCACTTGAAGCGCCCTCATTTTGGTCCCACACTTTCCATGGCGCTTGGCACACTTCCATTCGAGTCCCGTACATTTTTCCCGGCGCTGGACGCTCTCTCAGTTGGGTCCCGTAAACTTTCCCCGGCGCTTGACGCACCCCATTTGGATCCCACACACTTTCCCCAACGCTTGGCGCACTCACAATCGGGTCTCGCACACTATTCTTGACGCTTGGCGCAATCCCAATTGGATCCTACGCACTTTCCCCGGCGCTTGGCGCACCCCATTTGGGTCCCACACACTTTCCCCAACGCCTGGCGCACCCCATTTGGGTCCCACACACTTTCCCCAACGCTTGGCGCACCCCAAGTTGGGTCCACACACTTTTCCCGGCACTTGGCGCACTCACAATCGGGTCTCGCCCACTATTCTTGGCTCTTGGCGCAATCCCAATCAGATCCCACACCCTTTCTTCGGCGCTTGACGCACCCTCATTTGGGTCCCACACTTTCCGTGGCGCTTGGCGCATTCTCATTAGGGTCCGACACTTTTTCTCCAACGCTTGGCGCACCCCAAGTTGGATCCCACACACTTTCCCCGGCACTTGGCGCACTCCCAGTTGGGTCCCGCACACTTTCCCCGGCACTTGAAGCGCCCTCATTTTGGTCCCACACTTTCCATGGCGCTTGGCACACTTCCATTCGAGTCCCGTACATTTTTCCCGGCGCTGGACGCTCTCTCAGTTGGGTCCCGTAAACTTTCCCCAACGCTTGGCGCATCCCAAGTTGGGTCCCACACACTTTCCCCGGCATTTGGCGCACTCACAATCGGGTCTCGCCCACTATTCTTGACTCTTGGCGCAATCCCAATCAGATCCCACACCCTTTCTTCGGCGCTTGACGCACCCTCATTTGGATCCCACACTTTCCGTGGCGCTTGGCGCTCTCAGTTTGGTCCCGTAAACTTTCCTCCGGCGCTTGGCGCACCCCATTTGGATCCCACACACTTCTCGGCACTTGGCGCACTCCTAGTTGGGTCCCGTAAACTTTCCCCGGCACTTGAAGCGCCCTCATTTTGGTCCCACACTTTCCATGGCGCTTGGCACACTTCCATTCGAGTCCCGTACATTTTTCCCGGCGCTGGACGCTCTCTCAGTTGGGTCCCGTAAACTTTCCCCGGCGCTTGACGCACCCCATTTGGATCCCACACACTTTCCCCAACGCTTGGCGCACTCACAATCGGGTCTCGCACACTATTCTTGACGCTTGGCGCAATCCCAATTGGATCCTACGCACTTTCCCCGGCGCTTGGCGCACCCCATTTGGGTCCCACACACTTTCCCCAACGCCTGGCGCACCCCATTTGGGTCCCACACACTTTCCCCAACGCTTGGCGCACCCCAAGTTGGGTCCCACACACTTTCCCCGGCATTTGGCGCACTCACAATCGGGTCTCGCCCACTATTCTTGACTCTTGGCGCAATCCCAATCAGATCCCACACCCTTTCTTCGGCGCTTGACGCACCTCATTTGGGTCCCACACTTTCCGTGGCGCTTGGCGCATTCTCATTAGGGTCCGACACTTTTTCTCCAACGCTTGGCGCACCCCAAGTTGGGTCCACACACTTCCCCGGCACTTGGCGCACTCACAATCGGGTCTCGCACACTATTATTGACGCTTGGCCAAATCCCAATCAGATCCCACACCCTTTCTTCGGCGCTTGACGCACCCTCATTTGGGTCCCACACTTTCCGTGGCGCTTGGCGCATTCTCATTAGGGTCCGACACTTTTCCCCAACGCATGGCGCACCCCAAGTTGGGTCCCACACACTTTCCCCGGCACTTGGTGCACTCACAATCGGGTCTCGCACACTATTCTTGACGCTTGGCGCAATCCCAATCAGATTCCACACCCTTTCTTCGGCGCTTGACGCACCCTCATTTGGGTCCCACACACTTTCCCCAACGCTTGGCGCACCCCAAGTTGGGTCCCACACACTTTCCCCGGCACTTGGCGCACTCACAATCGGGTCTCGCACACTATTCTTGACGCTTGGCGCAATCCCAATTGGATTCTACGCACTTTCCCCGGCGCTTGGCGCACCCCATTTGGGTCCCACACACTTCCCCAACGCTTGGCGCACCCCAAGTTGGGTCCACACACTTTCCCCGGCTTTTGGCGCACTCACAATCGGGTCTCGCACACTATTCTTGACGCTTGGCGCAATCCCAATCAGATCCCACACCCCTTCTTCGGCGCTTGACGCACCCTCATTTGGGTTCCACACACTTTCCCCAACGCTTGGCGCACTCACAATCGGGTCTCGCACACTATTCTTGACGCTTGGCGCAATCCCAATCAGATCCCACACCCTTTCTTCGGCGCTTGACGCACCCTCATTTGGGTCCCACACACTTTCCCCAACGCCTGGCGCACCCCATTTGGGTCCCACACACTTTCCCCAACGCTTGGCGCACCCCAAGTTGGGTCCCACACACTTTCCCCGGCATTTGGCGCACTCACAATCGGGTCTCGCCCACTATTCTTGACTCTTGGCGCAATCCCAACCAGACCCCACCCCCTTTCTTCGGCGCTTGACGCACCCTCATTTGGGTCCCACACTTTCCGTGGCGCTTGGCGCATTCTCATTAGGGTCCGACACTTTTTCTCCAACGCTTGGCGCACCCCAAGTTGGGTCCCCCACATTTTCCCGGCCCTTGGCGCACTCACAATCGGGTCTCGCACACTATTATTGACGCTTGGCCAAATCCCAATCAGATCCCACACCCTTTCTTCGGCGCTTGACGCACCCTCATTTGGGTCCCACACTTTCCGTGGCGCTTGGCGCATTCTCATTAGGGTCCGACACTTTTTCCCCAACGCATGGCGCACCCCAAGTTGGGTCCCACACACTTTCCCCGGCACTTGGTGCACTCACAATCGGGTCTCGCCCACTATTCTTGACTCTTGGCGCAATCCCAATCAGATCCCACACCCTTTCTTCGGCGCTTGACGCACCCTCATTTGGATCCCACACTTTCCGTGGCGCTTGGCGCTCTCTCAGTTTGGTCCCGTAAACTTTCCTCCGGCGCTTTGCGCACCCCATTTGGATCCCACACACTTTCCCCGGCACTTGGCGCACTCCCAGTTGGGTCCCGCACACTTTCCCCGGCACTTGAAGCGCCCTCATTTTAGTCCCACACTTTCCATGGCGCTTGGCGTACTTAAATTAGAATCCCGTACATTTTTTCCCGGCGCTGGACGCTCTCTCAGTTGGGTCCCGTAAACTTTCCCCAGCGCTTGACGCACCCCATTTGGATCCCACACACTTTCCCCGGCACTTGGCGCACTCACAATCGGGTCTCGCACACTATTCTTGACTCTTGGCGCAATCCCAGTGGATCTACGCACTTTCCCCGGCGCTTGGCGCACCCCATTTGGGTCCCACACACTTTCCCCAACGCCTGGCGCACCCCATTTGGGTCCCACACACTTTCCCCAACGCTTGGCGCACCCCAAGTTGGGTCCCACACACTTTCCCCGGCATTTGGCGCACTCACAATCGGGTCTCGCCCACTATTCTTGACTCTTGGCGCAATCCCAATCAGATCCCACACCCTTTCTTCGGCGCTTGACGCACCCTCATTTGGGTCCCACACTTTCCGTGGCGCTTGGCGCATTCTCATTAGGGTCCGACACTTTTTCTCCAACGCTTGGCGCACCCCAAGTTGGGTCCCACACACTTTCCCCGGCACTTGGCGCACTCACAATCGGGTCTCGCACACTATTATTGACGCTTGGCCAAATCCCAATCAGATCCCACACCCTTTCTTCGGCGCTTGACGCACCCTCATTTGGGTCCCACACTTTCCGTGGCGCTTGGCGCATTCTCATTAGGGTCCGACACTTTTTCCCCAACGCATGGCGCACCCCAAGTTGGGTCCCACACACTTTCCCCGGCACTTGGTGCACTCACAATCGGGTCTCGCACACTATTCTTGACGCTTGGCGCAATCCCAATCAGATTCCACACCCTTTCTTCGGCGCTTGACGCACCCTCATTTGGGTCCCACACACTTTCCCCAACGCTTGGCGCACCCCAAGTTGGGTCCCACACACTTTCCCCGGCACTTGGCGCACTCACAATCGGGTCTCGCACACTATTATTGACGCTTGGCGAAATCCCAATCAGATCCCACACCCTTTCTTCGGCGCTTGACGCACCCTCATTTGGATCCCACACACTTTCCCCAACGCTTGGCGCACTCACAATCGGGTCTCGCACACTATTCTTGACTCTTGGCGCAATCCCAATCAGATCCCACACCCTTTATCGGCGCTTGACGCACCCTCATTTGGATCCCACACTTTCCGTGGCGCTTGGCACACTTCCATTAGAATCCCGTACATTTTCCCCGGCGCTTGGCGCACCCCAATCAGATCCCACACCCTTTCTTCCGCGCTTGACGCACCCTCATTTGGATTCACGCTTTGCGTGGCGCTTGGCGCACTCGCATCAGGGTCCGACACTTTTTCCCCGGTGATCGGCGCACTCCTTGTTGTGTCCAGCACTTTTTCCCCGGTGCTCGGCGCACTCCCAGTTGTGTCCAACACTCTTTCCGCAGCGCACTCCCATTTGGATCCCACACACTTTCCCCAAAGCTTGGCGCACTCACAATCAGGTCTCGCACACTTTCCCCGGCACTTGAAGCGCCCTCATTTTGGTCCCACACTTTCCATGGCGCTTGGCACACTTCCATTCGAGTCCCGTACATTTTTCCCGGCGCTGGACGCTCTCTCAGTTGGGTCCCGTAAACTTTCCCCGGCGCTTGACGCACCCCATTTGGATCCCACACACTTTCCCCAACGCTTGGCGCACTCACAATCGGGTCTCGCACACTATTCTTGACGCTTGGCGCAATCCAAATCAGATCCCACACCCTTTCTTCGGCGCTTGACGCACCCTCATTTGGGTCCCACACTTTCCGTGGCGCTTGGCGCATTCTCATTAGGGTCCGACACTTTTTCTCCAACGCTTGGCGCACCCCAAGTTGGGTCCCACACACTTTCCCCGGCACTTGGCGCACTCACAATCGGGTCTCGCACACTATTATTGACGCTTGGCGAAATCCCAATCAGATCCCACACCCTTTCTTCGGCGCTTGACGCACCCTCATTTGGGTCCCACACTTTCCGTGGCGCTTGGCGCATTCTAATCAGGGTCCGACACTTTTTCCCCAACGCTTGGCGCACCCCAAGTTGGGTCCCACACACTTTCCCTGGCACTTGGCGCACTCACAATCGGGTCTCGCACACTATTATTGACGCTTGGCGAAATCCCAATCAGATCCCACACCCTTTCTTCGACGCTTGACGCACCCTCATTTGGATCCCACACACTTTCCCCAACGCTTGGCGCACTCACAATCGGGTCTCGCACACTATTCTTGACTCTTGGCGCAATCCCAATCAGATCCCACACTTTCCGTGGCGCTTGACGCACCCTCATTTGGATCCCACACTTTCCGTGGCGCTTGGCACACTTTCATTAGAATCCCGTACATTTTCCCCGGGGCTTGGCGCATGCCAATCAGATCCCACACCCTTTCTTCCGCGCTTGACGCACCCTCATTTGGATTCACGCTTTGCGTGGCGCAACGCACTCGCATCAGGGTCCGACACTTTTTCCCCGGTGATCGGCGCACTCCTTGTTGTGTCCAGCACTTTTTCCCCGGTGCTCGGCGCACTCCCAGTTGTGTCCAACACTCTTTCCGCAGCGCACTCCCATTTGGATCCCACACACTTTCCCCAAAGCTTGGCGCACTCACAATCAGGTCTCGCACACTTTCCCCGGCACTTGAAGCGCCCTCATTTTGGTCCCACACTTTCCATGGCGCTTGGCACACTTCCATTCGAGTCCCGTACATTTTTCCCGGCGCTGGACGCTCTCTCAGTTGGGTCCCGTAAACTTTCCCCGGCGCTTGACGCACCCCATTTGGATCCCACACACTTTCCCCAACGCTTGGCGCACTCACAATCGGGTCTCGCACACTATTCTTGACGCTTGGCGCAATCCCAATCAGATTCCACACCCTTTCTTCGGCGCTTGACGCACCCTCATTTGGGTCCCACACACTTTCCCCAACGCTTGGCGCACCCCAAGTTGGGTCCACACACTTTCCCCGGCACTTGGCGCACTCACAATCGGGTCTCGCACACTATTCTTGACGCTTGGCGCAATCCCAATTGGATTCTACGCACTTTCCCCAGCGCTTGGCGCACCCCATTTGGGTCCCACACACTTCCCCAACGCTTGGCGCACCCTCATTTGGGTTCCACACACTTTCCCCAACGCTTGGCGCACCCCAAGTTGGGTCCACACACTTTTCCCGGCACTTGGCGCACTCACAATCGGGTCTCGCACACTATTCTTGACTCTTGGCGCAATCCCAATCAGATCCACACCCTTTCTTCGGCGCTTGACGCACCCTCATTTGGGTCCCACACTTTCCGTGGCGCTTGGCGCATTCTCATTAGGGTCCGACACTTTTCTCCAACGCTTGGCGCACCCCAAGTTGGGTCCCACACACTTTCCCGGCACTTGGCGCACTCACAATCGGGTCTCGCACACTATTATTGACGCTTGGCCAAATCCCAATCAGATCCCACACCCTTTCTTCGGCGCTTGACGCACCCTCATTTAGGTCCCACACTTTCCGTGGCGCTTGGCGCATTCTCATTAGGGTCCGACACTTTTTCCCCAACGCATGGCGCACCCCAAGTTGGGTCCCACACACTTTCCCCGGCACTTGGTGCACTCACAATCGGGTCTCGCACACTATTCTTGACGCTTGGCGCAATCCCAATCAG
This sequence comes from Aplectana chamaeleonis, assembly GCA_029168955.1. Taxonomy (NCBI): domain Eukaryota; kingdom Metazoa; phylum Nematoda; class Chromadorea; order Rhabditida; family Cosmocercidae; genus Aplectana; species Aplectana chamaeleonis. The sequence goes on from JAPDOI010000741.1 coordinate 273,033, forward strand.
ATTCCACACCCTTTCTTCGGCGCTTGACGCACCCTCATTTGGGTCCCACACACTTTCCCCAACGCTTGGCGCACCCCAAGTTGGGTCCCACACACTTTCCCCGGCACTGGGCGCACTCACAATCGGGTCTCGCACACTATTATTGACGCTTGGCGAAATCCCAATCAGATCCCACACCCTTTCTTCGGCGCTTGACGCACCCTCATTTGGATCCCACACACTTTCCCCAACGCTTGGCGCACTCACAATCGGGTCTCGCACACTATTCTTGACTCTTGGCGCAATCCCAATCAGATCCCACACCCTTTCTTCGGCGCTTGACGTACCCTCATTTGGGTCCCACACTTTCCGTGGCGCTTGGCGCATTCTCATTAGGGTCCGACACTTTTTCTCCAACGCTTGGCGCACCCCAAGTTGGGTCCCACACACTTTCCCCGGCACTTGGCGCACTCACAATCGGGTCTCGCACACTATTATTGACGCTTGGCGAAATCCTAATCAGATCCCACACCCTTTCTTCGGCGCTTGACGCACCCTCATTTGGGTCCCACACTTTCCGTGGCGCTTGGCGCATTCTAATCAGGGTCCGACACTTTTTCCCCAACGCTTGGCGCACCCCAAGTTGGGTCCCACACACTTTCCCTGGCACTTGGCGCAATCATAATCGGGTCTCGCACACTATTATTGACGCTTGGCGAAATCCCAATCAGATCCCACACCCTTTCTTCGACGCTTGACGCACCCTCATTTGGATCCCACACACTTTCCCCAACGCTTGGCGCACTCACAATCGGGTCTCGCACACTATTCTTGACTCTTGGCGCAATCCCAATCAGATCCCACACTTTCCGTGGCGCTTGACGCACCCTCATTTGGATCCCACACTTTCCGTGGCGCTTGGCACACTTTCATTAGAATCCCGTACATTTTCCCCGGCGCTTGGCGCACCCCAATCAGATCCCACACCCTTTCTTCCGCGCTTGACGCACCCTCATTTGGATTCACGCTTTGCGTGGCGCTTGGCGCACTCGCATCAGGGTCCGACACTTTTTCCCCGGTGATCGGCGCACTCCTTGTTGTGTCCAGCACTTTTTCCCCGGTGCTCGGCGCACTCCCAGTTGTGTCCAACACTCTTTCCGCAGCGCACTCCCATTTGGATTCCACACACTTTCCCCAAAGCTTGGCGCACTCACAATCAGGTCTCGCACACTTTCCCCGGCACTTGAAGCGCCCTCATTTTGGTCCCACACTTTCCATGGCGCTTGGCACACTTCCATTCGAGTCCCGTACATTTTTCCCGGCGCTGGACGCTCTCTCAGTTGGGTCCCGTAAACTTTCCCCGGCGCTTGACGCACCCCATTTGGATCCCACACACTTTCCCCAACGCTTGGCGCACTCACAATCGGGTCTCGCACACTATTCTTGACGCTTGGCGCAATCCCAATCAGATTCCACACCCTTTCTTCGGCGCTTGACGCACCCTCATTTGGGTCCCACACACTTTCCCCAACGCTTGGCGCACCCCAAGTTGGGTCCCACACACTTTCCCCGGCACTTGGCGCACACACAATCGGGTCTCGCACACTATTCTTGACGCTTGGCGCAATCCCAATTGGATTCTACGCACTTTCCCCGGCGCTTGGCGCACCCCATTTGGGTCCCACACACTTTCCCCAACGCTTGGCGCACTCACAATCGGGTCTCGCACACTATTCTTGACGCTTGGCGCAATCCCAATCAGATCCCACACCCTTTCTTCGGCGCTTGACGCACCCTCATTTGGGTCCCACACACTTCCCCAACGCTTGGCGCACCCCAAGTTGGGTCCACACACTTTCCCCGGCACTTGGCGCACTCACAATCGGGTCTCGCACACTATTCTTGACGCTTGGCGCAATCCCAATTGGATTCTACGCACTTTCCCCGGCGCTTGGCGCACCCCATTTGGGTCCCACACACTTCCCCAACGCTTGGCGCACCCCAAGTTGGGTCCACACACTTTCCCCGGCACTTGGCGCACTCACAATCGGGTCTCGCACACTATTCTTGACGCTTGGCGCAATCCCAATCAGATCCCACACCCTTTCTTCGGCGCTTGACGCACCCTCATTTGGGTTCCACACACTTTCCCCAACGCTTGGCGCACTCACAATCGGGTCTCGCACACTATTCTTGACGCTTGGCGCAATCCCAATCAGATCCCACACCCTTTCTTCGGCGCTTGACGCACCCTCATTTGGGTCCCACACACTTTCCCCAACGCTTGGCGCACCCCAAGTTGGGTCCCACACACTTTCCCCGGCACTTGGCGCACTCACAATCGGGTCTCGCACACTATTCTTGACTCTTGGCGCAATCCCAATCAGATCCCACACCCTTTCTTCGGCGCTTGACGCACCCTCATTTGGATCCCACACTTTCCGTGGCGCTTGGCACACTTCCATTAGAATCCCGTACATTTTCCCCGGCGCTTGGCGCACCCCAATCAGATCCCACACCCTTTCTTCCGCGCTTGACGCACCCTCATTTGGATTCACGCTTTGCGTGGCGCTTGGCGCACTCGCATCAGGGTCCGACACTTTTTCCCCGGTGCTCGGCGCACTCCTTGTTGTGTCCAGCACTTTTTCCCCGGTGCTCGGCGCACTCCCAGTTATTAATGTCCAACACTCTTTCCGCAGCGCACTCCCCATTTGGATCCCACACACTTTCCCCAAAGCTTGGCGCACTCACAATCAGGTCTCGCACACTTTCCCCGGCATGAAGCGCCCTCATTTTGGTCCCACACTTTCCATGGCGCTTGGCACACTTCCATTCGAGTCCGTACATTTTCCCGGCGCTGGACGCTCTCTCAGTTGGGTCCCGTAAACTTTCCCCGGCGCTTTACGCACCCCATTTGGATCCCACACACTTTCCCCAACGCTTGGCGCACTCACAATCGGGTCTCGCACACTATTCTTGACGCTTGGCGCAATCCCAGTGGATCCTACGCACTTTCCCCGGCGCTTGGCGCACCCCATTGGGTCCCACACACTTTCCCCAACGCCTGGCGCACCCCATTTGGGTCCCACACACTTTCCCCAACCCTTGGCGCACCCCAAGTTGGGTCCCACCCACTTTCCCCGGCATTTGGCGCACTCCCAATCGGGTGTCGCCCACCATTCTTGACTCTTGGCGCAATCCCAATCAGATCCCACACCTTTCTTCGGCGCTTGACGCACCCTCATTTGGATCCCACACTTTCCGTGGCGCTTGGCTCTCTCAGTTTGGTCCGTAAACTTTCCTCCGGCGCTTGGCGCACCCCATTTGGATCCCACACACTTTCCCCGGCACTTGGCGCACTCCCAGTTGGGTCCCGCACACTTTCCCCGGCACTTGAAGCGCCCTCATTTTGGTCCCACACTTTCCATGGCGCTTGGCACACTTCCATTCGAGTCCCGTACATTTTTCCCGGCGCTGGACGCTCTCTCAGTTGGGTCCCGTAAACTTTCCCCACCGCTTGGCGCACCCCAAGTTGGGTCCCACACACTTTCCCCGGCATTTGGCGCACTCACAATCGGGTCTCGCCCACTATTCTTGACTCTTGGCGCAATCCCAATCAGATCCCACACCCTTTCTTCGGCGCTTGACGCACCCTCATTTGGATCCCACACTTTCCGTGGCGCTTGGCGCTCTCTCAGTTTGGTCCGTAAACTTTCCTCCGGCGCTTGGCGCACCCCATTTGGATCCCACACACTTTCCCGGCACTTGGCGCACTCCCAGTTGGGTCCGCACACTTTCCCCGGCACTTGAAGCGCCCTCATTTTGGTCCCACACTTTCCATGGCGCTTGGCACACTTCCATTCGAGTCCCGTACATTTTTCCCGGCGCTGGGCGCTCTCTCAGTTGGGTCCCGTAAACTTTCCCCGGCGCTTGACGCACCCCATTTGGATCCCACACACTTTCCCCAATGCTTGGCGCACTCACAATCGGGTCTCGCCCACTATTCTTGACTCTTGGCGCAATCCCAATTGGATCCTACGCACTTTCCCCGGCGCTTGGCGCACCATTTGGGTCCCACACACTTTCCCCAACGCCTGGCGCACCCTCATTTGGGTCCCACACACTTTCCCCAACGCTTGGCGCACCCCAAGTTGGGTCCCACACACTTTCCCCGGCACTTGGCGCACTCACAATCAGGTCTCGCCCACTATTCTTGACTCTTGGCGCAATCCCAATCAGATCCCACACCCTTTCTTCGGCGCTTGACGCACCCTCATTTGGATCCCACACTTTCCGTGGCGCTTGGCGCTCTCTCAGTTTGGTCCCGTAAACTTTCCTCCGGCGCTTGGCGCACCCCATTTGGATCCCACACACTTTCCCCGGCACTTGGCGCACTCCCAGTTGGGTCCCGCACACTTTCCCCGGCACTTGAAGCGCCCTCATTTTGGTCCCACACTTTCCATGGCGCTTGGCACACTTCCATTCGAGTCCCGTACATTTTTCCCGGCGCTGGACGCTCTCTCAGTTGGGTCCCGTAAACTTTCCCCAACGCTTGGCGCATCCCAAGTTGGGTCCCACACACTTTCCCCGGCATTTGGCGCACTCACAATCGGGTCTCGCCCACTATTCTTGACTCTCGGCGCAATCCCAATCAGATCCCACACCCTTTCTTCGGCGCTTGACGCACCCTCATTTGGATCCCACACTTTCCGTGGCGCTTGGCGCTCTCTCAGTTTGGTCCCGTAAACTTTCCTCCGGCGCTTGGCGCACCCCATTTGGATCCCACACACTTTCCCCGGCACTTGGCGCACTCCCAGTTGGGTCCCGCACACTTTCCCCGGCACTTGAAGCGCCCTCATTTTGGTCCCACACTTTCCATGGCGCTTGGCACACTTCCATTCGAGTCCCGTACATTTTTGCCGGCGCTGGACGCTCTCTCAGTTGGGTCCCGTAAACTTTCCCCGGCGCTTGACGCACCCCATTTGGATCCCACACACTTTCCCCAACGCTTGGCGCACTCACAATCGGGTCTCGCACACTATTCTCGACGCTTGGCGCAATCCAAATCAGATCCCACACCCTTTCTTCGGCGCTTGACGCACCCTCATTTGGGTCCCACACTTTCCGTGGCGCTTGGGGCATTCTCATTAGGGTCCGACACTTTTTCTCCAACGCTTGGCGCACCCCAAGTTGGGTCCCACACACTTTCCCTGGCACTTGGCGCACTCACAATCGGGTCTCGCACACTATTATTGACGCTTGGCGAAATCCCAATCAGATCCACACCCTTTCTTCGGCGCTTGACGCACCCTCATTTGGGTCCCACACTTTCCGTGGCGCTTGGCGCATTCTCATTAGGGTCCGACACTTTCTCCCTCAACGCTTGGCGCACCCCAAGTTGGGTCCCACACACTTTCCCTGGCACTTGGCGCACTCACAATCGGGTCTCGCACACTATTATTGACGCTTGGCGAAATCCCAATCAGATCCCACACCCTTTCTTCGGCGCTTGACGCACCCTCATTTGGGTCCCACACTTTCCGTGGCGCTTGGCGCATTCTCATTAGGGTCCGACACTTTTTCCCCAACGCTTGGCGCACCCCAAGTTGGGTCCCACACACTTTCCCTGGCACTTGGCGCACTCACAATCGGGTCTCGCACACTATTCTGTGGCGCTTGGCGAAATCCCAATCAGATTCCACACCCTTTCTTCGGCGCTTGACGCACCCTCATTTGGGTCCCACACTTTCCGTGGCGCTTGGCGCATTCTCATTAGGGTCCGACACTTTTTCCCCAACGCTTGGCGCACCCCAAGTTGGGTCCCACACACTTTCCCTGGCACTTGGCGCACTCACAATCGGGTCTCGCACACTATTATTGGCGCTTGGCGAAATCCCAATCAGATCCCACACCCTTTCTTCGGCGCTTGACGCACCCTCATTTGGGTCCCACACTTTCCGTGGCGCTTGGCGCATTCTCATTAGGGTCCGACACTTTTTCCCCAACGCTTGGCGCACCCCAAGTTGGGTCCCACACACTTTCCCTGGCACTTGGCGCACTCACAATCGGGTCTCGCACACTATTATTGGCGCTTGGCGAAATCCCAATCAGATCCCACACCCTTTCTTCGGCGCTTGACGCACCCTCATTTGGGTCCCACACTTTCCGTGGCGCTTGGCGCATTCTCATTAGGGTCCGACACTTTTTCCCCAACGCTTGGCGCACCCCAAGTTGGGTCCCACACACTTTCCCCAACGCTTGGCGCACTCACAATCGGGTCTCGCACACTATTCTCGACGCTTGGCGCAATCCAAATCAGATCCCACACCCTTTCTTCGGCGCTTGACGCACCCTCATTTGGGTCCCACACTTTCCGTGGCGCTTGGGGCATTCTCATTAGGGTCCGACACTTTTTCTCCAACGCTTGGCGCACCCCAAGTTGGGTCCCACACACTTTCCCTGGCACTTGGCGCACTCACAATCGGGTCTCGCACACTATTATTGACGCTTGGCGAAATCCCAATCAGATCCCACACCCTTTCTTCGGCGCTTGACGCACCCTCATTTGGGTCCCACACTTTCCGTGGCGCTTGGCGCATTCTCATTAGGGTCCGACACTTTTTCCCCAACGCTTGGCGCACCCCAAGTTGGGTCCCACACTTTCCCTGGCACTTGGCGCACTCACAATCGGGTCTCGCACACTATTATTGGCGCTTGGCGAAATCCCAATCAGATCCCACACCCTTTCTTCGGCGCTTGACGCACCCTCATTTGGGTCCCACACTTTCCGTGGCGCTTGGCGCATTCTCATTAGGGGTCCGACACTTTTTCCCTCAACGCTTGGCGCACCCCAAGTTGGGTCCCACACTTTCCCTGGCACTTGGCGCACTCACAATCGGGTCTCGCACACTATTATTGGCGCTTGGCGAAATCCCAATCAGATCCCACACCCTTTCTTCGGCGCTTGACGCACCCTCATTTGGGTCCCACACTTTCCGTGGCGCTTGGCGCATTCTCATTAGGGTCCGACACTTTTTCCCCAACGCTTGGCGCACCCCAAGTTGGGTCCCACACTTTCCCTGGCACTTGGCGCACTCACAATCGGGTCTTGCACACTATTATTGGCGCTTGGCGAAATCCCAATCAGATCCCACACTTTCTTCGGCGCTTGACGCACCCTCATTTGGGTCCCACACTTTCCGTGGCGCCTGGCGCATTCTCATTAGGGTCCGACACTTTTTCCCCAACGCTTGGCGCACCCCAAGTTGGGTCCCACACACTTTCCCTGGCACTTGGCGCACTCACAATCGGGTCTCGCACACTATTATTGGCGCTTGGCGAAATCCCAATCAGATCCCACACCCTTTCTTCGGCGCTTGACGCACCCTCATTTGGGTCCCACACTTTCCGTGGCGCTTGGCGCATTCTCATTAGGGTCCGACACTTTTTCCCCAACGCTTGGCGCACCCCAAGTTGGGTCCCACACACTTTCCCCAACGCTTGGCGCACTCACAATCGGGTCTCGCACACTATTCTCGACGCTTGGCGCAATCCAAATCAGATCCCACACCCTTTCTTCGGCGCTTGACGCACCCTCATTTGGGTCCCACACTTTCCGTGGCGCTTGGGGCATTCTCATTAGGGTCCGGACACTTTTCTCCAACGCTTGGCGCACCCCAAGTTGGGTCCCACACACTTTCCCTGGCACTTGGCGCACTCACAATCGGGTCTCGCACACTATTATTGACGCTTGGCGAAATCCCAATCAGATCCCACACCCTTTCTTCGGCGCTTGACGCACCCTCATTTGGGTCCCACACTTTCCGTGGCGCTTGGCGCATTCTCATTAGGGTCCGACACTTTTTCCCCAACGCTTGGCGCACCCCAAGTTGGGTCCCACACACTTTCCCTAGCACTTGGCGCACTCACAATCGGGTCTCGCACACTATTATTGGCGCTTGGCGAAATCCCAATCAGATCCCACACCCTTTCTTCGGCGCTTGACGCACCCTCATTTGGGTCCCACACTTTCCGTGGCGCTTGGCGCATTCTCATTAGGGTCCGACACTTTTTCCCCAACGCTTGGCGCACCCCAAGTTGGGTCCCACACACTTTCCCTGGCACTTGGCGCACTCACAATCGGGTCTCGCACACTATTATTGGCGCTTGGCGAAATCCCAATCAGATCCCACACCCTTTCTTCGGCGCTTGACGCACCCTCATTTGGGTCCCACACTTTCCGTGGCGCTTGGCGCATTCTCATTAGGGTCCGACACTTTTTCCCCAACGCTTGGCGCACCCCAAGTTGGGTCCACACACTTTCCCTGGCACTTGGCGCACTCACAATCGGGTCTCGCACACTATTATTGGCGCTTGGCGAAATCCCAATCAGATCCCACACCCTTTCTTCGGCGCTTGACGCACCCTCATTTGGGTCCCACACTTTCCGTGGCGCTTGGCGCATTCTCATTAGGGTCCGACACTTTTTCCCCAACGCTTGGCGCACCCCAAGTTGGGTCCCACACACTTTCCTGGCACTTGGCGCACTCACAATCGGGTCTCGCACACTATTATTGACGCTTGGCGAAATCCCAATCAGATCCCACACCCTTTCTTCGGCGCTTGACGCACCTCATTTGGGTCCCACACTTTCCGTGGCGCTTGGCGCATTCTCGTGGGGTCCGACACTTTTTCCCCAACGCTTGGCGCACCCCAAGTTGGGTCCCACACACTTTCCCTGGCACTTGGCGCACTCACAATCGGGTCTCGCACACTATTATTGGCGCTTGGCGAAATCCCAATCAGATCCCACACCCTTTCTTCGGCGCTTGACGCACCCTCATTTGGGTCCCACACTTTCCGTGGCGCTTGGCGCATTCTCATTAGGGTCCGACACTTTTTCCCCAACGCTTGGCGCACCCCAAGTTGGGTCCCACACACTTTCCCTGGCACTTGGCGCACTCACAATCGGGTCTCGCACACTGTTATTGGCGCTTGGCGAAATCCCAATCAGATCCCACACTTTCTTCGGCGCTTGACGCACCCCTCATTTGGGTCCCACACTTTCCGTGGCGCTTGGCGCATTCTCATTAGGGTCCGACACTTTTTCCCCAACGCTTGGCGCACCCCAAGATTGGGTCCCACACACTTTCCTGGCACTTGGCGCACTCACAATCGGGTCTCGCACACTATTATTGGCGCTTGGCGAAATCCCAATCAGATCCACACCCTTTCTTCGGCGCTTGACGCACCCTCATTTGGGTCCCACACTTTCCGTGGCGCTTGGCGCATTCTCATTAGGGTCCGACACTTTTTCCCCAACGCTTGGCGCACCCCAAGTTGGGTCCCACACACTTTCCCCAACGCTTGGCGCACTCAAAATCGGGTCTCGCACACTATTATTGACGCTTGGCGAAATCCCAATCAGATCTCACACCCTTTCTTCGGCGCTTGACGCACCCTCATTTGGGTCCCACACTTTCCGTGGCGCTTGGCGCATTCTCATTAGGGTCCGACACTTTTTCCCCAACGCTTGGCGCACCCCAAGTTGGGTCCCACACACTTTCCCTGGCACTTGGCGCACTCACAATCGGGTCTCGCACACTATTATTGACGCTTGGCGAAATCCCAATCAGATCCCACACCCTTTCTTCGGCGCTTGACGCACCCTCATTTGGATCCCACACACTTTCCCCAACGCTTGGCGCACTCACAATCGGGTCTCGCACACTATTCTTGACTCTTGGCGCAATCCCAATCAGATCCCACACCCTTTCTTCGGAGCTTGACGCACCCTCATTTGGATCCCACACTTTCCGTGGCGCTTGGCACACTTCCATTAGAATCCCGTACATTTTCCCCGGCGCTTGGCGCACCCCAATCAGATCCCACACCCTTTCTTCCGCGCTTGACGCACCCTCATTTGGATTCACGCTTTGCGTGGCGCAGCGCACTCGCATCAGGGTCCGACACTTTTTCCCCGGTGCGCGGCGCCCTGCTTGTTGTGTCCAGCACTTTTTCCCCGGTGCTCGGCGCACTCCCAGTTGTTTCCAACACTCTTTCCGCAGCGCACTCCCATTTGGATCCCACACACTTTCCCCAAAGCTTGGCGCACTCACAATCAGGTCTCGCACACTTTCCCCGGCACTTGAAGCGCCCTCATTTTGGTCCCACACTTTCCATGGCGCTTGGCACACTTCCATTCGAGTCCCGTACATTTTTCCCGGCGCTGGACGCTCTCTCAGTTGGGTCCCGTAAACTTTCCTCGGCGCTTGACGCACCCCATTTTGGATCCCACACACTTTCCCCAACGCTTGGCGCACTCACAATCGGGTCTCGCACACTATTCTTGAAGCTTGGCGCAATCCAAATCAGATCCCACACCCTTTCTTCGGCGCTTGACGCACCCTCATTTGGGTCCCACACTTTCCGTGGCGCTTGGCGCATTCTCATTAGGGTCCGACACTTTTTCTCCAACGCTTGGCGCACCCCAAGTTGGGTCCCACACACTTTCCCCGGCGCTTGGCGCACTCACAATCGGGTCTCGCACACTATTATTGACGCTTGGCGAATTCCCAATCAGATCCCACACCCTTTCTTCGGCGCTTGACGCACCCTCATTTGGGTCCCACACTTTCCGTGGCGCTTGGCGCATTCTCATTAGGGTCCGACACTTTTTCCCCAACGCTTGGCGCACCCCAAGTTGGGTCCCACACACTTTCCCTGGCACTTGGCGCACTCACAATCGGGTCTCGCACACTATTATTGACGCTTGGCGAAATCCCAATCAGATCCCACACCCTTTCTTCGGCGCTTGACGCACCCTCATTTGGATCCCACACACTTTCCCCAACGCTTGGCGCACTCACAATCGGGTCTCGCACACTATTCTTGACTCTTGGCGCAATCCCAATCAGATCCCACACCCTTTCTTCGGCGCTTGACGCACCCTCATTTGGATCCCACACTTTCCGTGGCGCTTGGCACACTTCCATTAGAATCCCGTACATTTTCCCCGCCCGGCGCTTGGCGCACCCCAATCAGATCCCACACCCTTTCTTCCGCGCTTGACGCACCCTCATTTGGATTCACGCTTTGCGTGGCGCTTGGCGCACTCGCATCAGGGTCCGACACTTTTTCCCCGGTGCTCGGCGCACTCCTTGTTGTGTCCAGCACTTTTTCCCCGGTGCTCGGCGCACTCCCAGTTGTTTCCAACACTCTTTCCGCAGCGCACTCCCATTTGGATCCCACACACTTTCCCCAAAGCTTGGCGCACTCACAATCAGGTCTCGCACACTTTCCCCGGCACTTGAAGCGCCCTCATTTTGGTCCCACACTTTCCATGGCGCTTGGCACACTTCCATTCGAGTCCCGTACATTTTTCCCGGCGCTGGACGCTCTCTCAGTTGGGTCCCGTAAACTTTCCCCGGCGCTTGACGCACCCCATTTGGATCCCACACACTTTCCCCAACGCTTGGCGCACTCACAATCGGGTCTCGCACACTATTCTTGAAGCTTGGCGCAATCCAAATCAGATCCCACACCCTTTCTTCGGCGCTTGACGCACCCTCATTTGGGTCCCACACTTTCCGTGGCGCTTGGCGCATTCTCATTAGGGTCCGACACTTTTTCTCCAACGCTTGGCGCACCCCAAGTTGGGTCCCACACACTTTCCCCGGCGCTTGGCGCACTCACAATCGGGTCTCGCACACTATTATTGACGCTTGGCGAATTCCCAATCAGATCCCACACCCTTTCTTCGGCGCTTGACGCACCCTCATTTGGGTCCCACACTTTCCGTGGCGCTTGGCGCAGTCTCATTAGGGTCCGACACTTTTTCTCCAACGCTTGGCGCACCCCAAGTTGGGTCCAACACACTTTCCCCGGCACTAGGTGCACTCACAATCGGGTCTCGCACACTATTCTTGACGCTTGGCGCAATCCCAATCAGATCCCACACCCTTTCTTCGGCGCTTAACGCACCCCCATTTGGGTCCCACACACTTCCCCAACGCTTGGCGCACCCCAAGTTGGGTCCACACACTTTCCCCGGCACTTGGCGCACTCACAATCGGGTCTCGCACACTATTCTTGACGCTTGGCGCAATCCCAATTGGATTCTACGCACTTTCCCCGGCGCTTGGCGCACCCCATTTGGGTCCCACACACTTCCCCAACGCTTGGCGCACCCCAAGTTGGGTCCACACACTTTCCCCGGCACTTGGCGCACTCACAATCGGGTCTCGCACACTATTCTTGACGCTTGGCGCAATCCCAATCAGATCCCACACCCTTTCTTCGGCGCTTGACGCACCCTCATTTGGGTTCCACACACTTCCCCAACGCTTGGCGCACTCACAATCGGGTCTCGCACACTATTCTTGACGCTTGGCGCAATCCCAATCAGATCCCACACCCTTTCTTCGGCGCTTGACGCACCCTCATTTGGGTCCCACACACTTTCCCCAACGCTTGGCGCACTCACAATCGGGTCTCGCACACTATTCTTGACGCTTGGCGCAATCCCAATCAGATCCCACACCCTTTCTTCGGCGCTTGACGCACCCCCATTTGGGTCCCACACACTTCCCCAACGCTTGGCGCACCCCAAGTTGGGTCCACACACTTTCCCGGCACTTGGCGCACTCACAATCGGGTCTCGCACACTATTCTGACGCTTGGCGCAATCCCTATTGGATCTCTACGCACTTTCCCCGGCGCTTGGCGCACCCCATTTGGGTCCCACACACTTCCCCAACGCTTCTGGCGCACCCCAAGTTGGGTCCACACACTTTCCCCGGCACTTGGCGCACTCCACAATCGGGTCTCGCACACTATTCTTGACGCTTGGCGCAATCCCAATCAGATCCCACACCCTTTCTTCGGCGCTTGACGCACCCTCATTTGGGTTCCACACACTTTCCCCAACGCTTGGCGCACTCACAATCGGGTCTCGCACACACTATTCTTTGACGCTTGGCGCAATCCCAATCAGATCCCACTGACCACTTTCTTCCGGCGCTTGACGCACCCCCATTTGGGTCCCACACACTTCCTCAACGCTTGGCGCACCCCCAAGTTGGGTCCACACACTTTCCCCGGCACTTGGCGCACTCACAATCGGGTCTCGCACAATCATTCTTGACGCCGCTTGGCGCAATCCCAGTGGATTTGGGTCCCAGCCACACTTTCCCCAGCGCTTGGCGCACCCCATTTGGGTCCACTTCCCAACGCTGGCGCCACCTCATTTGGGTTCCACACACTTTCCCCAACGCTTGGCGCACCCCAAGTTGGGTCCACACACTTTTTCCCGGCACTTGGCGCACTCACAATCGGGTCTCGCACACTATTCTTGACGCTTGGGCGCAATCCCAATTGATTCTACGCACTTTCCCCGGCGCTTGGCGCACCCTATTTGGGTCCCACACACTTCCCCAACGCTTTCTGGCGCACCCAAGTTGGGTCCACACTTTCCCCGGCACTTGGCGCACTCACAATCGGGTCTCGCACACTATTCTTGACGCTTTCTGGCGCAATCCCACCGATTGGATTCTACGCACTTTCCCCGGCGCTTGGCGCACCCCATTTGGGTCCCACACACTTTCCCCAACGCTTGGCGCACCCCAAGTTAGGTCCACACATCTTCCCCGGCACTTGGCGCACTCACAATCGGGTCTCGCACACTATTCTTGGACGCTTGGCGCAATCCCAATCAGATCCCACACTCTTCTTCGGCGCTTGACGCACCCTCATTTGGGTCTCCACACACTTCCCCAACGCTTGGCGCACTCACAATCGGGTCTCGCACACTATTCTTTGACGCTTGGCGCAATCCCAATCAGATCCCACACTCCTTTCTTCGGCGCTTGGACGCACCCTCATTTGGGTCCCACACACTTTCCCCAACGCTTGGCACTTGCCCACTCACAATCGGGTCTCGCACACTATTCTTGACGCTTGGCGCAATCGTCAATCAGATCCCACACCCTTTCTTCTTCCGGCGCTTTGACGCACCCCCATTTGGGTCCCACACACTTCCCCAACGCTTGGCGCACCCCAAGTTGGGTCCACACACTTTCCCCGGCACTTGGCGCACCTCACAATCGGGTCTCGCACACTATTCCTGACGCTTGGCGCAATCCCTATTGGATTCTACGCACTTTCCCGGCGCTTGGCGCACCCCATTTATGGGTCCCACACACTTCCCCAACGCTTGGCGCACCCCAAGTTGGGTCCACACTTTCCCCGGCACTTGGCGCACTCACAATCGGGTCTCGCACACTATTCTTGGACGCTTGGCGCAATCCCAATCAGATCCCACACCCTTTCTTCTCGGCGCTTGACGCACCCTCATTTGGGTTCCACACATGCCACTTTCCCCAACGCTTGGCGCACTCACAATCGGGTCTCGCACACTATTCTTGACGCTTGGCGCAATCCCAATCAGATCCCACACTTTCTTCTCGGCGCAGCGCACCATTTGGGTCCACTTCCCCAACGCACCAGTTGGGTCCACTTTCGGCACTTGGCGCACTCACAATCGGGTCGCCACACACTATTCTTGACGCGGCGCAATCCCGGTGGATTCTACGCACTTTCCCCAGCGCTTGGCGCACCCCATTTGGGTCCCACACACTTCCTCAACGCTTGGCGCACCCCAAGTTGGGTTCCACACACTTTCTCCCCAGCTTGGCAGCACCAGAAGTTGGGTCCACACACTTTCGGCACTTGGCGCACTCACAATCGGGTCTCGCACACTATTCTTGACGCTTGGCGCAATCCCACCGGGATCTCTACGCACTTTCCCCGGCGCTTGGCGCACCCCATTTGGGTCCCACACACTTCCCAACAACGCTTGGCGCACCTCAAGTTGGGTCCACACACTTTCCCCGGCACTTGGCGCACTCACAATCGGGTCTCGCACACTACTCTTGACGCTTGGCGCAATCCCAGTTGGATCCTACGCACTTTCCCCGGCACTTGGCGCACCCCATTTGGGTCCCACACACTTTCCCCAACGCTTGGCGCACCCCAAATTGGGTCCACACACTTTCCCCGGCACTTGGCGCACTCACAATCGGGTCTCGCACACTATTCTTGACGCTTGGCGCAATCCCAATCAGATTCCCACACTTTCTTTCTTCGGCGCTTGGCGCGCACCCCATTTGGGTCCCACACTTTCCCCAACGCCCGGCGCACTCTAATCAGAACTCGCACAGTATTCTTGACGCTTGGCGCAATCCCAATCAGATCCCACACCCTTTATTCGGCTTGACGCACCTCATTGGGTCCACTTCCCCAACGCTTGGCGCACCCCTGCAAGTTGGGTCCACACACTTTCCCCGGCACTTGGCGCACTCACAATCGGGTCTCGCACACTATTCTTGACGCTTGGCGCAATCCCAATTGGATTCTACGCACTTTCCCCGGCGCTTGGCGCACCCCATTTGGGTCCCACACTTCCCCAACGGCTTGGCGCACCCCAAGTTGGGTCCACACACTTTCCCCGGCACTTGGCGCACTCACAATCGGGTCTCGCACACTATTCTTGACGCTTGGCGCAATCCCAATCAGATCCCACACCCTTTCTTCCCGGCGCTTGACGCACCCTCGACTGGGTCCGCACACTTCAACGCTTGGCGCACCCCAAGTTGGGTCCACACACTTTCGGCACTTGGCGCACTACAATCGGGTCTCGCCACACTGTTCTGGCAGCCCGCTTGGCGCAATCCCAATCGGATTCTACGCACTTTCCCCGGCGCTTGGCGCACCCCATTGGGTCCCACACTTCCCCAACGCTTGGCGCACCCCGATGGGTCCACACACTTTCCCCGGCACTTGGCGCACTCACAATCGGGTCTCGCACACTATTCTTGACGCTTGGCGCAATCCCAATCAGATCCCACACCCTTTCTTCGGCGCTTGACGCACCCCCTCATTTGGGTCCCCACACACTTTCCCCAACGCTTGGCGCACTCACAATCGGGTCTCGCACAGTATTCTTCTTGGACGCTTGGCATGCAATCCCAATCAGATCCCACACTCCCTTTATTCGGCGCTTGACGCACCCTCTCATTTGGGTCCCACACACTTCCCCCCAACGCTTGGCGCACCCCAAGTTGGGTCCACACACTTTCCCCGGCACTTGGCGCACTCACAATCGGGTCTCGCACACTATTCTTGACGCTTGGCGCAATCCCAATTGGATTCTACGCACTTTCCCCGGCGCTTGGCGCACCCCATTTTGGGTCCCCACACACACTTCCCCAACGCTTAGCGCACCCCAGTTGGGTCCACACACTTTCCCCGGCACTTGGCGCACTCACAATCGGGATCTCGCACACTATTCTTGACACGCTTGGCATAATCCCAATCAGATCCCACACCCTTCTTCGGCGCTTGGACGCAGCACCCTCATTTGGGTCCCACACACTTTCCCCAACGCTTTGGCGCACCCCAAGTTGGGTCCACACACTTTCCCCGGCACTTCTGGCGCATACTGGGCACAATCGGGTCTCGCAATAACTATTCTTGACGCTTGGCGCACCGTCCCCAATCGGATTCTACGCACTTTCCCCGGCAGCTTGGCGCACCCCATTTGGGTCCCACACACACTTCCCCAACGCTTGGCGCACCCCAAGTTGGGTCTGGCCACACACTTTCCCGGTACTTGGCGCACTCACAATCGGGTCTCGCACACTATTTCTTGACGCCTTGGCGCAATCCCAATTGGATTCTACGCACTTTCCCCGGCGCTTAGCGGCGCACCCCATTTGGGTCCCACACATCTCTCCTCAACGCTTGGCGCACCCCTCATTTGGGTTCCACACACTTTCCCCAACGCTTGGCGCACTCACAATCGGGTCTCTGTACATCATTCTTGACGCTTGGCGCAATCC
>JAPDOI010000742.1:0-225000 GCA_029168955.1 Aplectana chamaeleonis
GTCCCGATGACGTCATCAGAAGCCAGATGCACTTCACGACGTCCCGATGACGTCATCAGAAGCCAGATGCACTTTCACGGCGTCCCGGTGACGTCCGCAGAAGTCAGATGCACTTTTCACGACGTCATGATGACGTCATCAGAAGCCAGATGCATTTTTCATGACGTCCCGATGACGTCATCAGAAGCCAGATGCACTTTTCACGACGTCCTGATGACGTCATCAGAAGCCAGATGCACTTTTCACGACGTCCTGATGACGTGATCAGAAGACAGATCCACTTTTCACGGCGTCCCGATGCCCTCATCAGAAGCCAGATGCACTTCTCACGACGTCCCGCTGACGTCGTCAGAAGCCAGATGCACTTTTCACGACGTCCCGATGACGTCGTCAGAAGCCAGATGCACTTTTCACGACGTCCCGATGACGTCATCAGAAGCCAGATGCACTTTTCACGACGTCCCGATGACGTCATCAGAAGCCAGATGCACTTTTCACGACGTCCCGATGATGTCGTCAGAAGCCAGATGCACTTTTCACGACGTCCCGATGACGTCATTAGAAGCCAGATGCACTTTTCACGACGTCCCGATGACGTCGTCAGAAGCCAGATGCACTTTTCACGACGTCCCGATGGCGTCATCAGAAGCCAGATGCACTTTTCACGACGTCCCGATGGCGTCATCAGAAGCCAGATGCACTTTTCACGACGTCCCGATGACGTCAACAGAAGCCAGATGCGCTTTTCACGACGTCCCGATGGCGCAATCAGAAGCCAGATGCACTTTTCACGACGTCCCGATGGCGTCATCAGAAGCCAGATGCACTTTTCACGACGTCACGATGGCGTCATCAGAAGCCAGATGCACTTTTCGCGACGTCGCGATGGCGTCATCAGAAGCCAGATGCACTTTTCACGACGTCCCGATGACGTCACCAGAAGCCAGATGCACTTTTCGCGACGTCGCGATGGCGTCATCAGAAGCCAGATGCACTTTTCACGACGTCCCGATGACGTCATCAGAAGCCAGATGCACTTTTCACGACGTCCCGATGATGTCGTCAGAAGCCAGATGCACTTTTCACGACGTCCCGATGACGTCATCAGAAGCCAGATGCACT
Organism: Aplectana chamaeleonis; assembly: GCA_029168955.1. Lineage (NCBI taxonomy): Eukaryota > Metazoa > Nematoda > Chromadorea > Rhabditida > Cosmocercidae > Aplectana > Aplectana chamaeleonis. The sequence goes on from JAPDOI010000742.1 coordinate 1,123, forward strand.
TTTCACGACGTCCCGATGGCGTCATCAGAAGCCAGATGCACTTTTCACGACGTCCCGATGACGTCATCAGAAGCCAGATGCACTTTTCACGACGTCCCGATGACGTCGTCAGCCAGATGCACTTTTCACGACGTCCCGATGACGTCATCAGAAGCCAGATGCACTTTTCACGACGTCCCGATGGCGTCATCAGAAGCCAGATGCACTTTTCACGACGTCCCGATGACGTCATTAGAAGCCAGATGCACTTTTCATGACGTCCCGATGACGTCATCAGAAGCCAGATGCACTTTTCATGACGTCCCGATGACGTCATCAGAAGCCAGATGCACTTTTCATGACGTCCCGATGACGTCATCAGAAGCCAGATGCACTTTTCGCGACGTCTCGATGGCGTCATCAGAAGCCAGATGCACTTTTCACGACGTCCCGATGACGTCAACAGAAGCCAGATGCGCTTTTCACGACGTCCCGATGGCGCAATCAGAAGCCAGATGCACTTTTCACGACGTCCCGATGGCGTCATCAGAAGCCAGATGCACTTTTCACGACGTCACGATGGCGTCATCAGAAGCCAGATGCACTTTTCACGACGTTCCGATGACGTCATCAAAAGCCCGAAGCACTTTTCACGACGTTCCTATGACGTCATCAGAAGCCCGAAGCACTTTTCACGATGTCCCGATGGCGTCATCAGAAGCCAGATGCACCTTTCACGATGTCCCGATGGCGTCATCAGAAGCCAGATGCACTTTTTCACGACGTCCCGATGGCGTCATCAGAAGCCAGATGCACTTTTCGCGACGTCTCGATGGCGTCATCAGAAGCCAGATGCACTTTTCACGACATCCCGATGACGTCATCAGAAGCCAGATGCACTTTTCACGACGTCCCGATGGCGTCATCAGAAGTCAGATGCACGTTTCATGACGTCCCGATGACGTCATCAGAAGCCAGATGCACTTTTCACGACGTCCCGATGGCGTCATCAGGAAGCCAGATGCACTTTTCACGACGTCCCGATGACGTCGTCAGAAGCCAGATGCACTTTCACGACGTCCCGATGACGTCATCAGAAGCCAGATGCATCTTTCACGACGTCCCGATGACGTCGTCAGAAGCCAGATGCACTTTTCACGACGTCCCGATGACGTCATCAGAAGCCAGATGCACTTTTCACGACGTCGCGATGACGTCATCAAAAGCCAGATGCACTTTTCACGACGTCCCGATGACGTCATTAGAAGCCAGATGCACTTTTCACCACGTCCCGATGACGTCATCAGAAGCCAGATGCACTTTTCACGACGTCCCGATGACGTCGTAAGAAGCCAGATGCGCTTTTCACGACGTCCCGATGACGTCATCAGAAGCCAGATGCACTTTTCACGACGTCCCGATGACGTCATCAGAAACCAGATGCACTTTTCACGCGTCCCGATGACGTCATCAGAAGCCAGATGCATTTTTCATGACGTCCCGATGACGTCATCAGAAGCCAGATGCACTTTTCACGACGTCCCGATGGCGTCATCAGAAGCCAGATGCACTTTTCACGACGTCCTGATGATGTCATCAGAAGCCAGATCCACTTTTCACGACGTCCCGATGGCGTCGTCAGAAGCCAGATGCACTTTTCACGACGTCCCGATGACGTCGTCAGAAGCCAGATGCACTTTTCACGACGTCCCGATGACGTCATCAGAAGCCAGATGCACTTTTCACGACGTCCCGATGACGTCATCAGAAGCCAGATGCACTTTTCACGACGTCCCGATGACGTCATCAGAAGCCAGATGCACTTTTCACGACGTCCCGATGACGTCATCAGAAGCCAGATCCACTTTTCACGACGTCCCGATGGCGTCGTCAGAAGCCAGATGCACTTTTCACGACGTCCCGATGACGTCGTCAGAAGCCAGATGCACTTTTCACGACGTCCCGATGGCGTCATCAGAAGCCAGATGCAGTTTTCACGACGTCCCGATGACGTCATCAGAAGCCAGATGCACTTTTTACGACGTCCCGATGACGTCATAAGAAGCCAGGAGCACTTTTCACGACGTCCCGATGACGTCATCAGAAGCCAGATGCACTTTGCACGACGTACCGATGACGTCATCAGAAGCCAGATGTACTTTTCACGACGTCCCGATGACGTCATCAGAAGCCAGATGCACTTTTCACGACGTCCCGATGACGTCATCAGAAGCCAGATGCACTTTTCACGACGTCCCGATGACGTCATCAGAAGCCAGATGCACTTTTCACGACGTCCCGATGGCGTAATCAGAAGCCAGATGCACTTTTAACGACGTCCCGATGACGTCATCAGAAGCCAGATGCACTTTTCACGACGTCCCGATGACGTCATCAGATGCCAGATGCACTTTTCACGACGTCCCGATGACGTCATCAGAAGCCAGATGCACTTTTCACGACGTCCCGATGGCGTCGTCAGAAGCCAGATGCACTTTTCACGACGTCCCGATGACGTCATCAGAAGCCAGATGCACTTTTCACGACGTCCCGATGACGTCATCAGAAGCCAGATGCACTTTTCACGACGTCCCGATGACGTCGTCAGAAGCCAGATGCACTTTTCACGACGCCCCGATGACGTCGTAAAAAGCCAGATGCACTTCTTTCGACGTCCCGATGACGTCGTCAGAAGCCAGATGCATTTTTCATGACGTCCCGATGACGTCATCAGAAGCCAGATGCACTTTTCACGACGTCCCGATGACGTCATCAGAAGCCAGATGCACTTTTCACGACGTCCCGATGACGTCGTCAGAAGCCAGATGCACTTTTCACGACGTCCCGATGACGTCATCAGAAGCCAGATGCACTTTTCACGACGTCCCGATGACGTCATCAGAAGCCAGATGCACTTTTCACGACGTCCCGATGACGTCATCAGAAGCCAGATGCACTTTTCACGACGTCCCGATGACGTCGTCAGAAGCCAGATGCTCTTTTCACGACGTCCCGATGCCGTCATCGGAAGCCAGATGCTCTTTTCACGACGTCCCGATGACGTCATCAGAAGCCAGATGCCCTTTTCACGACGTTCCGATGACGTCATCAGAAGCCAGATGCACTTTCACGACGTCCCGATGACGTCGTCAGAAGCCAGTTGCACTTGTCGCGACGTCCCGATAACGTCATCTGAAGCCAGATGCACTTTTCACGACGTCGTCCCGATGACGTCATCAGAAGCCAGATGCACTTTTCACGACGTCCCGATGACGTCGTCAGAAGCCAGATGCACTTTTCACGACGTCCCGATGACGTCATTAGAAGCCAGATGAACTTTTCACGACGTCCCGATGACGTCGTCAGAAGCCAGATGCACTTTTCACGACGTCCCGATGGCGTCATCAGAAGCCAGACGCACTTTTCACGACGTCCCGATGATGTCATGAGAAGCCAGATGCACTTTTCACGACGTCCCGATGGCGTCATCAGAAGCCAGATGCACTTTTCACGACGTCCCGATGGCGCCATCAGAAGCCAGATGCACTTTTCACGACGTCCCGATGACGTCATCAGAAGCCAGATGCACTTTTCACGACGTCCCGATGACCATCATCAGAAGCCAGATGCACTTTTCATGACGTCCCGATGACGTCATCAGAAGCCAGATGTACTTTTCACGACGTCCCGATGACGTCATCAGAAGCCAGCTGCACTTTTGACGACGTCCCGATGGCGTAATCAGAAGCCAGATGCACTTTTAACGACGTCCCGATGACGTCATCAGGAGCCGGATGCAATTTTACGACGTTCCGATGACGTCATCAGAAGCCGGATGCAATTTTACGACGTCCCGATGACGTCATCAGAAGCCAGATGCACTTTTCACGACGTCCCGATGACGTCATCAGAAGCCAGATGCACTTTTCACGACGTCCCGATGACGTCATCAGAAGCCAGATGCACTTTTCGCGACGTCCCGATGACGTCATCAGAAGCCAGATGCACTTTTCACGCGTCCCGATGACGTCGTCAGAAGCCAGATGCACTTTTCACGACGTTTCGATGACGCCATCAGAAGCCAGATGCACTTTTCACGACGTCCCGATGACGTTATCAGAAGCCAGATGCACTTTTCACGACGTCCCGATGGCGTCGCCGTAGCCAGATTCCCTTTTCACGACGTCCCGATGACGTCGTCAGAAGCCAGATGCACTTCTCACGACGTCCCGATGACGTCATCAGAAGCCAGATGCACTTTTCACGACGTCCCGATGACGTCGTCAGAAGCCAGATGCACTTTTCACGACGTCCCGATGGCGTCATCAGAAGCCAGACGCACTTTTCACGACGTCCCGATGACGTCTTCAGAAGCCAGATGCACTTTTCACGACGTCCCGATGACGTCATCAGAAGCCAGATGCACTTTTCACGACGTCCCGATGACGTCGTCAGAAGCCAGATGCACTTTTCACGACGTCCCGATGACGTCATCAGAAGCCAGATGCACTTTTCACGACGTCCCGATGACGTCGTCAGAAGCCAGATGCACTTTTCACGACGTCTCGATGACCTCGTCAGAAGCCAGATGCACTTTTCACGACGTCCCGATGACGTCGTCAGAAGCCAGATGCACTTTTCACGACGTCCCGATGACGTCATAAGAAGCCAGATGCGCTTTTCACGACGTCCCGATGACGTCGTCAGAAGCCAGATGCCCTTCTCCCCACGTCCCGATGACGTCGTCAGAAGCCAGATGCACTTTTCACGACGTCCCGATAGCGTCATCAGAAACCAGATGCACTTTTCACGACGTCCCGATGACGTCGTCAGAAGCCAGATGCACTTTTCACGACGTCCCGATGACGTCGTCAGAAGCCAGATGCACTTTTCACGACGTCCCGATGACGTCGTCAGAAGCCAGATGCACTTTTCACGACGTCCCGATGACGTCATCAGAAGCCAGATGCACTTTTCACGACGTCCCGATGACGTCATCAGAAGCCAGATGCACTTTTCACGACGTCCCGATGGCGTAATCAGAAGCCAGATGCACTTTTCACGACGTCCCGATGACGTCATCAGAAGCCAGATGCACTTTTCACGACGTCCCGATGACGTCATCAGAAGCCAGATGCACTTTTCACGACGTCCCGATGACGTCATCAGAAGCCAGATGCACTTTTCACGACGTCCCGATGACGTCGTAAGAAGCCAGATGCACTTTTCACGACGTCCCGATGACGTCATCAGAAGCCAGATGCACTTTTCACGACGTCCCGATGACGTCATCAGAAGCCAGAGGCACTTTTCACGACGTCACGCTGGCGTCATCAGAAGCCAGATGCACTTTTCACGACGTCTCGATGACGTCATCAGAAGCCAGATGCACTTTTCACTACGTCCCGATGACGTCATCAGAAGCCAGATGCACTTTTCACGACGTCCCGATGACGTCATCAGAAGCCAGATGTACTTTTCACGACGTCCCGATGACGTCATCAGAAGCCAGATGCACTTTTCACGACGTCCCCATGACCTCATCAGAAGCCAGATGCACTTTTCACGACGTCCCGATGGCGTCATCAGAAGCCAGATGCACTTTTCACGGCGTCCCGATGCGTCAGAAGCCAGATGCACTTTTCACGACGTCCCGATGACGTCGTAAGAAGCCAGATGCACTTTTCACGACGTCCCGATGACGTCATCAGAAGCCAGATGCACTTTTCACGACGTCCCGATGACGTCATCAGAAGCCAGATGCACTTTTCACGACGTCCCGATGACGTCATCAGAAGCCAGATGCACTTTTCACGACGTCCCGATGACGTCATCAGAAGCCAGATGCACTTTTCACGACGTCCCGATGGCGTAATCAGAAGCCAGATGCACTTTTAACGACGTCCCGATGACGTCATCAGAAGCCAGATGCACTTTTCACGACGTCCCGATGACGTCATCAAAAGCCAGAGGCACTTGTCACGACGTCCCGATGACGTCGTAAGAAGCCAGGTGCGCTTTTCACGACGTCCCGATGACGTCGTCAGAAGTCAGATGCACTTTTCACGACGTCCCGATGACGTCGTCAGAAGCCAGATGCACTTTTCACGACGTCCGATGACGTCATCAGAAGCCAGATGCACTTTTCACGACGTCCCGATGACGTCATCAGAAGCCAGATGCACTTTTCACGACGTCCCGATGACGTCATCAGAAGCCAGGATGCACTTTTCAGGACGTCCCGATGACGTCATCAGAAGCCAAATGCACTTTTCACGACGTCCCGATGACGTCGTCAGAAGCCAGATGCACTTTTCAGGACGTCCCGATGACGTCATCAGAAGCCAGATGCACTTTTCACGACGTCCCGATGACGTCATCAGAAGCCAGATGCACTTTTCACGACGTCCCGATGACGTCGTCAGAAGCCAGATGCACTTTTTTCGACGTCCCGATGACGTCGTCAGAAGCCAGATGCACTTTTCACGACGTCCCGATGATGTCATGAGAAGCCAGATGCACTTTTCACGACGTCCCGATGGCGTCATCAGAAGCCAGATGCACTTTTCACGACGTCCCGATGGCGCCATCAGAAGCCAGATGCACTTTTCACGACGTCCCGATGACGTCGTCTGTAGCCAGATGCACTTTTCACGCCGTCCCGATCAGGTCCCCAGAAGCCAGATGCCCTTTTCACGACGTCCCGATGGCGCCATCAGAAGCCAGATGCACTTTTCACGACGTCCCGATGACGTCATCAGAAGCCAGATGCACTTTTCACGACGTCCCGATGACGTCATCAGAAGCCAGATGCACTTTTCACGACGTCCCGATGACGTCGTCAGAAGCCAGATGCACTTTTCACGACGTCCCGATGACGTCGTCAGAAACCAGATGCACTTTTCACGACGTCCCGATGACGTCGTCAGAAGCCAGATGCACTTTTCACGACGTCCCGATGACGTCGTCAGAAGCCAGATGCACTTTTCACGACGTCCCGATGACGTCGTCAGAAGCCAGATGCATTATTCACGACGTCCCGATGACGTCATTAGAAGCCGGATGCAATTTTACGACGTCCTGATGACGTCATCAGAAGCCAGATGCACTTTTCACGACGTCCCGATGACGTCGTCAGAAGCCAGATGCACTTTTCACGACGTCCCGATGACGTCGTCAGAAGCCAGATGCACTTTTCACGACGTCCCGATGACGTCATCAGAAGCCAGATGCACTTTTCACGACGTCCCGATGACGTCGTCAGAAGCCAGATGCACTTTTCACGACGTCCCGATGGCGTCGTCAGAAGCCAGATGCACTTTTCACGACGTCCCGATGACGTCGTCAGAAGCCAGATGCACTTTTCACGACGTCCCGATGATGTCATCAGAAGCCAGATGCACTTTTCACGACGTCCCGATGACGTCGTGAGAAGCCAGATGCACTTTTCACGACGTCCCGATGACGTCGTCAGAAGCCAGATGCACTTTTCACGACGTCCCGATGACGTCATCAGAAGCCAGATGCACTTTTCACGACGTCCCGATGACGTCATCAGAAGCCAGATGCACTTTTCACGACGTCCCGATGACGTCGTCAGAAGCCAGATGCACTTTTCACGACGTCCCGATGGCGTCATCAGAAGCCAGATGCACTTTTCACGACGTCCCGATGACGTCATCAGAAGCCAGATGCACTTCTCACGACGTCCCGATGACGTCGTCAGAAGCCAGATGCACTTTTCACGACGTCCCGATGACGTCGTCAGAAGCCAGATGCACTTTTCACGACGTCCCGATGACGTCATCAGAAGCCAGATGCACTTTTCACGACGTCCCGATGGCGTCGTCAGAAGCCAGATGCACTTTTCACGACGTCCCGATGACGTCAGCAGATGCCAAATGCACTTTTCACGACGTCACGATGACGTCGTCAGAAGCCAGATGCACTTTTCATTACGTCCCGATGACGTCGTCAGAAGCCAGATGCACTTTTCACGACGTCCCGATGACGTCGTCAGAAGCCAGATGCACTTTTCACGACGTCCCGATGACGTCGTCAGAAGCCAGATGCACTTTTCACGACGTCCCGATGACGTCATCAGAAGCCAGATGCACTTTTCACGACGTCCCGATGACGTCGTCAGAAGCCAGATGCACTTTTTTCGACGTCCCGATGACGTCATCAGAAGCCAAATGCACTTCTCACGACGTCCCGATGACGTCGTCAGAAGCCAGATGCACTTTTCAGGACGTCCCGATGACGTCATCAGAAGCCAGATGCACTTTTCACGACGTCCCGATGACGTCGTCAGAAGCCAGATGCACTTTTCAGGACGTCCCGATGACGTCATCAGAAGCCAAATGCACTTTTCAGGACGTCCCGATGACGTCATCAGAAGCCAGATGCACTTTTCACGACGTCCCGATGACGTCGTCAGAAGCCAGATGCACTTTTCAGGACGTCCCGATGACGTCATCAGAAGCCAGATGCACTTTTCACGACGTCCCGATGACGTCATCAGAAGCCAGATGCGCGTTTCAGGACGTCCCGATGACGCCATCAGAAGCCAAATGCACTTTTCAGGACGTCCCGATGACGTCATCAGAATCCAGATGCACTTTTTTTGACGTCCCGATGACGTCATCAGAAGCCAGATGCACTTTTTACGACGTCCCGATGGCGTCGTCAGAAGCCAGATGCACTTTTCACGACGTCCCGATGACGTCGTCAGAAGCCAGATGCACTTTTCACGACGTCCCGATGACATCATCAGAAGCCAGATGCACTTTTCACGACGTCCCGATGGCGTCGTCAGAAGCCAGATGCACTTTTCACGACGTCCCGATGGCGTCATCAGAAGCCAGATGCACTTTTCACGACGTCCCGATGGCGTCATCAGAAGCCAGATGCACTTTTCACGACGTCCCGATGACGTCATCAGAAGCCAGATGCACTTTTCACGACGTCCCGATGACGTCATCAGAAGCCAGATGCACTTTTCACGACGTCCCGATGACGTCATCAGAAGCCAGATGCACTTTTCACGACGTCCCGATGACGTCATCAGAAGCCAGATGCACTTTTCACGACGTCCCGATGACGTCGTCAGAAGCCAGATGCACTTTTCACGACGTCCCGATGACGTCGTCAGAAGCCAGATGCACTTTTCACGACGTCCCGATGGCGTCATCAGAAGCCAGATGCACTTTTCACGACGTCCCGATGACGTCATCAGAAGCCAGATGCACTTTTCACGACGTCCCGATGACGTCGTCAGAAGCCAGATGCACTTTTCACGACGTCCCGATGACGTCGTCAGAAGCCAGATGCACTTTTCACGACGTCCCGATGACGTGGTCAGAAGCCAGTTGCACTTTTCACAACGTCCCGATGACGTCGTCAGAAGCCAGATGCCCTTTTCACGACGTCCCGATGGCGCCATCAGAAGCCAGATGCACTTTTCATGGCGTCCCGATGACGTCATAAGAAGCCAGATGCGCTTTTCACGACGTCGCGATGGCGTCATCAGAAGCCAGATGCACTTTTCACGACGTCCCGATGGCGTCATCAGAAGCCAGATGCACTTTTCACGACGTCCCGATGGCGTCATCAGAAGCCAGACGCACTTTTCACGACGTCCCGATGATGTCATGAGAAGCCAGATGCACTTTTCACGACGTCCCGATGGCGTCATCAGAAGCCAGATGCACTTTTCACGACGTCCCGATGGCGCCATCAGAAGCCAGATGCACTTTTCACGACGTCCCGATGGCGTCATCAGAAGCCAGATGCACTTCTCACGACGTCCCGATGACGTCGTCAGAAGCCAGATGCACTTTTCACGACGTCCCGATGACGTCGTCAGAAGCCAGATGCACTTTTCACGACGTCCCGATGACGTCGTCAGAAGCCAGATGCACTTTTCACGACGTCCCGATGACGTCGTCAGAAGCCAGATGCACTTTTCACGACGTCCCGATGACGTCGTCAGAAGCCAGATGCACTTTTCACGACGTCCCGATGACGTCGTCAGAAGCCAGATGCACTTTTCACGACGTCCCGATGACGTCGTCAGAAGCCAGATGCACTTTTCACGACGTCCCGATGGCGTCATCAGAAGCCAGATGCACTTTTCACGACGTCCCGATGATGTCATGAGAAGCCAGATGCACTTTTCACGACGTCCCGATGACGTCATCAGAAGCCAGATGCACTTTTCACGACGTCCCGATGACGTCATCAGAAGCCAGATGCACTTTTCACGACGTCCCGATGACGTCGTCAGAAGCCAGATGCACTTTTCACGACGTCCCGATGACGTCATCAGAAGCCAGATGCACTTTTCACGACGTCCCGATGACGTCGTCAGAAGCCAGATGCACTTTTTACGACGCCCCGATGACGTCATCAGAAGCCAGATGCGCTTTTCACGACGTCCCGATGACGTCATCAGAAGCCAGATGCGCTTTTCACGACGTCCCGATGACGTCATCAGAAGCCAGATGCGCTTTTCACGACGTCCCGATGACGTCGTCAGAAGCCAGATGCGCTTTTCACGACGTCCCGATGACGTCATCAGAAGCCAGATGCACTTTGCACGACGTACCGATGACGTCATTAGAAGCCAGATGCACTTTTCACCACGTCCCGATGACGTCATCAGAAGCCAGATGCACTTTTAACGACGTCCCGATGACGTCATTAGAAGCCAGATGCACTTTTCACCACGTCCCGATGACGTCATCAGAAGCCAGATGCACTTTTCACGACGTCCCGATGACGTCGTAAGAAGCCAGAGGAATTTTCACCACGTCCCGATGACGTCATCAGAAGCCAGATGCACTTTTCACGACGTCCCGATGACGTCGTAAGAAGCCAGATGCGCTTTTCACGACGTCCCGATGACGTCATCAGAAGCCAGATGCACTTTTCACGACGTCCCGATGACGTCATTAGAAGCCAGAGGCACTTTTCACGACGTCGCGATGACGTCATCAGAAGCCAGATGCACTTCTCACGACGTCCCGATGACGTCGTCAGAAGCCAGATGCACTTTTCACGACGTCCCTATGACGTCGTCAGAAGCCAGATGCACTTTTCACGACGTCCCGATGACGTCGTCAGAAGCCAGATGCACTTTTCATTACGTCCCGATGACGTCTTCAGAAGCCAGATGCACTTTCACGACGTCCCGATGACGTCATCAGAAGCCAGATGCACTTTCACGACGTCCCAATGACGTCGTCAGAAGCCAGATGCACTTTTCACGACGTCCCGATGACGTCGTCAGAAGCCAGATGCACTTTTCACGACGTCCCGATGACGTCGTCAGAAGCCAGATGCACTTTTCACGACGTCCCGATGGCGTCATCAGAAGCCAGATGCACTTTTCACGACGTCCCGATGACGTCATAAGAAGCCAGATGCACTTCTCACGACGTCCCGATGACGTCGTCAGAAGCCAGATGCACTTTTCACGACGTCCCGGTGACGTCGTCAGAAGCCAGATGCACTTTCACGAGGTCCCGGTGACGTCGTCACAACCCAGATGCACTTTTCACGACGTCCCGTCGTCAGAAGCCAGATGCATTTTTCATGACGTCCCGATGGCGTCGTCAGAAGCCAGATGCACTTTTCACGACGTCCCGATGACGTCGTCAGAAGCCAGATGCACTTTTCACGACGTCCTGATGACGTCATCAGAAGCCAGATGCACTTTTCACGACGTCCCGATGACGTCATCAGAAGCCAGATGCACTTTTCACGACGTCCCGATGACGTCATCAGAAGCCAGATGCACTTTTCACGACGTCCCGATGACGTCATCAGAAGCCAGATGCACTTTTCACGACGTCCCGATGACGTCGTCAGAAGCCAGATGCACTTTTCACGACGTCCCGATGGCGTCATCAGAAGCCAGATGCACTTTTCACGACGTCCCGATGGCGTCATCAGAAGCCAGATGCACTTTTCACGACGTCCCGATTATGCCATCAGAAGCCAGGAGGACTTTTCACGACGTCCCGATGACGTCATCAGAAGCCAGATGCACTTTTCACGACGTCCCGATGACGTCATCAGAAGCCAGATGCACTTTTCACGACGTCCCGATGACGTCGTCAGAAGCCAGATGTACTTTTCACGACGTCCCGATGACGTCGTCAGAAGCCAGATGTACTTTTCACGACGTCCCGATGACGTCATCAGAAGCCAGATGCACTTTTCACGACGTCCCGATGACGTCATCAGAAGCCAGATGCACTTTTCACGACGTCCCGGTGACGTCATCAGAAGCCAGATGCACTTTTCGCGACGTCCCGATGACGTCATCAGAAGCCAGATGCACTTTTCACGACGTCCCGATGACGTCGTCAGAAGCCAGATGCACTTTTCACGACGTCCCGATGACGTCATCAGAAGCCAGATGCACTTTTCACGACGTCCCAATGACGTCGTCAGAAGCCAGATGCACTTTTCACGACGTCCCGATGACGTCATCAGAGGCCAGATGCACTTTTCACGACGTCCCGATGATCGTCATCAGAAGCCAGATGCGCACTTTTTCACGACGTCCCGTCATCAGAGCCATGCGCACTTTCAACGTCAGAAGCCAGATGCGCTTTTCACGACGTCCCGATGACTCCGTAAGAAGCCAGATGCACTTTTCACGACGTCCCGATGGCGTATTCAGAAGCCAGAAGCACTTTTCACGACGTCCCGATGACGTCATCAGAAGCCAGATGCACTTTTCACGACGTCCCGATGACGTCATCAGAAGCCAGATGCACTTTTCACGACGTCCCGATGACGTCATCAGAAGCCAGAGGCACTTTCACGACGTCCCGATGGCGTCATCAGAAGCCAGATGCACTTTTCACGACGTCCCGATGACGTCGTCAGAAGCCAGATGCACTTTTCACGACGTCCCGATGACGTCGCCAGAGCCAGATGCACTTTTTCACGACGTCCCGATGACGTCGTCAGAAGCCAGATGCACTTTTCACGACGTCCCGATGACGTCATCAGAAGCCAGATGCACTTTCACGACGTCCCGATGACGTCATCAGAAGCCAGATGCACTTTTCACGACGTCCCGAGGGCGTAATCAGAAGCCAGATGCACTTTTCACGACGTCCCGATGACGTCGTAAGAAGCCAGATGCGCTTTTCACCACGCCCCGATGGCGTCCCCAGAAGCCAGATGCACTTTTCACGACGTCCCGATGACGTCGTCAAAAGCCAGATGCACTTTCCACGACGTCCCGATGACGTCATCAGAAGCCAGATGCACTTTTCACGACGTTCCGATGACGTCATCAGAAGCCAGATGCACTTTTCACGACGTCCCGATGACGTCATCAGAAGCCAGATGCACTTTTCACGACGTCCCGATGACGTCGTCAGAAGCCAGATGCACTTTTCACGACGTCCCGATGACGTCATCAGAAGCCAGATGCACTTTTCGCGACGTCCCGATGACGTCGCCAGAAGCCAGATGCACTTTTCACGTCTCGATGACGTCATCAGAAGCCAGATGCATTTTTCATGACGTCCCGATGACGTCATCAGAAGCCAGATGCACTTTTCACGACGTCCCGATGGCGTCATCAGAAGCCAGATGCACTTTTCACGACGTCCCGATGACGTCGTCAGAAGCCAGATGCACTTTTCACGACGTCCCGATGACGTCGTCAGAAGCCAGATGCACTTTTCACGACGTCCCGATGACGTCGTCAGAAGCCAGATGCACTTTTCACGACGTCCCGATGACGCCATCAGAAGCCAGATGCACTTTTCACGACGTCCCGATGACGTCATAAGAAGCCAGATGCGCTTTTCACGACGTCGCGATGGCGTCATCAGAAGCCAGATGCACTTTTCACGACGTCCCGATGGCGTCATCAGAAGCCAGATGCACTTTTCACGACGTCCCGATGACGTCATCAGAAGCCAGATGCACTTTCCACGACGTCCCGATGACGTCATCGGAAGCCAGATGTACTTACTTTTCACGACGTTCCGATGGCGTCATCAGAAGCCCGGAGCACTTTTCACGACGTTCCGATGGCGTCATCAGAAGCCCGGAGCACTTTTCACGACGTTTCGATAACGTCATCAGAAGCCAGATGCACTTTTCACGACGTTCCTATGACGTCATCAGAAGCCCGAAGCACTTTTCACGATGTCCCGATGGCGTCATCAGAAGCCAGATGCACTTTTCACGACGTCCCGATGACGTCGTCAGAAGCCAGATGCACTTTCACGACGTCCCGATGGCGTCATCAGAAGCCAGATGCACTTTTCACGACGTCCCGATGACGTCATCAGAAGCCAGATGCACTTTTCACGACGTCCCGATGACGTCATCAGAAGCCAGATGCACTTTCACGACGTCCCGATGGCGTCATCAGAAGCCAGATGCACTTTTCACGACGTCCCGATGACGTCGTGAGAAGCCAGATGCACTTTTCACGACGTCCCGATGGCGCCATCAGTAGCCAGATGCACTTTTCACGACGTCCCGATGACGTCATCAGAAGCCAGATGCACTTTTCACGACGTCCCGATGACGTCATCAGAAGCCAGATGCACTTTTCACTACGTCCCGATGACGTTGTCAGAAGCCAGAGGCACTTTTCACGACGTCACGATGACGTCATCAGAAGCCAGATGCACTTTTCACGACGTCCCGATGACGTCGTAAGAAGCCAGATGCGCTTATCACGACGTCCCGATGACGTCATCAGAAGCCAGATGCACTTCTCACGACGTCCCGATGACGTCATTAGAAGCCAGAGGCACTTTTCACGACGTCGCGATGACGTCATCAGAAGCCAGGGGCACTTGTCACGACGTCCCGATGACGTCATCAGAAGCCAGATGCACTTTTCACGACGTCCCGATGACGTCGTAAGAAGCCAAATGCACTTTTCACGACGTCCCGATGACGTCGTAAGAAGCCAGATGCGCTTATCACGACGTCCCGATGACGTCATCAGAAGCCAGATGCACTTTTCACGACGTCCCGATGACGTCGTAAGAAGCCAAATGCACTTTTCACGACGTCCCGATGACGTCGTAAGAAGCCAGATGCGCTTTTCACGACGTCCCGATGACGTCGTCAGAAGCCAGATGCATTTTTCACGACGTCCCGATGACGTCGTCAGAAGCCAGATGCACTTTTCACAACGTCCCGATGGCGTCATCAGAAGCCAGATGCACTTTTCACGACGTCCCGATGACGTCATCAGAAGCCAGATGCACTTTTCACGACGTCCCGATGACGTCGTCAGAAGCCAGATGCACTTTTCACGACGTCCCGATGACGTCATCAGAAGCCAGATGCACTTTTCACGACGTCCCGATGACGTCATCAGAAGCCAGATGCACTTTTCACGACGTCCCGATGACGTCATCAGAAGCCAGATGCACTTTTCACGACGTCCCGATGACGTCGTCAGAAGCCAGATGCACTTTTCACGACGTCCCGATGACGTCGTCAGAAGCCAGATGCACTTTTCACGACGTCCCGATGGCGTCATCAGAAGCCAGATGCACTTTTCACGACGTCCCGATGGCGTCATCAGAGGCCAGATGCACTTTTCACGACGTCCCGATGACGTCATCAGAAGCCAGATGCACTTTTCACGACGTCCCGATGACGTCATCAGAAGCCAGATGCACTTTTCACGACGTCCTGATGACGTCATCAGAAGCCAGATCCACTTTTCACGACGTCCCGATGGCGTCGTCAGAAGCCAGATGCACTTTTCACGACGTCCCGATGACGTCATCAGAAACCAGATGCACTTTTCACGACGTCCCGATGACGTCGTCAGAAGCCAGATGCACTTTTCACGACGTCCCGATGACGTCGTCAGAAGCCAGATGCACTTTTCACGACGTCCCGATGACGTCATCAGAAACCAGATGCACTTTTCACGACGTCCCGATGACGTCATCAGAAGCCAGATGCACCTTTCACGACGTCCCGATGACGTCGTCAGAAGCCAGATGCACTTTTCACGACGTCCCGATGACGTCATCAGAAGCCAGATGCACTTTTCGCGACGTCCCGATGACGTCATCAGAAGCCAGATGCACTTTTCACGACGTCCCGATGGCGTCATCAGAAGCCAGATGCACTTTTCACGACGTCCCGATGACGTCGTCAGAAGCCAGATGCACTTTTCACGACGTCCCGATGACGTCTTCAGAAGCCAGATGCACTTTTCACGACGTCCCGATGACGTCGTCAGAAGCCAGATGCACTTTTCACGACGTCACGATGACGTCGTCAGAAGCCAGATGATTTTTTCACGACGTCCCGATGGCGTCGTCAGAAGCCAGATGCACTTTTCACGACGTCCCGATGACGTCGTCAGAAGCCAGATGCACTTTTCACGACGTCCCGATGGCGTCATCAGAAGCCAGATGCACTTTTCACGACGTCCCGATGACGTCGTCAGAAGCCAGATGCACTTTTCACGACGTCCCGATGACGTCATTAGAAGCCAGATGAACTTTTCACGACGTCCCGATGACGTCGTCAGAAGCCAGATGCACTTTTCACGACGTCCCGATGACGTCATTAGAAGCCAGATGCACTTTTCACGACGTCCCGATGGCGTCATCAGAAGCCAGATGCACTTTTCACGACGTCCCGATGACGTCGTCAGAAGCCAGATGCACTTTTCACGACGTCCCGATGACGTCGTCAGAAGCCAGATGCACTTTTCACGACGTCCCGATGGCGTCATCAGAAGCCAGATGCACTTTTCACGACGTCCCGATGGCTTCGTCAGAAGCCAGATGCACTTTTCACGACGTCCCGATGGCGTCATCAGAAGCCAGATGCACTTTTCACGACGTCCCGATGACGTCATTAGAAGCCAGATGAACTTTTCACGACGTCCCGATGACGTCGTCAGAAGCCAGATGCACTTTTCACGACGTCCCGATGGCTTCGTCAGAAGCCAGATGCACTTTTCACGACGTCCCGATGGCGTCATCAGAAGCCAGACGCACTTTTCACGACGTCCCGATGACGTCTTCAGAAGCCAGATGCACTTTCACGACCTCCCGATGACGTCTTCAGAAGCCAGATGCACTTTTGACGACGTCCCGATGACCTCGTCAGAAGCCAGATGCACTTTTCACGACGTCCCGATGACGTCGTCAGAAGCCAGATGCACTTTTCACGACGTCCCGATGACGTCGTCAGAAGCCAGATGCACTTTTCACGACGTCCCGATGATGTCGTCAGAAGCCAGATGCACTTTTCACGACGTCCCGATGACGTCGTCAGAAGCCAGATGCACTTTTCACGACGTCCCGATGACGTCATCAGAAGCCAGATGCACTTTTCACGACGTCCCGATGACGTCATCAGAAGCCAGATGCACTTTTCACGACGTCCCGATGACGTCGTCATAAGCCAGATGCACTTTTCACGACGTCCCGATGACGTCGTCATAAGCCAGATGCACTTTTCACGACGTCCCGATGACGTCATCAGAAGCCAGATGTACTTTCACGACGTCCCGATGGCGTCATCAGAAGCCAGATTCACTTTTCACGACGTCCCGATGACGTCATTAGAAGCCAGATGCACTTTTCACGACGTCTCGATGGCGTCGTCAGAAGCCAGATGCACTTTTCACGACGTCCCGATGGCGTCGTCAGAAGCCAGATGCACTTTTCACGACGTCCCGATGGCGTCGTCAGAAGCCAGATGCACTTTTCACGACGTCCCGATGACGTCTTCAGAAGCCAGATGCACTTTTCACGACGTCCCGATGGCGTCATCAGAAGCCAGATGCACTTCTCACGACGTCCCGATGACGTCGTCAGAAGCCAGATGCACTTTTCACGACGTCCCGATGACGTCGTCAGAAGCCAGATGCACTTTTCACGACGTCCCGATGACGTCGTCAGAAGCCAGATGCACTTTTCACGACGTCCCGATGACGTCATCAGAAGCCAGATGCACTTTTCACGACGTCCCGATGACGTCGTCAGAAGCCAGATGCACTTTTCACGACGTCCCGATGACGTCGTCAGAAGCCAGATGCACTTTTCACGACGTCCCGATGGCGTCATCAGAAGCCAGATGCACTTTTCACGACGTCCCGATGACGTCGTCAGAAGCCAGATGCACTTTTCACGACGTCCCGATGGCGTCATCAGAAGCCAGATGCACTTTTCGCGACGTCCCGATGACGTCATAAGAAGCCAGATGCGCTTTTCACGACGTCACGATGGCGTCATCAGAAGCCAGATGCACTTTTCACGACGTCCCGATGGCGTCGTCAGAAGCCAGATTCATTTTTCATTACGTCCCGATGACGTCGTCAGAAGCCAGATGCACTTTTCACGACGTCCCGATGACGTCATCAGAAGCCAGATGCACTTTTCACGACGTCCCGATGACGTCGTCAGAAGCCAGATGCACTTTTCACGACGTCCCGATGGCTTCGTCAGAAGCCAGATGCACTTTTCACGACGTCCCGATGGCGTCATCAAAAGCCAGATGCACTTTTCACGACGTCCCGATGGCGTCGTCAGAAGCCAGATGCACTTTTCACGACGTCCCGATGACGTCGTCAGAAGCCAGATGCACTTTTCACGACGTCCCGATGACGTCGTCAGAAGCCAGATGCACTTCTCACGACGTCCCGATGACCTCGTCAGAAGCCAGATGCACTTTTCACGACGTCCCGATGACGTCATCAGAAGCCAGATGCACTTTTCACGACGTCCCGATGACGTCGTCAGAAGCCAGATGCACTTTCACGACGTCCCGATGACGTCGTCAGAAGCCAGATGCACTTCACGACGTCCCGATGACGTCGTCAGAAGCCAGATGCACTTTCACGACGTCCCGATGACGTCGTCAGAAGCCAGATGCACTTTTCACGACGTCCCGATGACGTCATCAGAAGCCAGATGCACTTTTCACGACGTCCCGATGACGTCGTCAGAAGCCAGATGCACTTTCACGACGTCCCGATGACGTCGTCAGAAGCCAGATGCACTTTTCACGACGTCCCGATGACGTCATCAGAAGCCAGATGCACTTTTCACGACGTCCCGATGACGTCGTCAGAAGCCAGATGCACTTTTCACGACGTCCCGATGACGTCGTCAGAAGCCAGATGCACTTTTCACGACGTCCCGATGACGTCGTCAGAAGCCAGATGCACTTTTCACGACGTCCCGATGACGTCATCAGAAGCCAGATGCACTTTTCACGACGTCCCGATGACGTCGTCAGAAGCCAGATGCACTTTTCACGACGTCCCGATGGCGTCATCAGAAGCCAGATGCACTTTTCACGACGTCCCGATGACGTCGTCAGAAGCCAGATGCACTTTTCACGACGTCCCGATGACGTCGTCAGAAGCCAGATGCACTTTTCAGGACGTCCCGATGACGTCATCAGAAGCCAGATGCACTTTTCACGACGTCCCGATGACGTCGTCAGAAGCCAGATGCACTTTTCAGGACGTCCCGATGACGTCATCAGAAGCCAAATGCACTTTTCACGACGTCCCGATGACGTCGTCAGAAGCCGGATGCACTTTTTACGACGTCCCTATGACGTCGTCAGAAGCCAGATGCACTTTTCACGACGTCCCGATGACGTCGTCAGAAGCCAGATGCACTTTTCATTACGTCCCGATGACGTCGTCAGAAGCCAGATGCACTTTTCACGACGTCCCGGTGACGGCGTCAGAAGCCAGATGCACTTTTCACGACGTCCCGATGACGTCGTCAGAAGCCAGATGCACTTTTCACGACGTCCCGATGACGTCGTCAGAAGCCAGATGCACTTTTCACGACGTCCCGATGACGTCGTCAGAAGCCAGATGCACTTTTCACGACGTCCCGATGACGTCGTCAGAAGCCAGATGCACTTTTCACGACGTCCCGATGACGTCATAAGAAGCCAGATGCGCTTTTCACGACGTCCCGATGACGTCGTCAGAAGCCAGATGCACTTTCACGACGTCCCGATGACGTCGTCAGGAGCCAGATGCACTTCTCACGACGTCCCGATGACGTCGTCAGAAGCCAGATGCACTTTTCACGGCGTCCCGATGACGTCATCAGAAGCCAGATGCACTTTTCACGACGTCACGATGACGTCATCAGAAGCCAGATGCACTTTTCACGACGTCTCGATGACGTCATCAGAAGCCAGATGCACTTTTCACTACGTCCCGATGACGTCATCAGAAGCCAGATGCACTTTGCACGACGTACCGATGGCGTCATCAGAAGCCAGATGTACTTTTCACGACGTCCCGATGACGTCATCAGAAGCCAGATGCACTTTTCACGACGTCCCGATGACGTCGTCAGAAGCCAGATGCACTTTTCACGACGTCCCGATGACGTCGTCAAAAGCCAGATGCACTTTCCACGACGTTCCGATGACGTCATCAGAAGCCAGATGCACTTTTCACGACGTCCCGATGACGTCATCAGAAGCCAGATGCACTTTTCACGACGTCCAGATGACGTCGTCAGAAGCCAGATGCACTTTCCACGACGTCCCGATGGCGCCTTCTTCAGGAAGCCAGATGCACTTTTCACGACGTCCCGATGACGTCGTCAGAAGCCAGATGCACTTTCACGACGTCCCGATGACGTCATCAGAAGCCAGATGCACTTTTCACGACGTCCCGATGACGTCGTCAGAAGCCAGATGCACTTTTCACGACGTCCCGATGACGTCATCAGAAGCCAGATGCACTTTTCACGACGTCCCGATGACGTCATCAGAAGCCAGATGCACTTTTCACGACGTCCCGATGACGTCATCAGAAGCCAGATGCACTTTTCACGACGTCCCGATGACGTCATCAGAAGCCAGATGCACTTTTCACGACGTCCCGATGACGTCGTCAGAAGCCAGATGCACTTCTCACGACGTCCCGATGACGTCGTCAGAAGCCAGATGCACTTTTCATTACGTCCCGATGACGTCGTCAGAAGCCAGATGCACTTTTCACGACGTCCCGATGACGTCGTCAGAAGCCAGATGCACTTTTCACGACGTCCCGATGACGTCGTCAGAAGCCAGATGCACTTTTCACGACGTCCCGATGACGTCGTCAGAAGCCAGATGCACTTTTCACGACGTCCCGATGACGTCGTCAGAAGCCAGATGCACTTTTCACGACGTCCCGATGGCGTCATCAGAAGCCAGATGCACTTCTCACGACGTCCCGATGACGTCGTCAGAAGCCAGATGCACTTTTCACGACGTCCCGATGACGTCGTCAAAAGCCAGATGCACTTTCCACGACGTCCCGATGACGTCATCAGAAGCCAGATGCACCTTTCACGACGTCCCGATGACGTCGTCAGAAGCCAGATGCACTTTTCACGACGTCCCGATGACGTCATCAGAAGCCAGATGCACTTTTCACGACGTCCCGATGACGTCGCCAGAAGCCAGATGCACTTTTCACGACGTCCCGATGACGTCGTCAGAAGCCAGATGCACTTTTCGCGACGTCCCGATGACGTCGTCAGAAGCCAGAGGCACTTTCCCGACGCCCCGATGACGTCGTCAGAAGCCAGATGCACTTTTCACGACGTCCCGATGACGTCATAGGAAGCCAGATGCACTTTTCACGACGTCCCGATGACGTCGTCAGAAGCCAGATGCACTTTTCACGACGTCCCGATGACGTCGTCAGAAGCCAGATGCACTCTTCACGACGTCCCGATGACGTCGTCAGAAGCAAGATGCACTTTTCGCGACGTCCCGATTGCGTCACCAGAAGCCAGATGCACTTCTCTTTCACGACGTCCCGATGGCGTCGTCAGAAGCCAGATGCACTTTTCACGACGTCCCGATGACGTCAGCAGATGCCAAATGCACTTTTCACGACGTCACGATGACGTCATCAGAAGCCAGATGCACCTTTCACGACGTCCCGATGACGTCGTCAGAAGCCAGATGCACTTTTCACGACGTCCCGATGACGTCATCAGAAGCCAGATGCACCTTTCACGACGTCCCGATGACGTCGTCAGAAGCCAGATGCACTTTTCACGACGTCCCGATGACGTCGTCAGAAGCCAGATGCACTTTCCACGACGTCCCGATGACGTCATCAGAAGCCAGATGCACTTTTCACGACGTCCCGATGACGTCATCAGAAGCCAGATGCACTTTTCACGACGTCCCGATGACGTCGTCAGAAGCCAGATGCACTTTTCAGGACGTCCCGATGACGTCATCAGAAGCCAGATGCACTTTTCAGGACGTCCCGATGACGTCATCAGAAGCCAGATGCACTTTCACGACGTCCTGATGACGTCATCAGAAGCCAGATGCACCTTTCACGACGTCCCGATGACGTCGTCAGAAGCCAGATGCACTTTCCACGACGTCCCGATGACGTCATCAGAAGCCAGATGCACTTTTCACGACGTCCCGATGACGTCGTCAGAAGCCAGATGAACTTTTCACGACGTCCCGATGACGTCATCAGAAGCCAGATGCACTTTTCACGACGTCCCGATGACGTCGTCAGAAGCCAGATGCACTTTTCACGACGTCCCGATAGCGTCATCAGAAACCAGATGCACTTTTCACGACGTCCCGATGACGTCGTCAGAAGCCAGATGCACTTTTCACGACGTCCCGATGACGTCATCAGAAGCCAGATGCACTTTTCACGACGTCCCGATGACGTCATCAGAAGCCAGATGCACTTTTCGCGACGTCCCGATGACGTCATCAGAAGCCAGATGCACTTTCACGACGTCCCGATGACGTCGTCAGAAGCCAGATGCACTTCTCACGACGTCCCGATGACGTCGTCAGAAGCCAGATGCACTTTTCACGACGTCCCGATGGCGTCATCAGAAGCCAGATGCACTTCTCACGACGTCCCGATGACGTCGTCAGAAGCCAGATGCACTTTTCACGACGTCCCGATGACGTCATCAGAAGCCAGATGCACTTTTCACGACGTCCCGATGGCGTCATCAGAAGCCAGATGCACTTTTCA
Source organism: Aplectana chamaeleonis (assembly GCA_029168955.1). Classification (NCBI taxonomy): domain Eukaryota; kingdom Metazoa; phylum Nematoda; class Chromadorea; order Rhabditida; family Cosmocercidae; genus Aplectana; species Aplectana chamaeleonis. The sequence continues at coordinate 24,140 of JAPDOI010000742.1, forward strand.
CGACGTCCCGATGACGTCATCAGAAGCCAGATGCACTTTTCACGACGTCCCGATGACGTCATCAGAAGCCAGATGCACTTTTCACGACGTCCCGATGACGTCATCAGAAGCCAGATGCACTTTTCACGACGTCCCGATGACGTCGTCAGAAGCCAGATGCACTTTTCACGACGTTTCGATGACGCCATCAGAAGCCAGATGCACTTTTCACGACGTCCCGATGACGTTATCAGAAGCCAGATGCACTTTTCACGACGTCCCGATGACGTCGTCAGAAGCCAGATGCACTTTTCACGACGTTCCGATGACGTCATCAGAAGCCAGATGCACTTTTCACGACGTCCCGATGACGTCGTCAAAAGCCAGATGCACTTTCCACGACGTCCCGATGACGTCATCAGAAGCCAGATGCACTTTTCACGACGTCCCGATGACGTCGTCAGAAGCCAGATGCACTTTTCACGACGTCCAGATGACGTCGTCAGAAGCCAGATGCACTTTTTACGACGTCCCGATGACGTCGTCAGAAGCCAGATGCACTTTTCACGACGTCCCGATTACTTCATTAGAAGCCGGATGCAATTTTCACGACGTCCCGATGACGTTGCCAGAAGCCAGATGCACTTTTCACGACGTCCCGATGACGTCGTCAGAAGCCAGATGCACTCTTCGCGACGTCCCGATGACGTCATCAGAAGCCGGATGCAATTTTACGACGTCCCGATGACGTCACCAGAAGCCAGATGCACTTTTCACGACGTCCCGATGACGTCATCAGAAGCCAGATGCACTTTTCACGACGTCCCGATGACGTCGTCAGAAGCCAGATGCACTTTTCACGACGTCCCGATGACGTCATCAGAAGCCAGATGCACTTTTCACGACGTCCCGATGACGTCGTCAGAAGCCAGATGCACTTTTCACGACGTCCCGATGACGTCATCAGAAGCCAGATGCACTTTTCACGACGTCCCGATGACGTCGTCAGGAGCCAGATGCACTTTTCACGACGTCCCGATGACGTCGTCAGAAGCCAGATGCACTTTCACGACGTCCCGATGACGTCGTCAGAAGCCAGATGCACTTTTCACGACGTCCCGTCGTCAGAAGCCAGATGCACTTTTCACGACGTCCCGATGACGTCGTCAGAAGCCAGATGCACTTTTCACGACGTCCCGATGACGTCGTCAGAAGCCAGATGCACTTTTCACGACGTCCCGATGACGTCATCAGAAGCCAGATGCACTTTTCACGACGTCCCGATGACGTCATCAGAAGCCAGATGCACTTTTCACGACGTCCCGATGACGTCATCAGAAGCCAGATGCACTTTTCACGACGTCCCGATGACGTCATCAGAAGCCAGATGCACTTTTCACGACGTCCCGATGACGTCGTCAGAAGCCAGATGCACTTTTCACGACGTCCCGATGACGTCGTCAGAAGCCAGATGCACTTTTCACGACGTCCCGATGACGTCATCAGAAGCCAGATGCACTTTTCACGACGTCCCGATGACGTCGTCAGAAGCCAGATGCACTTTTCACGACGTCCCGATGACGTCATCAGAAGCCAGATGCACTTTTCACGACGTCCCGATGACGTCGTCAGAAGCCAGATGCACTTTTCACGACGTCCCGATGACGTCATCAGAAGCCAGATGCACTTTTCACGACGTCCCGATGACGTCATCAGAAGCCAGATGCACTTTTCACGACGTCCCGATGACGTCGTCAGAAGCCAGATGCACTTTTCACGACGTCCCGATGACGTCATCAGAAGCCAGATGCACTTTTCACGACGTCCCGATGACGTCGTCAGAAGCCAGATGCACTTTTCACGACGTCCCGATGACGTCGTCAGAAGCCAGATGCACTTTTCACGACGTCCCGATGACGTCATCAGAAGCCAGATGCACTTTTCACGACGTCCCGATGACGTCGTCAGAAGCCAGATGCACTTTTCACGACGTCCCGATGACGTCATCAGAAGCCAGATGCACTTTTCACGACGTCCCGATGACGTCGTCAGAAGCCAGATGCACTTTTCACGACGTCCCGATGACGTCGTCAGAAGCCAGATGCACTTTTCACGACGTCCCTATGACGTCGTCAGAAGCCAGATGCACTTTTCACGACGTCCCGATGGCGCCATCAGAAGCCAGATGCACTTTTCACGACGTCCCGATGACGTCGTCAGAAGCCAGATGCACTTTTCACGACGTCCCGATGACGTCGTCAGAAGCCAGATGCACTTTTCACGACGTCCCGATGACGTCGTCAGAAGCCAGATGCACTTTTCACGACGTCCCGATGACGTCGTCAGAAGCCAAATGCACTTTTCACGACGTCCCGATGGCGTCATCAGAAGCCAGATGCACTTTTCATTACGTCCCGATGACGTCGTCAGAAGCCAGATGCACTTTTCACGACGTCCCTATGACGTCGTCAGAAGCCAGATGCACTTTTCACGACGTCCCGATGACGTCGTCAGAAGCCAGATGCACTTTTCACGACGTCCCGATGACGTCGTCAGAAGCCAGATGCACTTTTCACGACGTCCCGATGACGTCGTCAGAAGCCAGATGCACTTTTCACGACGTCCCGATGGCGTCGTCAGAAGCCAGATGCACTTTTCACGACGTCCCGATGCGGTCGTCAGAAGCCAGATCCACTTTCCACGACGTCCCGATGACGTCGTCAGAAGCCAGATGCACTTTTCACGACGTCCCGATGACGTCGTCAGAAGCCAGATGCACTTTTCACGACGTCCCGATGACGTCGTCAGAAGCCAGATGCACTTTTCACGACGTCCCGATGACGTCGTCAGAAGCCAGATGCACTTTTCGCGACGTCCCGATGACGTCGTCAGGAGCCAGATGCACTTCTCACGACGTCCCGATGACGTCGTCAGAAGCCAGATGCACTTTTCACGACGTCCCGATGACGTCGTCAGAAGCCAGATGCACTTTTCACGACGTCCCGATGACGTCGTCAGAAGCCAGATGCACTTTCACGACGTCCCGATGACGTCGTAAGAAGCCAGATGCACTTTTCGCGACGTCCCGATGCCGTCGTCAGAAGCCAGAGGCCCTTTTCACGACGTCCCGATGGCGTCATCAGAAGCCAGATGCACTTTTCACGACGTCCCGATGACGTCGTCAGAAGCCAGATGCACTTTTCACGACGTCCCGATGACGTCGTCAGAAGCCAGATGCACTTTTCACGACGTCCCGATGACGTCATCAGAAGCCAGATGCACTTTTCACGACGTCCCGATGACGTCATCAGAAGCCAGATGCACTTTTCACGACGTCCCGATGACGTCATCAGAAGCCAGATGCACTTTTCACGACGTCCCGATGACGTCATCAGAAGCCAGATGCACTTTTCACGACGTCCCGATGACGTCGTCAGAAGCCAGATGCACTTTTCACGACGTCCCGATGACGTCGTCAGAAGCCAGATGCACTTTTCACGACGTCCCGATGACGTCATCAGAAGCCAGATGTACTTTTCACGACGTCCCGATGACGTCGTCAGAAGCCAGATGCACTTTTCACGACGTCCCGATGACGTCGTCAGAAGCCAGATGCACTTTTCACGACGTCCCGATGACGTCATCAGAAGCCAGATGCACTTTTCACGACGTCCCGATGACGTCATCAGAAGCCAGATGTACTTTTCACGACGTCCCGATGACGTCGTCAGAAGCCAGATGCACTTTTCACGACGTCCCGATGACGTCGTCAGAAGCCAGATGCACTTTTCTGGACGGGCCGCTGCTGTCATCAGAAGCCAGATGCACTTTTCACGACGTCCCGATGACGTCGTCAGAAGCCAGATGCACTTTTCACGACGTCCCGATGACGTCGTCAGAAGCCAGATGCACTTTTCACGACGTCCCGATGACGTCGTGAGAAGCCAGATGCACTTTTCACGACGTCCCGATGACGTCGTCAGAAGCCAGATGCACTTTTCACGACGTCCCGATGACGTCGTCAGAAGCCAGATGCACTTTTCACGACGTCCCGATGACGTCGTCAGAAGCCAGATGCACTTTTCACGACGTCCCGAGGACGCCGTCAGAAGCGAGATGCTCTTTTCCCGCCCTCCCGATGACGTCGTCGGAAGCCAGATGCTCTTTTCACGACGTCCCGATGCCGTCGTCAGAAGCCAGATGCACTTTTCACGACGTCCCGATGACGTCGTCAGAAGCCAGATGCACTTTTCACGACGTCCCTATGACGTCGTCAGAAGCGAGATGCACTTCTCACCACGTCCCGATCACGTCGTCAGAAGCCAGATGCACTTTTCACGACGTCCCGATGACGTCGTCAGAAGCCAGATGCACTTTTCACGACGTCCCGTTGACGTTTTCAGAAGCCAGATGCACTTTTCACGACGTCCCGATGACGTCGTCAGAACCCAGATGCACTTTTCACGACGTCCCGATCACGTCGTCAGAATCCAGATGCACTTTTCACGACGTCCCGATGACGTCGTGAGAAGCCAGATGCACTTTTCACGACGTCCCGATGACGTCGTCAGAAGCCAGATGCACTTTTCACGACGTCCCGATGACGTCATCAGAAGCCAGATGCACTTTTCACGACGTCCCGATGACGTCATCAGAAGCCAGATGCACTTTTCACGACGTCCCGATGACGTCGTCAGAAGCCAGATGCACTTTTCACGACGCCCCGATGACGTCGTAAGAAGCCAGATGCACTTTTCACTACGTCCCGATGACGTCATCAGAAGCCAGAGGCACTTTTCACGACGTCCCGATGACGTCGTAAGAAGCCAGATGCACTTTTCACTACGTCCCGATGACGTCATCAGAAGCCAGATGCACTTTTCACGACGTCCCGATGACGTCATCAGAAGCCAGATGCACTTTTCACGACGTCCCGATGACGTCATCAGAAGCCAGATGCACTTTTCACGACGTCCCGATGACGTCGTCAGAAGCCAGATGCACTTTTCACGACGTCCCGATGACGTCATCAGAAGCCAGATGCACTTTTCACGACGTCCCGATGACGTCATCAGAAGCCAGATGCACTTTTCACGACGTCCCGATGACGTCGTCAGAAGCCAGATGCACTTTCACGACGTCCCGATGACGTCGTCAGAAGCCAGATGCACTTTTCACGACGTCCCGATGACGTCGTCAGAAGCCAGATGCACTTTTCACGACGTCCCGATGGCGTCATCAGAAGCCAGATGCACTTTTCACGACGTCCCGATGACGTCGTCAGAAGCCAGATGCACTTTTCACGACGTCCCGATGACGTCATCAGAAGCCAGATGCACTTTTCACGACGTCCCGATGACGTCGTCAGAAGCCAGATGCACTTTTCACGACGTCCCGATGACGTCATCAGAAGCCAGATGCACTTTTCACGACGTCCCGATGACGTCATCAGAAGCCAGATGCACTTTTCACGACGTCCCGATGACGTCATCAGAAGCCAGATGTACTTTTCACGACGTCCCGATGACGTCGTCAGAAGCCAGATGCACTTTTCACGACGTCCCGATGACGTCGTCAGAAGCCAGATGCACTTTTCACGACGTCCCGATGACGTCGTCAGAAGCCAGATGCACTTTTCACGACGTCCCGATGACGTCATCAGAAGCCAGATGCACTTTTCACGACGTCCCGATGACGTCGTCAGAAGCCAGATGCACTTTTCACGACGTCCCGATGACGTCGTCAGAAGCCAGATGCACTTTTCACGACGTCCCGTTGACGTCTTCAGAAGCCAGATGCACTTTTCACGACGTCCCGATGACGTCGTCAGAAGCCAGATGCACTTTTCACGACGTCCCGATGACGTCGTCAGAAGCCAGATGCACTTTTCACGACGTCCCGATGACGTCATCAGAAGCCAGATGTACTTTTCACGACGTCCCGATGACGTCGTCAGAAGCCAGATGCACTTTTCACGACGTCCCGATGACGTCGTCAGAAGCCAGATGCACTTTTCACGACGTCCCGATGACGTCATCAGAAGCCAGATGCACTTTTCACGACGTCCCGATGACGTCATCAGAAGCCAGATGCACTTTTCACGACGTCCCGATGACGTCATCAGAAGCCAGATGCACTTTTCACGACGTCCCGATGACGTCGTCAGAAGCCAGATGCACTTTTCACGACGTCCCGATGACGTCATCAGAAGCCAGATGCACTTTTCACGACGTCCCGATGACGTCATCAGAAGCCAGATGCACTTTTCACGACGTCCCGATGACGTCGTAAGAAGCCAGATGCGCTTTTCACGACGTCCCGATGACGTCGTAAGAAGCCAGATGCGCTTTTCACGACGTCCCGATGACGTCGTAAGAAGCCAGATGCACTTTTCACGACGTCCCGATGGCGTCATTAGAAGCCAGATGCACTTTTCACGACGTCCCGATGACGTCGTCAGAAGCCAGATGCACTTTTCACGACGTCCCGATGACGTCGTCAGAAGCCAGATGCACTTTTCACGACGTCCCGATGACGTCGTCAGAAGCCAGATGCACTTTTCACGACGTCCTGATGACGTCATCAGAAGCCAGATGCACTTTTCACGACGTTCCGATGACGTTGGCATAAGCCAGATGCACTTTTCACGACGTCCCGATGACGTCGTCAGAAGCCAGATGCACTTTTCACGACGTCCCGATGACGTCGTCAGAAGCCAGATGCACTTTTCACGACGTCCCGATGACGTCGTCAGAAGCCAGATGCACTTTTCACGACGTCCCGATGACGTCGTCAGAAGCCAGATGCACTTTTCACGACGTCCCGATGACGTCGTCAGAAGCCAGATGCACTTTTCACGACGTCCTGATGACGTCATCAGAAGCCAGATGCACTTTTCACGACGTCCCGATGACGTCGTCAGAAGCCAGATGCACTTTTCACGACGTCCCGATGACGTCGTCAGAAGCCAGATGCACTTTTCACGACGTCCCGATGACGTCATCAGAAGCCAGATGCACTTTTCACGACGTCCCGATGACGTCGTCAGAAGCCAGATGCACTTTTCACGACGTCCCGATGACGTCGCCACAAGCCAGAAGCACTTTTCACGACGTCCCGATGACGGCGTCAGAAGCCAGATGCACTTTCCACGCCGACCCAATGACGTCGTCAGAAGCCAGATGCACTTTTCACGACGTCCCGATGACGTCGTCAGAAGCCAGATGCACTTTTCACGACGTCCCGATGACGTCATCAGAAGCCAGATGCACTTTTCACGACGTCCCGATGACGTCGTGAGAAGCCAGATGCACTTTTCACGACGTCCCGATGACGTCGTCAGAAGCCAGATGCACTTTTCACGACGTCCCGATGACGTCGTCAGAAGCCAGATGCACTTTTCACGACGTCCCGATGACGTCGTCAGAAGCCAGATGCACTTTTCACGACGTCCCGATGACGTCGTCAGAAGCCAGATGCACTTTTCACGACGTCCCGATGACGTCGTCAGAAGCCAGATGCACTTTTCACGACGTCCCGATGGCGTCATCAGAAGCCAGATGCACTTTTCACGACGTCCCGATGACGTCGTCAGAAGCCAGATGCACTTTTCACGACGTCCCGATGACGTCGTCAGAAGCCAGATGCACTTTTCACGACGTCCCGATGACGTCGTCAGAAGCCAGATGCACTTTTCACGACGTCCCGATGACGTCGTCAGAAGCCAGATGCACTTTTCACGACGTCCCGATGACGTCGTCAGAAGCCAGATGCACTTTTCACGACGTCCCTATGACGTCGTCAGAAACCAGATGCACTTTTCACGACGTCCCGATGACGTCGTCAGAAGCCAGATGCACTTTTCACGACGTCCCGATGACGTCGTCAGAAGCCAGATGCACTTTTCACGACGTCCCGATGACGTCGTCAGAAGCCAGATGCACTTTTCACGACGTCCCGTCGTCAGAAGCCAGATGCACTTCTCACGACGTCCCGATGACGTCGTCAGAAGCCAGATGCACTTTTCACGACGTCCCGATGACGTCGTCAGAAGCCAGATGCACTTTTCACGACGTCCCGATGACGTCGTCAGAAGCCAGATGCACTTTTCACGACGTCCCGATGACGTCGTCAGAAGCCAGATGCACTTTTCACGACGTCCCGATGACGTCGTCAGAAGCCAGATGCACTTTTCACGACGTCCCGATGACGTCGTGAGAAGCCAGATGCACTTTTCACGACGTCCCGATGACGTCGTCAGAAGCCAGATGCACTTTTCACGACGTCCCGATGACGTCGTCAGAAGCCAGATGCACTTTTCACGACGTCCCGATGACGTCGTCAGAAGCCAGATGCACTTTTCACGACGTCCCGATGACGTCGTCAGAAGCCAGATGCACTTTTCACGACGTCCCGATGACGTCGTCAGAAGCCAGATGCACTTTTCACGACGTCCCGATGACGTCGTCAGAAGCCAGATGCACTTTTCACGACGTCCCGATGACGTCGTCAGAAGCCAGATGCACTTTTCACGACGTCCCGATGACGTCGTCAGAAGCCAGATGCACTTTTCACGACGTCCCGATGACGTCGTCAGAAGCCAGATGCACTTTTCACGACGTCCCGATGACGTCGTCAGAAGCCAGATGCACTTTTCACGACGTCCCGATGACGTCGTCAGAAGCCAGATGCACTTTTCACGACGTCCCTATGACGTCGTCAGAAGCCAGATGCACTTTTCACGACGTCCCGATGACGTCGTCAGAAGCCAGATGCACTTTTCATTACGTCCCGATGACGTCGTCAGAAGCCAGATGCACTTTTCACGACGTCCCGATGGCGTCGTCAGAAGCCAGATGCACTTTTCACGACGTCCCGATGACGTCGTCAGAAGCCAGATGCACTTTTCACGACGTCCCGATGACGTCGTCAGAAGCCAGATGCACTTTTCACGACGTCCCGATGACGTCGTCAGAAGCCAGATGCACTTTTCACGACGTCCCGATGACGTCGTCAGAAGCCAGATGCACTTTTCACGACGTCCCGATGGCGTCGTCAGAAGCCAGATGCACTTTTCACGACGTCCCGATGACGTCGTCAGAAGCCAGATGCACTTTTCACGACGTCCCGATGACGTCGTCAGAAGCCAGATGCACTTTTCACGACGTCCCGATGACGTCGTCAGAAGCCAGATGCACTTTTCACGACGTCCCGATGACGTCGTCAGAAGCCAGATGCACTTTTCACGACGTCCCGATGACGTCGTCAGAAGCCAGATGCACTTTTCACGACGTCCCGATGACGTCGTCAGAAGCCAGATGCACTTTTCACGACGTCCCGATGACGTCGTCAGAAGCCAGATGCACTTTTCACGACGTCCCGATGACGTCGTCAGAAGCCAGATGCACTTTTCACGACGTCCCGATGACGTCGTCAGAAGCCAGATGCACTTTTCACGACGTCCCGATGACGTCGTCAGAAGCCAGATGCACTTTTCACGACGTCTCGATGACCTCGTCAGAAGCCAGATGCACTTTTCACGACGTCCCGATGACGTCGTCAGAAGCCAGATGCACTTTTCACGACGTCCCGATGACGTCGTCAGAAGCCAGATGCACTTTTCACGACGTCTCGATGACCTCGTCAGAAGCCAGATGCACTTTTCACGACGTCCCGATGACGTCGTCAGAAGCCAGATGCACTTTTCACGACGTCCCGATGACGTCGTCAGAAGCCAGATGCACTTTTCACGACGTCCCGATGACGTCGTCAGAAGCCAGATGCACTTTTCACGACGTCCCGATGACGTCGTCAGAAGCCAGATGCACTTTTCACGACGTCCCGATGACGTCGTCAGAAGCCAGATGCACTTTTCACGACGTCCCGATGACGTCTTCAGAAGCCAGATGCACTTTTCACGACGTCCCGATGACGTCATCAGAAGCCAGATGCACTTTTCACGACGTCCCGATGACGTCGTCAGAAGCCAGATGCACTTTTCACGACGTCCCGATGACGTCGTCAGAAGCCAGATGCACTTTTCACGACGTCCCGATGACGTCGTCAGAAGCCAGATGCACTTTTCACGACGTCCCGATGCCGCCGTCAGAAGCCAGATGCCCTTTTCCCGACGTCTCGACGACCTCGTCAGAAGCCAGATGCACTTTTCACGACGTCCCGATGACGTCGTCAGAAGCCAGATGCACTTTTCACGACGTCCCGATGACGTCGTCAGAAGCCAGATGCACTTTTCACGACGTCCCGATGACGTCGTCAGAAGCCAGATGCACTTTTCGCGACGTCCCGATGACGTCATCAGAAGCCAGATGCACTTTTCACGACGTCCCGATGACGTCGTCAGAAGCCAGATGCACTTTTCACGACGTCCCGATGACGTCGTCAGAAGCCAGATGCACTTTCCACGACGTCCCGATGACGTCATCAGAAGCCAGATGCACCTTTCACGACGTCCCGATGACGTCGTCAGAAGCCAGATGCACTTTTCACGACGTCCCGATGACGTCGTCAGAAGCCAGATGCACTTTTCGCGACGTCCCGATGACGTCATCAGAAGCCAGATGCACTTTTCACGACGTCCCGATGACGTCATCAGAAGCCAGATGCACTTTTCACGACGTCCCGATGACGTCGTCAGAAGCCAGATGCACTTTTCACGACGTCCTGATGACGTCATCAGAAACCAGATGCACTTTTCACGACGTTCCGATGACGTCGTCATAAGCCAGATGCACTTTTCACGACGTCCCGATGACGTCGTCAGAAGCCAGATGCACTTTTCACGACGTCCCGATGACGTCGTCAGAAGCCAGATGCACTTTTCACGACGTCCCGATGACGTCGTCGGAAGCCAGATGCACTTTTCACGACGTCCCGATGACGTCGTCAGAAGCCAGATGCACTTTTCACGACGTCCCGATGACGTCGTCAGAAGCCAGATGCACTTTTCACGACGTCCCGATGACGTCGTCGGAAGCCAGATGCACTTTTCACGACGTCCCGATGACGTCGTCAGAAGCCAGATGCACTTTTCACGACGTCCCGATGACGTCGTCAGAAGCCAGATGCACTTTTCACGACGTCCCGATGACGTCGTCAGAAGCCAGATGCACTTTTCACGACGTCCCGATGACGTCGTCAGAAGCCAGATGCACTTTTCACGACGTCCCGATGACGTCGTCAGAAGCCAGATGCACTTTTCACGACGTCCCGATGGCGTCATCAGAAGCCAGATGCACTTTTCACGACGTCCCGATGACGTCGTCAGAAGCCAGATGCACTTTTCACGACGTCCCGATGACGTCGTCAGAAGCCAGATGCACTTTTCACGACGTCCCGATGACGTCGTCAGAAGCCAGATGCACTTTTCACGACGTCCCGATGACGTCGTCAGAAGCCAGATGCACTTTTCACGACGTCCCGATGACGTCGTCAGAAGCCAGATGCACTTTTCACGACGTCCCGATGACGTCGTCAGAAGCCAGATGCACTTTTCACGACGTCCCGATGACGTCGTCAGAAGCCAGATGCACTTTTCACGACGTCCCGATGACGTCGTCAGAAGCCAGATGCACTTTTCACGACGTCCCGATGACGTCGTCAGAAGCCAGATGCACTTTTCACGACGTCCCGATGACGTCGTCGGAAGCCAGATGCACTTTTCACGACCTCCCGACGACGTCGTCAGAAGCCAGATGCACTTTTCACGACGGCCCGACGACGTCGTCAGAAGCCAGATGCACTTTTCACGACGTCCCGATGGCGTCATCAGAAGCCAGATGCACTTCTCACGACGTCCCGATGACGTCGTCAGAAGCCAGATGCACTTTTCATTACGTCCCGATGACGTCGTCAGAAGCCGGATGCACTTTTTACGACGTCCCTATGACGTCGTCAGAAGCCAGATGCACTTTTCACGACGTCCCGATGACGGCGGCAGAAGCCAGAGGCACTTTTCACGACGGCCCGTTGACGGCTTCAGAAGCCAGGTGCACCTTTCGCGACCTCCCGATGACGTCGTCAGAAGCCAGATGCACTTTTCACGACGTCCCGATGACGTCGTCAGAAGCCAGATGCACTTTTCACGACGTCCCGATGACGTCGTCAGAAGCCAGATGCACTTTCACGACGTCCCGATGACGTCGTCAGAAGCCAGATGCACTTTTCACGACGTCCCGATGACGTCGTCAGAAGCCAGATGCACTTTTCACGACGTCCCGATGACGTCGTCAGAAGCCAGATGCACTTTTCACGACGTCCCGATGACGTCGTCAGAAGCCAGATGCACTTTTCACGACGTCCCGATGACGTCGTCAGAAGCCAGATGCACTTTTCACGACGTCCCGATGACGTCGTCAGAAGCCAGATGCACTTTTCACGACGTCCCGATGACGTAGTCAGAAGCCAGATGCACTTTTCACGACGTCCCGATGACGTCGTCAGAAGCCAGATGCACTTTTCACGACGTCCCGATGGCGTCGTCAGAAGCCAGATGCACTTTTCACGACGTCCCGATGGCGTCGTCAGAAGCCAGATGCACTTTTCACGACGTCCCGATGGCGTCGTCAGAAGCCAGATGCACTTTTCACGACGTCCCGATGGCGTCGTCAGAAGCCAGATGCACTTTTCACGACGTCCCGATGGCGTCGTCAGAAGCCAGATGCACTTTTCACGACGTCCCGATGGCGTCGTCAGAAGCCAGATGCACTTTTCACGACGTCCCGATGACGTCGTCAGAAGCCAGATGCACTTTTCACGACGTCCCGATGACGTCGTCAGAAGCCAGATGCACTTTTCACGACGTCCCGATGACGTCGTCAGAAGCCAGATGCACTTTTCACGACGTCCCGATGACGTCGTCAGAAGCCAGATGCACTTTTCACGACGTCCCGATGACGTCGTCAGAAGCCAGATGCACTTTCACCAGCCTACGCACCCCCTAACAACTTACCTGCCTGCCGAATTGATCGCCTGCGACCATTGGCAGTGGCTACTAGCAGTAAGGAATGAAAAGCGTGACGGCCTACGGCCCACGGCTCACGCCCTACGGCGCACATTATGCAATTTTCTTAAGCTTTCAGGCTCACAACTTCGTTATTTGTGAACCGATTTGGCTAAAATTTTGACAGCAAGTGTCTTTTGGACCCCTTCACTTATATCCAGAAGGAAATCTTCAGAAGATTTGTTTTAATGGTTTTTGTAAACAACTTTATAAAATTCGAAGTGATAACAAGGTCTAGGCAAAACCAAAGCGATATGTGTTTTGGTTGTATGTATTCTATCATTTTATCGTTCAGCATTTAAAGGCAGCATGCACGCTCGTAAACGTGGTTGGGATAACAATGTGAATCGAACCGTAAGGCTTACAACATAATGCCAACGCATTTTGAAGCGTCGAAAACGATCCAGAATGCCGTTACAGGAGTAGCAAATTTGGTCCCGCCCGTATTTTCACGTCTGCTGTATTTGCCCTTTTCCTCAAACGCAGGGTTGCCGAATCAGCATCGAGAGGTTTCTTTCGGGCTTACACATGTCTTACGGGCAAACAAGGCATATAGGGCTTACACAATCAATCGAGTTGGCGAAAGGAAAAGTCTAGTAATTCGTGGTTTTCGACATAATTTCACGTCCGCCTCAACAGTGTAAGCGGTATAGACAGCAGGTAATTAAGCTGTCCGCGACTGACCGACCTTTTCTTCAAAGTTTCACATTTTTGCATTTTCAAACCCGAATATTTTTGCCATTTCCCGAGGGGTGGTGGCCATCGTGTATCAACACTGCTGAGGAGGCGGGAGAAACGGGGGAGGAGCGAGGTTCCTGATTGGACGCAACAGCCGGGGGCCGGGGCTAGCCCGTGTTGCGTCCAATCAGAAACCTCGCTCCTCCCCCGTTTCTCCCGCCTCCTCAGGAGTGTTGACACACGATGGCCACCACCCTTTCGCGAGCCACAAGCCTCATTTTGCTTAGATTTACGAGCAATAGCAATGCTTTTCGTCAAATGTGTCTGATTCTCTCCATAACAGAAATTCGTAGAAAATTTAGATCGCGAAAAATGGTTCCCGGCGATGTCCAATGAGTGACGTCTGACTGCAGCCTTTCCAAGGAGGCCAGGAGTCACTGCTGGTAGCCTTTGTAGCTCCTCGCTGCTCACGAATAATAATGTAGTTTTGAAAACCAGCCAATATTTTTTGCGATCCATTCTTTCTAACCCGGATTGTTATTATCACAAATTTTTCTTCGTTTTCTGGAATGGCATGCATGAATGCTGCGGCCAGGGTAGGGAGGCGCAACGTCACGTGCACACATCGCAACTTGAATTCAAATCGAGGCGCGTGCATGCGGCGTAGCGCTCCCTGACCATTGCTGCCGCGTTCATGCATGCCACCCCTGAGGCCTCGCTAGCCATGTTTAGTCACCGTAAGACATTTAGAATCTTCGTGATGAGGGCTTCCCAATGTTGTAATGCTTTTTAAGTTTCAAACTCAAACAAAAAGATTCTCAGTCCCTCGTTCATATCCGAAGGAGCGATTTGCTGCCGGTCCCTCGCTTTGCTCTCTGCTTCCCCGCGCCCTCTTTCGGCGATGTCGAAATCTTCGCGCTGCAGTGTTTCGCATGCATCCCTCAGTAAGCGAAGTACTCTGAAATTGATTGATTTCCGGCAGCCGAAATGGACTCGGGGTACTAGCGGGAAGATGGCGTCGGTGGAAGCAGGAAGAACGCGTGGTGGGTAGAAGGGATTCGACAATATGGATGGTCCTTAGGCTACGAATGACAAGAACTGGATTGTAGAGGAGGTAACCTTATAGGTGGTCTAATTGCTAAATATCGAAGGTTCGTGTTTGATGTAGAGAATTGTAATGTACGGGTGGTTCTCAAATATTCTCATCAATCTGACTGCCGCGTTGCATCACAACGCGTTAGGCGTCGGTGATACGCCCGCCGCCGAGCGGCGCGGCGATGTGCAATCCTGTAGTATCGATCGTGCCGCGCCGCGTGATCAATATTACAGGAATGCACTGTGCCGCGCCGCCGGGCGGCGGGAGTATAAACGACCCCCTTACGGTCGATGTGATGCAATGTCACTCCACGCGACCGGTCATTCACAGGCATTTATGAGCTACGCAAATGGAATCATTCAGGCTTTGATAGAATTCTATTAGAAATCCTTCTGAACCATTGTGACAAATAACATAAATCGCTGAAATCCCGCAAAGCCTGTTTAATCGTGGAAGCTGAGTCGCCGGCGGCTTCTTGCGAACGAACGCGACGCAACCGCTAGCGCGGACCCCTGGGCTCAAAAAGAGCATTTTTTTAGTTTTTTCCATTTATGAATCTCAATTTTCTGCTCCTTCAGATAGCAGCGCTGCACCGCGACGCGGCGCGGTCGAGTTAATGCAACAACGCTCCGCGCGGTCACTTTTCTTAGTCGTGTATTTGTGGCCACTCAATCCAGATCTATCACATATCAGTCAACAATAAGACTGAGCCGCACGCAACTCATCGCACACGCGACGCAAACCGTTCGCGCAGACTTCTGGGTCCAAAAGAGAGCATTTTTTTCGTTTTCATCATTTGACTGTTCACGGTTTTGATGTTTGTTCGAATAAATGGTTACTCCAGTAGTCGTCCGCGTAACTCCGAGTGAGCGGTTGCGTCGCGTGTGCGATGAGCCGCGTGCAGCTCAGCCTTAATGGTGACTGATGTGTGATAGATCTGGATTGAGTGGCCACTATTACACGACTATGAAAAGTGACCGCGCGGAGCGTTGTTGCATAAACTCGACCGCGCCGCGTCGCGGTGCAGCGCGGCTGTCCGAAGGAACAAAAAATTGAGATTTAAAGATGAAGAAAACGAAAAAAATGCTCTATTTTGAACCCAGAAGTCCGCGCGAACGGTTGCGTCGCGTGTGCGATGAGCCGCTTGCGGCTCAGTCTTAATGTTGACTGATGTGTGATAGATCTGGATTGAGTGGCAACTAATACACGGCTATGAAAAGTGACCGCGCGGAACGTTCTTGCATAAACTCGACCGCGCCGCGTCGCGGTGCAGCGCTGCTGTCTGAAGGAGCAGAAAATTGAGATTCATAGATGGAAAAAAGGGAAAAAATGCTCTTTTTTGAGCCCAGGGGTCCGCGCTAGCGGTTGCGTCGCGTTCGTTCGCGAAAAGCCGCCCGCGACTCAGCTTCCACGATAAAACAGGCTTTTGCGGGATTTCAGCGATTCATGTTATTTGTCACAATGGTTCAGAAGGATTTCTAATAGAATTCTATCAAAGCCTGAATGATTCCATTTGGGTGGTGGCCTTCGTGGGGGCCTCCTAAACAGGCAGAAGCGACCGTTTATCCATATCGTTTATCAGGCTTAATACGCATGCGGTTGGCAAGTTGATACATGATATAACTCGTAGAACACCTCCACTGGCAAAACAGTGTGGTGGAAAACGTATGGATAAACAGTCGCTGCTGGCTGTTTAGATTGTCTCGCCATCAGGGATGTGCGGCAAACGATTTTAAAAATCGGCCTCTACACTCCGTGCATCCAGTCTATATTCAAGCAGCGAATTCAATCAAAACGGATGTTCCTCCCATCCTTTCAACTCAGAACTCCAACTTTCAACTTGGTGCCATGTTTTCAGCGCAATTGTGAGCATGATAGGAGATGGTGAAGTGCATAAGCCCATAAACTGCCAGTGAAGTCCAACATCCTTTATACGACGCTTTGAAAACTATCTGGGAGAATTTGCGCCTACTCTCAGAAAAATCAAGGCAACTTATTTGTAATATAAATGTGTTACTTGAATGTCTCAAGTAACTTACATTTATATTACATGTAACACATTTTTATTACATGTAACTTGAATTTATATTACATGTAAGTTACACTTATGTTACATGTAACTTACAAGTGAATTTTCACTATGTGTGGCCATCACGTGACGCGGACGAGACGCGGCGCAGAGGGCGCGTCCCAGACCACACACTACTCAAAAAGTGCTGTGTAGGGCCTTCCTGCTGGTGTGGTGTCAAGCACCTCAAACTTGGGTATTTGCACCAATAGCAACGCCAGTCGTATGCCTGACCCCGCAAAGCGTCGTACATCAACCTTGGAAATACCTTCTTGGCCGATTTAAGTTACTTGCGACTTATATTGTGCCGAATTAAGTTACATGTAACATATCGGAGGCGCACTGCACGCAGTATCCTCTCAGAACTCGAAAACAAGTTACTTGTAACATATCAAAACTGATGTAAGTTACTTGCGACTTATCTCAGGTCATTTAAGTTACATGTAACATATCGGGGGCGCGCCGCACGCAGTATACCCCCGATATGGTACATGTAAGATGACCTGAGATAAGTCGCAAGTAACTTACATCGGCTCAGATATATTACAAGTAACTTGTTTTCGGCCTTATATGTTACAAGTAACTTGTTTTCATTTTTCTGAGTATCAGCGTTTTTCCTGAATCCTTTGTGCTCTCTCCTAAAAATGATTAAGGTGTTAAATCTTGTCCCGATGAGAATCACGTTAATTTCTCAAGCCTCAGCGAGGAGGCGGTGGGGAATTCGGTGTTGTTCCAGACAAGTGGACCCACACGAGCATGACACTACAATACCAGTAATTGCTTTGACGTGACCGCACGGTAGGTTACATCAACTGGCTTGTATCTATTTCGTACTTTTTGCCGAATTTGTCGAAAAGTGAGAGGAAAAACGGCAAACGACAATCGACAAAATCGTTCGGAAACGGCGGGCAAACGGCAATTGGCAACCGGCAAACGGCAATTGCCGCACATCCCTGCTCGCCATCGTGTATCAACACTGCTGAGGAGGCGGGAGAAACGGGGGAGGAGGCAGGTTCCTGATTGGACGCAACATGCGCTATCCCCGTGTTGCGTCCAATCAGAAACCTCGCTCCTCCCCCGTTTCTCCCGCCTCCTCCGGGGCGTTGATACACGATGGCCACCACCCATTCCATTTGCGTAGCTCATAAATGCCTGTGAATGACCCGTCGCTTGGAGTGACATTGCATGACATCGACCGTAACTCGTTGTGAAGCAACGCGGCAGTCCGATTGATGAGAATGTTTGAGAACCACCCGTACATTACAATTCTCTACATCAAACACGAGCCTTCGATATTTAGCAATTAGACCACCTATAAGGTTAACCCCTCTCCAATCCAGTTCTTGTCATTCGTAGCCTAAGGACCATCCATATTGTCGAATCCCATCTACCCACCACTAGTTCTTCCTGCTTCCACCGACGCCATCTTCCCGCTAGTACCCCGAGTACATTTCGGCTGCCGGAAATCAATCAATTTCAGGGTACTTCGCTTACTGAGGGATGCATGCGAGACACTGCAGCGCGAAGATTTCGACATCGCCGAAAGAGGGCGCGGGGAAGCAGAGAGCAAAGCGAGGGACCGGCAGCAAATCGCTCCTTCGGATATGAACGAGGGACTGAGAATCTTTTTGTTTGAGTTTGAAACTTAAGAAACATTATAACATTGGGAAGCACTCATCACGAAGATTCACGAAGTCGCAAAAATCGCGATTTCGCGACTTTTGCGGGTTTTTTGAGAAAATTAGTGCGGGTATTGTACCATTCTATTTCCGTAGTTACCTCAATCATGTTTACAAGCGTGTACGCTGCCTTTAAGCGATCGATAGTTGATAGACTAATACTCCATTAACAGTCACTTTTCCACATACATATTACGGGAAGTTGGCCTCCAGTTTCCTTTGTGATCTAGTGCAGACCATAGCAAGTGCGACGGCGTGGAGGCATATGCGCCTCGGTGGAGTAGTTTCTCCATGCTCGCTAGTTCGAGTTAGATACTTCTCAATATCAAACCACTAGCAACTGAATTGCAATAAAATGCAAGGAAGCGGGAAGCTGGGAAGCGACCGGAATTCACAGCTTTCAGGCAAGATTATAACCCGTGCAGACTATCCTGCTTTGAGGCCCCGGTGCTATTGTTTCCCTGCAGCATAGCTCAACCCTGGGGGCTGGATGGGCTGGAGGTTTCGATCAAGGCCGAAGCTTAGAATACTAGCCTGAGAAGCCCGCATTCAGAAGGCAGGCTCTAGAGCACCATCCCGTGGGTGATCGAGGAAAAAAAGAATGGGGCTGTGAGGTCAAGCAATAAACTCGCTGAGCAATTCATCGTCTCTGTTATCAAGTAGGGTCAATATCTACCTTGACAAACGCTCTACCGTTTCTACAGTATCGCGTAAATTTCTTGCAAAAAAGGCGTTTTTTGCGCTTACAAAGCGCCGCATCGCCGTAAATCACTTTAAATTCGACGAAATGAGTTTTTCAGGTAGTTTTCGTGTTCCTCTCAGTGAGGCGAATGCAACGGTACGTGTAGAAAGTCTTTTCAACTTGATATTCTTCAGAAAAATGGTTATTTTCTCCTATAATTCACATCGACCACATGTCAAAACATGACGGATTTTGGTAATCATGACCGTCTGATCAGTTCCTGAAGAGGAATTTTGTGGCGCAAATATGCGATTTTCGATAAAATTCTGGAGTTGAATTTATTATTTTGTAACACTATCGCATAGGACTCAACAAAAATAATTCATAAATGTCTTCGAATTGAAATCGAACCGTTTTGAAGCAAGTTGTGGCGATGGGGCGCTTCGTGAGCGCAAAAAACGCCGCAAAACGCTTTCTTTGCAAAAAAACATGCGCGGTACTGTACTTCTCATTAGCTCTAGATACTATGACAGGAACTGAAACAACTCTCGTATGAACAAAGTCTAGGAGCGTCAGCGGCCCCGTGAACGCCTCACGTGAATTTGTCAAATTGACAATAAATCGAACGCAGATGCAAACTGGGTGTAAATATTGCCTGGAAGCACTAAGGGTTTTCCTAGATTGTTGGGTGATTTTTCCCCTTTCAGACTTTATCGAAATTCTGACCTAAATCAAGGCAGTTTTTCGAGATGGCTGAGTCTTCTTCTCTCTTTTGAAAATAGTAGGGAAGGAGGAAATCTCAGAATTCTTCTCTAGATAGGGTTCGCGTGGAATCCATTCTGCAACGAAGATCTCTGGTAACTTGTCTCGATTGCCTTTATAATCGTCGTCCATATAAGGGGTGATCGAGAGGCAGGGACAATCGATTAAAAACACAATTTCTCGACACAGTGGTCCGAGATGGCAAAATCAGTTCTCAGAACATTCGTTAGTAGCGCCTATAAGGCCTCTTTCAGAGTTCCATCGCCGCGCGACGCGACGGTATGATAATCATGAGCATCGATCGAGATCGCGTCGCACGTCGATCCGTATTCAAAACATCCCATCGCGGCGATCAGCGATGGAAGTGTGAAATAGGCCTAGGATCCACAGTCTAGAGTGGCGGTATAATCGGCCTCACGAAACAGCCAGAGAGATGTCGAGGCTGTGGTCAAGCCTGGGAGAATGTTTTTATGCCAGCTTTTTGAAGACTACAACGATATTTCGAGCCGCTGGGCAGGCATGTCTCTAGAAATGGTTTCTAGTCAGGATCAACTTCTTTTGTTGACTAAGCCTATTTCTAGTGATGATTCCTATATTTAAAACCCACTATGGATTCAGAGAAAACAGACATTGGATCCGACTGGTCATCATCGTGGTCTCGAAATAACACACGATGCACACATCATTATGGATGGTCAGCCGTACTCAAAATTTCACTTTCGGCTCACCATGTGCCTACCTTTTTCAGCACGCATTTACAGAGGTTCTCACTGAAAAGGTAGATGGATAAGTGAAGACGATATAAACTGTGCTTACGAAAAGGACCGAATTTGTAGCGAAAGGTGTGGCGTCGGCTGCCGCTAGCTGGCGATAACGCGGAACCGTGGCGACGTCAAAATACTGTGCGGAGCCTCATTATCGCACTTCACGCTGCCCCGGTCGCCCCGTCGCCGAATATAGTCGCATCACCCAGCGCCGTTCGTCTCCGCGAGCAACGCTGCGACTGAAACTCTGCGGGCCCCTATAATGTGGAACCGTAACTAATATCCGTATTAGGTGCAAGTAACCTAAATCCGAAGCGCTGAAGCCACACGGGTAACAAAATCACATCGTGGGCCTCTAATAATCAGGGTTGCACCAATTTCTGTTTTACGTAGATCTTTAGACAGCTGAAAAGCACGAAGTTCTACTCTACAGCTAGACTTCGCTGCTACTTCCTGACGGCTTAGTAAGAATATTTTGTGGTTTGGTCACTTCTCACAATCAGGGATTTTGGAAGAGTAAGTTCCTGTTTGGGAGACCAGAAGTATGAAGTCAGAGGCAAACTGTGATTAGAAAAAAAAGGTGGGTAATTGGGTTAGACAGTGCCCTCACCCAATCGAATTGCAGGGGAAAGAGGCATTCTCTGAGCGCTTATTCGAGACATTTGAGCCGTTTTATTCTCCTTTGCAATACTAGCGCAGAAATTTTTGTGACTTACTCAAACCCTAAGCGGGGTTTCATACGTTGCTGCTCTCTCCTCACTTTTTATGTTAGTCACTAAGTACAAACACCCCCACTACGGATAATGTGCGGGTGGTACTTCGAAGCAACCCTTATCGAGGAAGTTCGCCTTGTAACAATGCCTTTAAAGGCAGTGTTCACGATAATCTTCAATTTTAAGATTATTTGCTATATTGATTAAATGGCCCTCGGGTAGAACTAAAATGACGTAGAAATTGAGAAAAACGCACCAGAAGTACACGAAATCCTTAAGTATCAGCCCGCCTCTTAAGTATCACAGGAAGTGTTTGTTGTGACGATGAAATCTTTTGTGGACCCGTCCTTTGCAATTCTCTACTCTCTATTGCTCCGTTCCTTCCTAAGGGAGCAAACTAATCCTGCTTTGCATAAAATATTCTTCTATTTTCGATTGACCCAATTTTCCACCGGTGACAACGACAATGAACATGTTCATCCAACCGGACAACTAGTCCATGTTATAAAATAATGTCACTGAAATACGACGATTTAATGCGTTTCTCGACGTTTCTTCGTAATTTTGGTAACACTTGGAGGCCAACGCATTGTTTTATGTGGAAAACTCGGGGACGGAAATCATCGTGAACACTGCCTTTAACGGTAATCTGGCGGAGAACTGAGTTTAAGAGAATCAACCTCTTTTCTTAATCAGTCCTCAATAACCAACTCAGTCCTACAATACCGCGCGTATCTTTTGGTCATCCGGCGCGCTAGGGCGCCGGAGCGCGCCGTTTGGCGTCGTTCCTCCATAACTCGGTTCAAAGTGGTTCATTTCGAAAATAAACATCAGATTTGAAACCAGCATGGAAAATGCGACTCAGTGAACGTACAAATGTTTTAAAAAATTTCAAAGGAGAGATTTTGGGTTACGGTAGCTATCAAATGTTTCCTGTGTCCAAAAGGATTGGCGATTAAGAGTAGTTGTATATGGTTTTTCAACGGTTACTTTTATTCATCACATTCGTGTTCTGTTTTTGAACCTCTGAATTCCTTCCGGAGCGTTCTGTCAACATCCTACCAAGAGTTTTTTTTTTTGAATACAAAAACCACTATTGCTAACCACATATGGACGCTATCGAACTACGAATTTCCTCTATATTGGTGAGCATTTTTGAAACAAATTGCAAAAAATTCATTGAGAATTCAGGTTAGAAGAAGTCAGTTTTTAAGATGAAATGGTTTTTGGTTTTCGGATATAAAGGTAGCAGGTTCTATGGCAATTTTTACCAGACCTGTGAAAAATACAGCAATGCAGTTTCTGCCGTTTCTAATTGCGGAACGAAATCAGGTTCAAAATCAGGTAAAGCATGGAATTCTCTCGAAAAATTAACAATTGGGAATATTTTCAATTTTTTAAAAATTTAAATTTCATTAAACTTCCAAAATTTTATTTTCACACTAAAAATCTCCCAGGACGCCACGCATTTTTTTAACAGCGCATGAATACGCTTGGGAATGGTTTCAAAGATGTGAAATTTGCCGAAACATTCTAAATTTTTCAAGAAAAATTTGGAATGTTTCGGAATTGAATTTTCATTAAAAGTTCCTAGTTCGGACTCCATCCCAGACGTCTCTTGAAACGGCTCATTTTTCAAAACTCCACTTATAAAATTCTAATATTGCGAGGGTATTCACGCAACTTCTTCAGGCCCAAACGTACCCGCCGCTAAGGTCTCACCAGCGACCCTTGCGTAGAGCAATATTCAGAGGGCTCTCGTGGTCGTTCCTGACGACGTCATCCGGAATCATCCCACTGTCCTAGACTGAACTTAGAGCAGATCTGGAAATAGCCTTCACTCCGTCTCGACGTCCCTTTCTGCTTCAGAAAGCGTTCACCGTAAAGTACAAAAAAACAGAAATTACGGGTGGTGCAGTTACAGGGAAACACTAAAACAGTGCAGTGAAAACGTAAATGTGGGCTGTGCTCCAATAGTTAATATCGGCACTTTATGAACCCAATTTATGGTAGGTCTCAAATCTTTCCGATGTGTGGTAAGTATGACGCAGTGATCGGTATAACGGACCATCATAGCATTGAATTAAAGAAGAGGCGTAGTGCATGTTTGGAGCAGTTGGTGTGCGTGCCGTCACGGAGTGAACGTTGCTGGTTCAGTTCTCGCGTATTTCCGTGATTTTTGCACATAACTCCGTCAGTTTCATCTGTTCATAGGTTTGATAGCTCGCGTTAGCACGTGCATACTAGAGCAGTTGGCGTGCGCGCCGTTGTGATAAGAGTTTCGCAAGTTCATTTCCCATAGAGCATTGAAGTTTCTGCGTTGAGGGGTGTTTCTTCGTGACAAACTCGGAATTATCATATGACATTAGTATTCTTTGTCTTGTCTTCTTACGAAAAACTTCTCGTGCTAATGTGAAAACACGAAGGAGTTTAGGACCAGCCCCAGACATTCGTCTTTGGGCTGGAGTAAGCTCTTTGGTCCTACTATCGAAAATGGTCTTACGTGGGGTCCAAATGGTAATTTTTTTGCGATTTTTCGTGAACGAGTCTGGGCTATGAAATGTTAAATTTCAGATAAATTCAAAATATGTTGACAGCTTCAAAACATATTTATGCACTTTACCACGCTCGAATTAGAGCTCCATAAGTTGTGAAGAGGCGTCAGAAGGGCTCTCTGAAGCAAGCAGTTCGTCATGGTACCATCAAAACTGACGTATCGCAGCCCAATCGCCCCTAGAAACTTTGTTTTTGTTTTCAGGTTTATCTCGACTTCTTGAGAATTTTCGGATAGCAGGAACTTTCTTCACACATTCTATTTTCGCAGATAAGCTGCTCACCGCATCGTCAAGTTTTGGACCTCTTCAAATACTATTTCGTTCAACAAAACTCACAGGAAATTGGTCGGTCCTGACCAAATTGAAACAATTGGTGCCCCAGGCTCTGTTCCAAAATACTGCATTGGTTTCAAAACCATAAAAAATAGTTGTGGCGGTAACTTTTCTAACTCGCAAAACCCGTGGTGAGCAGATGGACCCACAAACTATTTTCTAAGATTTTGTTGAGCGAAATAGTATTTGGAGAGGTCCAAATCTTCACGATGCGGTGAGCAGCCTATCTACGGAAATAGAAAGTGTGAAGAAACTTGCTGTTATCCGAAATTCCTCAAGAAGTCGGGATAAAACTGAAAACAAAAATAAGGGTGTGAGAGACGATTGGGCTGCGATACGTCAGTTTTGACGGTACCGTGAAGAACTGCCTACTAAGGACCCTTCTGATGCTTATTCACAACCTACCAACTCAATTCGAGCTTGGTGAAGTACACAAAAATTATTTTGAATATGTTCAAAGCCACCCTCAGAGCTCAGCTTTGAATGGAAATTGAGCAACCCGAAATCGCGACCTATTATTGTAGACTCTCAGAAACTAATCGCAACTAATAATCTAGGGATTCAGACCCCCATCTATGGGCGGGAGCATATTTTTTTCTGTTTTCAATCGAATAGTAATTATATTTTAAGTTTATCTGAAATTTGACATTTCATAGCCCATACTTGTCTCCCAATTAAACCCCAGGTAAGACCATTTTTAGATGGAGGCCAAAAGAACTATTCCAGCCCAAAGACGAGTGTCTGGGGCTGGTACTAAACTCCCTCGTGTTTTCACAACAACAAGAGAAGTTTTTCTTAAGAAGACAAGACAATGAATACTGATGTCGTATGTTTCTTCCACGTTTGTCACGAAGAAACAACCCTCAACGCAAAAACTTCAATGCTCTATGGGAAATGAACTTGCGACGCTCCTATCACAATGGCGCGCACGCCAACTGCACTAGTATGCACGTGCTAACGCGAGCTATCAAACTTATGAGCTGATGAAACTGACGGAGTTATGTGCAAAAATCAGAGAAATCTGCAAGAACTGAACCAGCGACGTTCACCCCGTGACGGCACGCACACCAACTGCTCCAAACATGCACTTCGTCTCGTCTTTAATTGAATGCTATGAAGATCCGTTATACCGATCACTGCGTCATACTTACCACAAATCGGAAAGATTTGAGACCTACCATAAATTGGGTTCATAAAGTGCCGATATCAACTATTGGGCACAGCCCACATTTACGTTTTCACTGCACTGTTTTTAGTGTTTCCCTGTAACTGCACCACCCGTAATTTCGTTTTTTCTGTACTTTACCGTGAATGCTTTCTGGAGCACAAAGGAGGCGTCGAGAGGGAGTGAAGGCATTGCTCTACGCAAAGTCGCTGGTGAGACCTTAGCGGCTAGTACATTTGGGGCTGAAGAAGTTTGCGGATACCCTCGCAATATTAGAATTTTATAAGTGGAGTTTTGAAAAATGAGCCGTTTCAAGAGACGTCTGGGATGGAGTCGAACTAGGAACTTTTAATGAAAATTCAATTTCGAAATTTCATTTTTTTTCTTGAAAAATTTAGAATGTTTCGGCAAATTTCACATCTTTGAAACCATTCCCAAGCGTATTCATGCGCTGTTAAAAAAATGCGTGGCGTCCTGGGAGATTTTTAGTGTGAAAAAAAATTTTTAGAAGTTTAATGAAATTTAAATTTTTAAAAAATTGAAAATATTCCCAATTGTTGATTTTTCGAGAGAATTTCATGCTTTACCTGATTTTGAACCTGATTTCGTTCCGCAATTAGAAACGGCAGAAACTGCATTGCTGTATTTTTCACATGTCTGGTAAAATTTGCCATAGAACCTGCTACCTTTATATCCGAAAACCAAAAATCATTTCATCTTAAAAACTGACTTCTTCTAAGCTGAATTCTCAATGAATTTGTTGCAATTTGTTTCAAAATGCTCACCAATGTAGAGGAAATTGTAGTTCGATAACATTCACATCCATATGTGGTTAGCAATAGTGGTTTTTGTATTAAAAAAAAAACTCTTGGTAGGATGTTGACAGAACGCTCCGGAAGGAATTCAGAGGTTCAAAAACAGAACACGAACGTGATGAATACAAGTAAACGTTGAAAAACCATATACAACTACTATTAATCGCCAATCCTTTTGGACGTAGCTACCGTAACCCAAAATCTCTCCTTTGAAATTTTTTAAAACATTTGTACGTTCACTGAGTCGCATTTTCCATGCTGATTTCAAATCTGACGTTTATTTTCGAAATGAACCACTTTGAACCGAGTTATGGAGAAACGACGCCAAACGGCGCGCTCCGGCGCCCTAGCGCGCCGGATGACCAAAAGATACGCGCGGTATTTAGTGGTGAAGGGTAGAATTACAGGAAAGTAATCTCGAAATTCTACCTCAGAGTCCTCGAATTCTTGTCAATCTAAGCTCGGGTCTGCCCTCTAGGGGGAAGAACGCCCAGGTCTTGGAAGGTAAACCGGATGGTGTGTTGACCAAAACAGACCTTTGTCCACTTAATTAACTCCATTCCATAAAGGGCGCTTACTGGCAGATACCATGAAACAGTGTAATGTAGAAAAATCATACTGAGCGATTGACATCGTCTAAAGGAGCTAGAGCTTTCAGTTTCTTCGAACTTCGACTGTTTTGCAAAGAAAATTCTGTTTTCTGGGCGCAAACTCACACGCACCTGCAGTCATCCCATGTACTGACAACAGAATAGACAACTTTTCACTCGTCTCTTCCAATGGATAGTTGTGCTGATTCAACTTCCATTAGTTTCAGTTTACGGCTTCATTTACGGTAGCCTTTACTCTGAACACGTTTCAAAACTGTACGAGACGAAAAGGGTGCGGTGCGTGAACTTGCAGCCAATAATCAGTTGTCGAATCGATTCTAGCTTCATCTAAGAGAATTAAGGAACCTGCATGCTGAGGTGTACTGTGCTTATCTGGGCCAAATTCCGGTCCGCAATTACGTCTCGACACGCTTTGCGGCCGCGCGCGCTCGAGTCCGTCGACTTTCTAGCGCCAACGACGACTCGATGTGGCTTTTTTATACAGTTTTCTCCAATTTTTTCTAGATTCCAGTTTCTAAAACCCACCTAGAGTCAACAGATTGGCGGCTGCGGTGCTGGAAACTCTTCCAATTCGGGAGCGTGCGGCCGCAAAGCGTGTCGAGACGCAATTTCGGACCGGAGTTTGGCTCAGAGAAGCACAGTAGGTCAGGCAGTGATGAGTGATTTTGTTTGCCTTTGAATGGGAGACTAAAATGCACGAATGTAACATGCAAAGGCTCTCCAGGTCACATACCAGGAACACATTCACTTACACCATCTTCCAAGCCCACTCCTAGCAAAAAGGCATAGCCTAGCTAGAGCTCTAACGCTAGGGGCTTTCAAGGACCACCGAATGCTATTTGTCCATTACCCACACAGTACTTTATTAGTCGTGCTTCCACTCACTAGCAGGGCAGCGTCGGATAGCATTCTGAAACAAATGCGTTCACATAGGAAGAGGCTCTTTGAGCAGGAGAGCTTCTAGGACCGCTAAATGGGTGCAGCTTTCTATTCTCACATTGGCCTTACCTTGCAATGTCACGAGGAGGTAGAGTAGTTTAGAAACTACTCAGGGCTGATTGTTCTGTAAAACGCATTGGTTGAAGAAGCAAATGTAATTGATATTGAACAGTGCTATATAATTGTATATCTTGCTAGACAACGAAGTTGTTGAAGTGAATTATTTATTGTATTAACTGCGAGTTATCAATTACAGACACCCACCCTCGGCCCTACCCTTCTGTTTGCCAAATTGGATATCTCCGTATCGTGCTGGGTACGGTTCAGTGATTACAGAGCGAAGTTTTCGCGGAACCAGCTGAAGAAAAACAGAGGAAGGATGAGAAGAGGGCACGTAGAAGAAACACTAGAACAAGAGAGACAATTGTTAAGCACTCACAATTCACTTTTCATTTAATGCCTCTAGTGTTCTCAGGTGGACATCACATCCATTCGGTTGTTCGCTATTAAAGCGGCAATTTCTGAAAATTTCGCTTCCTGGCAAAATTGACGATTTGGCAAGGCCATTAAAAGATCAAAAAAGTTTCAAAAATATATTGAAATATCTCAAAAAATGATTTGAAGTAAAATAGTCTGGAGTAACAAAAAAGCTAGGAAAGGAAGTGAAATAACCAAAAATGCGATTTGGTGGTCGATCATTTCACAAGCTTCTCCGTTAAACTTATCAAAACGAAATTAAGCGCGATATGGAATGGAGCGTCGTGTTCACCTAGCTTGACCAATGCTAATTCGCCTATTACAGCTTTCGAAAATGGCTCCTTGTTTCCATTTCGCGCTTGATTTCGTTTTGATAAGTTTAGCGGAGAAGCTTGTGAAATAATCGACCACCAAATCGCATTTCTGGTTATTTCACTTCATTTCCTAGCTTTTTTCATTACTCCAGACTATTTCTCTTCAAATAATTTTTTGAGATATTTCAATATATTTTTGAAACTTTTTTTGATCTTATAATGGCATTGCCAAATCTTTACTTTTGCCAGGAAGCTAAATTTTCAGAAATTTCACATACTTTTCCCGAAGGTTCCCTTTCTGAGTCCAGATTGCTCCACGATTTCCATTTTGGAATGATGAAACATCTAACAGACGATATTGTGGTATGAGTACAATTTTTGAAACCTATGACGCACAACCATAAGAAATACCACTCATTGCCGCATTTTGTGCAACATGTGAAAACTAGATATTATTTATCATTAATATTCGATCTTGCATGATCAGAAGAATTTCCCAAACAAGTAACCATCAACAATCAAAAATCATTGCGGCATTTTGTGCAACGGGCTAAAAATCGATAATATTGATTATCGATCGATGACGTGTCATGAGTACAAATTCTGACCAGTTCAGTACTTACCTCCGACGACCTGTATTAATGGGCTGCAGATTCACCCCCGCACCCTGGTTTCCTTTAGCCGTAGCATGCCCAAGCAGTTTTCGCGCTCCACGGCTAACTTCGTATGTATGTAAACCCACGATTTCGAGGACACCTTCGTTGTCTAGCGAAATATACAATTGTTCTATCTCCATGAGAAGGAAGATATAGCCATCACAAAAGTGAAAATAAGTGAAAATTTGGAGAAAAACGCCCAAAAACAACTTATTGTTTGGTGTCCGTCCCCCCTAATCACTAAAATTTCTTCAAATGCCCATTCTGTCATCCTTTATTTTGCTTCTAAACTAATTTCTGAGCACTTCTAGAGTATACAGAGTACTTGAAGGGCAAAATAAAAGACGTATAAAATTCATGAAAACCTCATAAATAAAGAGGCGTGTGGACACCCGAAATCAGCCGTCCCACCTAGTTTTTGTGCGTTTTTCCCTTGAATGTTCACTTTTTTCCACTCTTTTTCACTTTTGTGATGACCAAACCTACATTCTCATGAAGAGAGCTCGAAATGGTTCTTTTTTTCGCGAACCCTGCATCTGAGACACAAATAGATTGACGTCAAGGAAGGAGAACATAGATATGTATCGGTGTAATGCTGAAACGTTGGCCTAATAAGAAGTAAGACTACGTTGAACAGAGCTCTACCATTCTTCTACCAAAAAGTTATTCTCGACACTGTGGATCACCGATCGCGAAATCTTCTGCTTCCGAAATTTCTGAAAAAGTTTTCTTCTCTTCGCCGGACCCTTTATCCCTGTTTTAGAAAGTCGTACCATGATGAAGATAGTCGCCCGGTTGCTGAACAAAGAGGCATTATTAGCCTTCACGGGGGATCAGATGCGGTCTTTATTGGTGACCCTGGCACAAAGCATCTTTGACCGATCACAAAGTTTTGAATATACAAAGTCTCATTGCCAGTTCAGAAGACTTTGCTCCAATGAAGTTTGTACGGTCTGCGGTTCCGAAAGAATTGAAGGTCTTATAACAGGCACCGATGCACTCCCTGCAGAAATTCTAGCACCCGATGAAAAGAATGGTGATTGCGGCAATTAATGTCATTTGATGTGCGGAATAGGGGTGTGCGGAAATTTCTGTTTTCTGGCCGTTTTAGTCATTCTGTTTCTGTTTTCTGAAAAAAATAGCGAAAAGCAGAAAAAATCAACGAAAACCAGCTCTGTGAAACAGTGCAGTTTATTTAGTAGTTAACGATGCTTTGCTCTTATTTGTGTTCAATTCTGTGATTACTGGTAAAGTCAGAGTTCGCCATAAAATGGTTGTTGTGGTATCCTCATGAGAAGCTAGATCTGGTCATCACAAATTTGAAAATAAGTGAAAAGTCGGAGGAAAAGCGCTCAGGAGCAAGATATGGCTGATTAAAAGCCTGCCCACAATTGACTATATTTCTATAAATGGTTTTGCCGCCTTTTGTCTTGCACTTAAGCGGCATTCATACTTTTGCGAACCTGCAAATGTCGCGGATTATCAGTAGAAAATGAGAAATCAGATGTTTGATAACGATTCCAGACATCTGGTTTCTCATTTTTCTACTGATTTTCCGCGGCATTTGCAGCTTCCGCAAAAGCTGGAATAGGGTGTGAAAAAATATCAGCTTTCATGAGAATCTTGCTAGCCGGGGGTAGGCGCACACCCACCAATTAGCCGTTTTAACTTGTTTTTGTAAGATTTTCCTACCACTTTTCTGTTTTCTCGCTTTTGTGATGGCCAGACCTTCATTCTCATGATGAGAACTCAACAATCAATTCCATCGCGAAGCCTGCTCACTCACTCGTACAATAGTGCCTCGGCACAATAGGGGTTGCATCGCAGGGCAGACGTCGAATTTAACTCTTTGCTGTCAGCAGCAGGTGCTGCTAACAGAGGTATATGATCCCAACTCATGCTGGGAATGAACCCCTCGATATTGGCAGCAGCTGCTGCTGTTAGCCGCCGGCAGCAGCCGCTGGGGTTGAATCCGGTTTTGGACCTGGGATGCAACCCCCTATTGTGCTAATGTACTGGCGTGCTCTGAGAGTTTCACCCAATCAATAGTCACAATAAACAGCCTGGAAATGCTTGCTTTTTGCGTGATAGCCGAGAAATAATCGGGAAGTAGCTGGTTGCCGCGAAATGGCCGAGAAATAGCCGCCAAATGAATGGTCCAGTGAGGCCGCCAACCCCGCACGGCCAGCCGCCTGGTCCATGCGGCAGACAAAATCAAAAACGGAAACTATAGATGACGCATTCCTGAGGCATGATTTAGATGTCAACACCGCCGTCGGCTCAACTACCCAGGTTTACGGTATTTGGACCAGCCTAGCACCAGGAGGCCCCGCCCAACCGCTGGAGGCCCTGGTTGCTGCTCGGCGAGCCAGTAAAGGACGCGTAGCGTGTCGGTGTGCTTGTCCCGTATTGGTTATTTCTCGGTTGTTGCTCGGCTACTTCTAGGCTATTTCTTAAACAACATGATCTCAGCCGCGTAATATCCGAGAAACAACCAAAAAGTATCCGAGAAATAGCACATCAGGAACCCCCGTGGAGACTGGTGGGCCATTTCTCGGCTAAAATTCTCAGAGTGAGTGTCTTTAGTGATGACCTACCGGTCATTGACGTATCGTTGCTACTATCTATGTCTTCTCGGTCATTTATGCCGTCTCTTAGATATTGTATTACAGATGTAATAAAGGGAGTGCAGAATTACACTCTCGTTTCATTTGAAAAAAAAAAGTTCAAACGCAATCAATAATTTTTCTGAAAATTTTTCTGTTTCTGTTCTCTGTTTTCTGGCCATTTTGGCCTTTCTGTTTTCTGACAAACCCGATTTTCTGTTTTCTGAAAGTTTTTAAGAATTTTCCGCACACTGTTGTGCGGAAGAACTTGAGGGTTTGATACCCTCTACTTCCCCACAGCTCGCTCTTAGTTCGGCTGCAGCTCGGACTGCGATCCGCGTGTGCGTTGCGGTTCGAAGAACAGTTCGTGCTGTGGGTGGCCGTTTGTGGGGGCAGCCAGGTGGCCATCAATCGATGCAACACGAATTTTCGTCGTCTCAATCATATGTTTCACCTCGGTGACGAGCATTTTCGGCGTTCTTCCCATGTTGTTCTCGACTAATCTCACGATTTCAATATTTTTTGCTGCTCTATCCGATCTCTGCTCTAGGTTTGGGTGAGTTTTTTTTACTTCTTTCATTGTTTTTGAAGAAATAAATTTTTTCAAATATATTTTTATTCGTTCATTCGGTAATTTGATTTTGTCTTCATTCGTTCGTCATTCATTAACTTTTTATTTACTTAGGAACTAGTATTTTTATTTTCTTACACGATTATTTAACCTTTTGAATCTATAAATTGTTCATTTACTTACTCAATATTTGATTTATTTGCAGTCTTAGTCATTTGAGTGTATCCATTTGATTATTTCGTTTGTTATTACCTCATTCAGTTATTACTAATCAGCAACTTATATATTCAAAAAATAATTTGATAAATATTGTTTGAAAAATACTTACGGGGCCAAATAGTTCAATTTTCGGGCTTTCAATAGTTACGCTACTGACTGGAAAGCGGAAAATAATTATAAATCATCATTAAGTAGTAATGAATAATTTCGATTTCAGGGTTGCTTCTTTTCATTCGACCAATTCTTTTTTATATTCTCTACCTTAAATTGGGAGCAGCTTCTTTGAGCTTGATTGCGCCTAAGAACTGTATTATCCAAACTGACGTCATGTTCTTGCATTTGATTTTTCTCAGTGTATAAATAATGCATATCATTCTGCTTTCGCACACGTTCCCGTTTAGCAGCCGTTTTTACGATTACCTGAAATGTGAACACCCTGCAATGCTTACGAGCGCGATGCTGAATTTGTTACACTGTCAAGGTAGATAATGTAAAAAAGACTACCAAAAATCAGTCTAAATAGAGCAAGCGACCCTATTCAAAATTATCAAGAAAATTTTGACAAATATCTAACAAAATATTTGGGCTATATGGAAAATTGTTTTGTATTCAATGAACAAGGAAACAAGGAACGAAGTAATCAAATTAATTTATTCAAATGACTGCAAAAGACAGCAAATAAATTAATGAGTAAATGCATTGAATTCTCAATAAGAAATAAAATAGTAAATGAATCAATATTAAACGAAATCATGAATTAATTACTGAGAAACAAGTTAATAAACGAATAAAAATATATTTTAAAAAATTAATTACTCCAAAAACAATGAAAGTAGTAAAAAAACTTACCCAAACTTAGAGCAGAGATCGGATAGAGCAGCAAAAAATATTGAAATCGGGAGATTAGTCGAGAATAACGAACTGTTCTTCGAACCACAGCGCACACGAGGATCGCAGTCCGAACTGCAGCCAAACTAAGTGCGAGCTGTGGGGAAGTAGAGGGTGTGTGTTTTTGGACGTGTCTCTATCAAAATGTCAACGCCATTTCCCCTTTCTGAGCATTAGATCGAAAGAAATTCCTGTCTTTTGAATTATGAAGTTCTCTCTTCAGAATGTTACAAAAACGATCCAAAGATTTCATTGTCCACAAATATTGAGATCGTCTAACCTGTATCTTCTTTATGGAGGTAACATAACGCGGAAGATCTTGAGGATCTCTTTACGCGATCTTACTCGTGACGGAGTCCTTCAAGGAACATGGGCTTTGATAGCATTCGCCTCGAACCTCCGCTAACCTGCCGGGTCGTAGCCTATCAGGCTACGATCCGGTAGTTTTAAGACACAGACCCGGCTGGTTCACGGTAACTTTACGGCCCGAGTTTTCCTTATCTCTCTCTTCTAATAAAAACAAAAAAACCAACGTGCACGTCAGTACGCTTAGTCACGCTCATCTCGTAGCTACTAAGATTCTGCAATATCGACTTCTGTAAAGTCGTTTTTCATCTGTTATCACTACTAATTTGAAAAACCAAACCTCTCCAGCCGCTTCGCGGCTGGAGCGATAGTATAATAACTGGCGTTTCTAAGCTTCATCAGAACCTGATCCTGAGTCCTCTTCGTACATTCGTTCGCAACTCTTTGTTGGTGATTGGGCATTTGTACGAAGGGAGGCTATGGAGGTGCAACGGATGGCCGCTGGGACGGACGATGGAAACTGGTTGGATGGCTCTCGCTTTGCCTCTATTCCTCCCCCTCAACGACCGATGGACACCGGCTGTCCTCACACTGTACTTCTCACAGCATACATACCAATATACTCATGATTTCTTCGTTTTGATGCCCCCAAATGCTCAATACTTTACAGAAATTCTCAGTTTGAGGACCACGCATTGGAGTGTGCACAAAGCATATAACAGAAAGGTAATTGTGGTGCGCGCGGAGCGCGCATCATACTGTGCTTATCTGGACCAATTTCCGGTCCGCAATTGCGTCTCGACACGCTTTGCGGCCGCACGCTCCTGAGTCAGAAAAGCTTCCAGCCCCGCAGCCGCCGATCTGCTGACTCTAGTTGGGTTTTGGAAACTGGAAACTAAGAAAAATTGGAGAAAATTTTATAAAAAAGCCACATCGAGTCGGCTTTGGCGCTGGAAACCCGACTGACTCGAGCGCGTGCGGCCGCAAAGCGGGGCGAGACGCAATTGCGGACCGGAATTTGGCCCAGATAAGCACAATATTCGGTTTTGAATCGGCCACGCGCGCAACCCCTTTTTCGAAATCTCAGTTCAGAGTGAACGTAGAAATTTGGGCTAAATTGCATTAAAAAGAGCGCAAAAAGTTGGGTAAACCCCCCAAAAATGGTTTGGAACGGTTTACTGGTATTCGAGTGAAAAGTGAAAACCCGCGTTTACGATCTTGCGGGTACACTTAAAATTGAGCTAGGAAGCTCATTTTTGGACTGGAGGCTGGAAATGGGTGCAGATCGCTCCTACTCTATTTTGAACTTGATACCTTAACTTTGAAAGGTACCTCGAAATCGTGCGTTTACATACTAAATTAGCCGTGGAGCACGAAAACTGCTTGGGCATGCTACGGCTGTGGAGACCAGGGTGCGGGGGTGAATCTGCAGCCCATTAATACAGGTCGACGGAGGTAAGTACGGAACTTGTCCGAATTCGTTTTCATGACACTTCATCGATCGATAATCAATATTATCGATTTTCGCGCTTTTTGCACAAAATGCGGCGAGGAGTGATTGCTGATGGGAATGGTTTTCTTAGTTGGGAAATTTTGCTTATCAGTCATTATCGATAAATACCAATCAATAATATTGATTTTTCGCCTATTGCACAAAATGCCGCAATGATTTTTGATTGCAGATGGCTTTAAGTCTCTTGTTCGGGAAATTCTTCTCATCATGCAAGATCAAATATTAATGACCAATAATATCGAGTTCTCACATATTGCTCGAAATGCGTCAATGAGTGGTATTTTTTATAGTTTTGGGTCATAAGTTTTAAAAATTGTACTCACTCGACAATATCGTCTGTAAGATGTTTCATCATTCCAAAATGGAAATCGTGGAGCAAAATTGGAGTCAGAAAGGGAACCTTGGGAAAAAGTATGTGAAACTTTCGGAAATTTAGCTTCCTGGCAAAGGTAACGATTCGGTAATGCCACCTATAAGTCAAAAAAAAGTTTTAAAAATATCCTGAAATTTCTTTCAAAATGATTTGGCGTAAAATAGCCTGGAAAAATAAAAAAGGTAGGAAATGAAGTGAAATAACCAAAAAATGCGATTTGGTGGTCAATCGTTTCACAAGCTTCTCCGGTAAACTTATCAAAACAAAATCAAGCGCGCAACGGAAACCTTAAGCCTATTTTTGACAGCAATAAGTGAATCAGCATAGGTCAAGCTAGGTGAACGCAAAGCTCCATTCCATATCTTGCTTGATTTCGCTTTGATATGTTTGACGAAGAAGCTTGTGAATGGATCGACCACCATCGCGCATTTTTGGTTATTTCACTTCATTTTCTAGCTTTTTTATTTTTCCAGGCTATTTTACGCCAAATCATTTTTAAAGAAATTTTAAGATATTTTTAAAACTTTTTTTTGACTTATTAGGGGCATTATAATCATTACTTTTGCCAGGAAGACAAATTTCCGAAAATAGGCGTTATGTATGACCTCCGTATGAGATTTAGTCTACTGAATGGAGCAGACGCGATCATTGCGGCTGGCCCTGCGGCGTTTGCGGCATCATCGGCCAACGGGGTTTTGAGCGGGCGCGGCGATCCACCGCCGCAGCTCCTTCCATTCACTAGACTAAATTCAACACGTGAAATCTAATTCACCACAAATCTTCGAGCCTCAAATAGGAAGCGAGTTCATGTGAAGCCTGGGGCGCTATTGAACAATCTTCCATTTTGATCATTGGTGATAGGGAGTAGTTCCATTTCCG
Source organism: Aplectana chamaeleonis (assembly GCA_029168955.1). Lineage (NCBI taxonomy): Eukaryota > Metazoa > Nematoda > Chromadorea > Rhabditida > Cosmocercidae > Aplectana > Aplectana chamaeleonis. The sequence continues at coordinate 60,799 of JAPDOI010000742.1, forward strand.
AAAAACGAAGGAGCTGGACGACCAACAAAAGAGCCCTACTTGCAAAAATCACAAATTGGTGCTCGGGGTAACCGGCAGCGGACCACAACCAACTGAACCTGAAAATGTTTGACAGTATTTCCGTTGCCAAAAGAATGTGGAGAAGAAACATTGGGCAGCTCTAGCCTTCTATCGTTTCGACTACATTCTCCAATTTTGAATCACGGCAACCTTGTCCTTATCTTCTGGGCTACCGAAAAACTCTACATGCTTATAGCTAGTCCTCTACCAAATGTTTCAGCTGCGAAATGAGTATTATTGTTCTCTAAGCAAGGAGAAGGGTTTTAGAGTGTTGCATCGTGCAAGGCCGCCAGACACACAATGGTTAGATATGACTACGCCAGCAAGTTTCGAGTTCTTCTCTCACTTTCAATCTGAATTCTCCTTGTTTCACAATAGTAGAAGGAGTGTAACTGCCTTCTTGGTTTAGGCGTTTGCTTCTTAGCTGGAATACTTTCAGACCAACATTCGCAGTTATTCCGAGAGCCCCGGAACCTGCAGAAGGAAGACATCGCGGCTGGCTGCTCTAGGAATGTCTTCAGGCGTGAGGACGCTTCCGCATCGCTTCCACTCCGCCAGCGGCGGAGTTCGGAAATCCCAATACCGATGTGAGCCCCCATTTTGCCAATCAATCGCAGCACTCACGCTGCCTTTTCTTGAGACTTTTTTCTGCTCTCATACATAAATGAGCCTTGTGTGTGAACCACAAAATCGTGAAAAATCAAGGTCTAGATCCCTCTAACAATAAGAAGAAATCATTTTTCGAAAGAGGACTTGATCACAACTTGGAGGTCTGATGTGGACAAGCAGAGGAACTTTTTAATTAGGTTAAAGGCATCGCATGCGCAAAAAACGTTTCTTATTTTTCATGTTCTTGAGCAGGCAAGGCCTTTACCTTTGAAAGACTACTTTCCGCTTCACTGCGGTACCGTTTGCTGTTCTCCGAACGGGGAACTCCGCTCTCAAAGCAAAATTTCACTCACAGCAGATCTGGTACGGGGAAAGCTATTGAATGACTACTCCAAGCTTCCTGCAAGATCCTAATATTCTAACTGCGAAACTTTTTTTTCATAAGCCGAGGATAAAATCGGGGCCTCACGGAGAGAGCCGCCTAGATTGTATTCAGTTTAGCACAGCTGGCTCCTTCCACCTAGGGCTCATATGTACCTTAAAATCACGGGTTAACAAGCTGCCCACATTTCCAACGGTATGTACTAGTTAGGAAATATTATTATGATGGATGAGCCTTTCAGGAGCACGCTGAAGTCCTCAGGTTTCCTGTTCAGGAAGCTCTAAGATTTCTTCTTTCTGCCCAGTTGAGTGTATCGGGGTTCCACTTCGTGTAGCGTTCTTCACTGTCAGATTTCGTTTGCTTGTCAATAAATACAAAGTTACAATGGCCCGGTTGAGTTCGTGAGAGGCTATGTGAAACTACACGGGAACTATCCCTGACCGGCCGACCTATCGATGAGGGAATGGACGAGCGGGCTACAGCCCCTACGCGAAATATTTGCAGCGTGACGTGGTAGTAACATGGAGAGTTCCAAAGCGGAGGATTGCCGCCTACAGAGATTGCCTGACTGGTTTCTCTCCCGCTGGTCACCATCCCCGTCCAGTAAACTCAAAACAGTGAACAGAACAAACACGGAACAGTGCTTTCTCTGAGAATTCAGATAATCTTTTTTTCACACTTAAAGGCAGTGTTCAAGATGAGAATGTTGCTCGTTTTTTTTTGGCGGAAACGTAAGCTTTGGGTCCTAATCAGAGTATAAACGGAAGTGCGACGAAAAACGGTCTTGAAGTGAGTAAAAATCTCGTGGGCCAGCCGACCAATTGGGCCACCCCGCCCACGTCCTATAACAGTTGTCCTGCTCAGTGTCGGAACAGTTGGTGTTCGTCTCACCAAACGATTGGTAACCGAATTTTGAATACTCTTAATCCCGATAAATTCTAATATCCAAGCATGTGCATCAAACCCTCCTATTTTTGAAAAATTTTTAGGCTACACGAAACAGAAAACAAAGTCACTTACCCAAGAATTTGAAAGCGCAAAAGAATATCCGACGAATGGATCGATGCTTTGTCCGCCGTGGGCAATACACGCGAACAGCCATAATTAAGTATTCAAGAGTTTTTTTTACAGTTTTTTCGCCATCATTTAAGAAGTTTATGGGGACTTTTCCATTTTATACTCTTCTTTGTGAACTTGCCTTTTCCAAAACATCGAAAACTAGAATACGGTTTTTATCGTGAACGCTGCCTTTAAAGGCAGTGTTCACGATAAATTTCACTTTCGAAATCTCCACGGCTTACGGAAGGTCTGGTGCTCTATACAGCAAGGCATGCCTAAAAAAGACACGAAAGACGCGTTTTTGAGCAAAAATATGCCCTCCCTTGTTTACGTTGATTTTTGAGCGTGGAGGAATTGACCGCTAGAAGGATGATACCTATCAGTGCAATGATGCGATCAGCTCACTTATCAGCACTTCCTTGACTTGATCATTCCCGTAATCTGAGTCTTCATTTGTTCATTCCGAGGGGACGGATCTGGGCACCGAAACGCTTGTTTGCAGCCGTTATTTTGCCGCTCCTAACTCGTTTTCTACCGTTCTTTCGACACTGGGAGCCTAGGATCCTTCTCGCCTATCATTTCACTGCGGAAAGTAAACGAGGATGATCATCGTGAACGCTGCATTTAAGGGCAGACCGTGTTTTAGTTTTCGAAGTTTCTGAGCAGTAGGGGTTAATAGAGAAAAGTCCCCACAGAACACTCAAATACCGGGAAAAACCCGTTTAAAGAAATCTCTGAAAATTTTGCCTGTGCCTGTTTGCGTGTTTCGGAGAATGCAGACAATGCTTCTTACCTGACGTCAGGGAAATGGTTTTGCACTTCAAAACTTTCTGTTTTCGGGACTGAAAGTTCTTTTCAAAGTATAACAGGGACTATTGTACATGCTAGGATGTTAGAATTCCTCAGGATAAAAAATATTCAAAAATTCAAAATGATACGCCGACAACTGCTATAGGACGTGGGCGGGGTTGCCCAATGTGTTGGCTAGCCCACGAGATGTTCACCCGCTTCCGGGGCGGCATGCATGAACGCAGCGAACGGTGTCAGGGAGCCGCTCCGCGTGCCATGCGCCCAGCGTCGAGCAACGGGGCGGCCCCGAATTTTATGGCGTGTATTGATGTGCCTGATTTTCGGGGCCGCCCCGTTGCTCGACGCTGCGCGCATGACACGCGGAGCGGCTCCCTGACACCGTTCGCTGCGTTCATGCATGCCGCCCCGTTCTTAGTTTTCCTAGAGGGACCCAAAGCTTACGTTTTTGCCAAATCACGAGCAACTTTTTCTTCGTGAACACTGCCTTTAATTGCAATTCGAGTGAAAGCTCCAGTTGAATAGCTAACGACCTGCTACTAATGCACTACAGGCATGCAAATACTCTGCCAATTTAACTAGAAGTTTCAATTACCCAACAAACTACTGAGGCCTGTCCTTTTCACTATTCTATACTGGAGTCCACAGAATGTTGCGCATCTACATACTTATTAGAGAGAAGCGGTAGGTTGGAGATCAGTATGCATAAAGCTCATTACGAATCTACCGCTCTGGCTCAATTGATGACCAACATGCCGTTGAGGAATTTAAGAATAGCACCCTCTAACCGAAAGGTTCCTATGGATATGTAGAAGTGCAACTTTTGGTGGGCTATTCTATCAGGTCGTAGCAAAAATCACCCGTCACTCTATTTTTCTGAAATTCGGCTAAATTTTTGATGCGGTTCTTTGGTCAAATGTGGTATTTCATTCTATAGCGCAATCTTTTTTCTATCTAATGCTCTTTTGAGCTTCGAGAAAAGCTAGGTACTTTCCGATTTTTAAGCCCCATGAAAATCCAAAATGCCGGCTGCGCGCATTTCCAGAATTTTCCAACCAACGCATCAAAGCTGTTAAAGTTGATGGGGAACTTGTACCCTTCACGGGATGGATGATATTATTCGCGAGGATTCTCACTGGATCGGGATTCGCTTTTCTTAACAAATTTTGGGGTGGTACTTTTGGGGTGGGGGGCTGTCAACTACGGGTGAATTAAAATTCGCCTTTTCCATCAACTCAAGAAACTTGATCAATAAGTGACATAATAAAACTACCGAGTAGGAAGTTGTCAGTATCAAACGACAATATAGTTTTGCTGCCAAAATTCGTTCTTTAGAGCAGAAATGACTAAGACTGCAATACGAAATTCGTTCTGTCAAGATTTTCCGCGACCGTCACTACCTACGTCTCAGTGGGTTAAAATTTCCTTTCATTTTTGGCAGCTTTGTTGGTTTGACTAAAAGTCAATGAAAGCACTCAATGATGCTCAGGACTACAGTTATCCACTGAATGTCGGCATATCATTCGAAAACCCCGAGGTTTTTCTTGTAATGTAAGAAAACTATTAAACAGGAAATAATTTGTGCTCTCCAACGGTATGTCACAGTTGGCCATAATACCAGCGCTGTAATGGTAATGATAAAGGCTAAGGTTTTCGGCGTTTATCTATCCCTATCGGGATGCGCCACAAATTTGACTTTCATTCAGAATCGTAGAGGCTATTGAATGTGCAATGGGCCTACCTATACAGAGACTTGAGAAGACCAGCCGATTTTTAAGTCAGTGTGCTTATCCTCCCAGGCGAGTCTGGTACCATTTAACCGACCCCGGAGGGATGGCAGGCCAGTTTGGCCTTGGGCGAGGATCAATCACCCGACCGTGTGCGTGACAGTGGCGCCTCTTGCCACTTCCCTACAGACGCCCCCAACTCCTATTTACGAGGAAAAAATAACACTACTTAACAGAAAAAATTCATAGATATATTTTGTCTCCGCGAAAGGAAAATTCACAGCCATGCAAAATAAAAACTGCAGAGAATTTGTAGCCATAGTAAATAGACTCTGATTCATTCCAAGTGAACTCATGTTTTAGGTTATCACAGCGCGGAGCGGTATCTTTTTCGTCGAAACCTCCTTATCACTAGTTATATTTCACCGAGGCCCACCGCTCCGCTGCTGGTGATAATCGAAAAGAAATAAGATCTATTTCGTGTATAACTTTCAAAGTATTAGTATCATAATTATAGCAACACTTTCAAAATTCAATCGCTATTCTTATTCTTATTCGGAAATACTAACTTGTAACGTCTTTTCAAGAGTCTTTCGATTCGCCTTGTTTAGAAATTATCCTAAAAACTCACTTTAGCATAGAGTTCAACAGTCGGATAAGTACTTCCACGCCCAAGTTGCTCCAGGCTCCCTCGAGGTGTTCCAGTGAGTTGTACGTCCCACCTCCACTATAAATGTGACGAAGCAGGATTACTTGGACGTTTTCCATTGGGATAACGTAAGTTGAGCAGGCCGGCCAAGCCATAACGGAGAGCCCATGCTGCTCAAACCAAGTCCTAGTTGAGCAACTCGTGTGGATGTCGGCATCGTCTTACTGGAAGGTGAGCTCATTTTGCTGAAACCGAGCAAGGAACGGTAGCAGTCATGTTCAAAACACTTCCTGGTACTCCGCAGAATTCCTTCTAGAGGAATCGGAGGCTATCTGGAGCACACCGTCCGCATCGAAGCCACACTATACCTTGAGACTGCCTCCACCGAAATTCCGCTTGGCAAATTATAGCGGCTCCTTGCTGAAATCTGGCCAGTAGTGTGCAGATCCGTCAGGTCCATGCAACTTGAACTTTTGTTTGTCTGTCCGAGAAGACCCCCTAAACACAATGTTCACCTAGATGAAGCCTGAGAACGAATTCTGCTCATCTTAGACCATCTAGTCGCCATGTTCTTCTCAACTGAAGCCGTGCGGCCTTAGGCGGTGCTGTGAGGTGCGGTACTAGACGCATACGAGAATTCTCTATAATTGGGTTGTGATTGATCGCCCTCCATACGGTCTTTCTGGATACCCACGTAAAAAGTTCGGCTCGGACCTGATTGACCGACATGGTCGAGTTGGACATGAGCCGTACTACTCGACGTTCCTCTGGAGCAGACAGCTTTCTGGACCTTTCTTTGTACCATGTGACTCAGAATCATGCAGAAATCGGTAGACAGCTGTGAAATGACGATGGTGTTGCTCCGCTATTCTCCTGATGTTCAAACTAGCCTTGTCCTAGGCAAGAATCTGAGCATTTTCGACCTCAGAGAAAACGGATCCGTTTGGCATGATAGAAATACGTTGATATTGCATTCCTCCATCCATATCATATTCGAAACGGAAAAGTTTTGAGAAATGAGCAAGGGAGCATTTCCAATAGAAAGTGTTGCTATAATTATGATACTAAGACGTCATATACAGAATAGATCTTTTTTCTTGAAGGTTTCTTTAAAAATTTGTGAACGAAGGTTTGTGGGTACGCGAAGTTGAATAGTGACAGTGCCGATTGATGAAAGTTGGGGTGGACATTGATATCAGAGCTTCGAGTGTGTTGCTATAATTATGATACGCACAGTATAAGAGACAGCTATAGATAGACAACTGTTCGGAAATTTAACTACGGGAAAGTGAGCGGGGGGGGGGAGATTCGGTGGTCTTCACCTCGGCCGGTTGTAGATTGCTTCTTGTGTTAGTCACTAGGAATAGATGAACATGCTGTTCTATTTATCCGTTACGGCTTAAAATATTAAACAGTATGGTAAGGCAATTACCCAAACGGGCTTTTAGGGTGGCGTCGCCGCAAAATCGGATCGCCACCCCAGAACGAGGTGTGAACGCAGCCATTGGATGGCGCAGGATTGGCAGCACTGTGGTGACATGGGTATTTTTGAAGCGAAGCTGCCAATGCCGCTGCCAGCTCGCTGCGACATTCGCTTGGATGGTACGCTCCCCGTCCAAAGCCGAAGTCGTGCTGCCGCACCTTTCGATTTCCGGCGTAAACTTGAAGACGGTTCCCATCGTGGACACTGCCTTCAACACTTGGCCTTGCAAGTAAAGTGCGGGGAACTCGAAGAGTTCTCCGCTCGCCACCAGCTGTGAATGACGGAATACGGAGGTCTCCACGAATGCCCCGGACTTCAAAATGCGCCCCCCAGAAACTGCTTGCAAATAACATGCATGCCCTATATGGGCAGGGTAGCCTACTTCCTCAAAAATGTGTAGCAAGTCATATATTTCAGTTCATAAGTCAGATATCATCCCTGAGGTCGCAAAGTGCCAAACTGAGAGTTCATTCGCTATAAAGAAACTAGTTGCATAATTAGTTGCAAGTAAATACGAATCCCGAGATAAATTGCAGACAAAATGGTTGAGGAGTTGAGGGTTATCGCCACTGAGGCGCGCAAAAAACATTTAAACAATTGTTCAACATAGAAGTGCATGGACACTGTGAGACTCTCACTCCGCTCCCTTGTTCTCGGAGGAACTATTTGTTTGAACAACGAAATGATTTGTGCTCCCGTCCCTTGGAAATGTTCGCTTTTTGCTGGTCTTTATTGGCGATTTTCTTAGTTTTTTAACCTACCCAATATCGATTTGTATAACACATTCTTCAGCTCATTATTTACCGGATGCATCCTCCGATGTATCATCCATTCTCCCGGCATCTAGTCCAGGCCATTATATTGTTTCACTCAGAGCACGGATTTGAGTGCGTTTCCCGCTGTTTCTTCACGATTCTAGTGGCTAACGCGTCGTTTCCGATTCATATTCAAATAGTTCTATAAACAACTTGAGTGGAACAGTGCGTCGAGCAAGTAGCCCTTCTTCCGTGGACACCATGAAAAACCGATGGACAAGGAGTAATCTTTGTTTTTGAGAAGGGCAATTGAACAATGGCTCCACGCAGGTTGTGCTCCTCTGAAAAACTTTTTTTTTCAATTTTCATGATGTTTCCAACTCTCCTTTAGCAGAGTTCCTTTCAGTAATTGCAAAAGTATGAACTTCTGCCAGAAAATTCAATTTGGTTTTTACCGCAAACGCCGCTTTCCAGCATCTTTCAAGCATGTTGAGCTCCAAGTTCAGCTGATTTTGAGTATTTCCGAGTGAGCTATTCCTGGTCGTGCTGATCTCAAGGTACTGCCATTTGTCCTGAGTGTCCTTGTCTTTGACCTAGTTGCAGTGGTGTGTATGTGCGAGTATGTGTGGGGGGGATGCGCCTCTCGCTTGGCCAAGGTCGACGGCGGATCGCCAAACCTTCTCCGGCCGGCGCTCTTTTCCCCAACTCCATCACATTGCTACCTCTCCATTCCCCCGTACCGCCACTGCACTTTCTTCGATCCTATCCCTCGTTTCAGTTTCATTTTTATCCCCTTCTCTCTATCCTTTCGCGGCATTTCGCTGCCTGTCTCCTGGAATTCGCTTTTTTTCCGATGTTCAATCATTCTGGACCATTTAGCTGATCATGAGGATATGCCTACAGAGTTACTCCGTTATGTCGTTTCCTTGCTCTGTAGAAAGTCTACATTTAAGCTATTTGGTGTTTTTGTAACTAATTAGCGTGTTTATTGGACAATTTTATTCGAAGTGTTTTTAAAAATATGAGTTTTTCCTGATTCGTTAACTCTGTGCCGCGAGCTAGGAAGGTCGAAATACGGACAGGGAATGGAAACGTCTGCTGCTTTCAAAACTCTGTTCAGCTTTCATACTACAAGAGTTGAGTAAAATCCTGCATCGCTTTCTCACTTTTCACCTCTGCTGGATGAGCGGGATCTTGCGCAGTTTGTCGAGTTCTGACCCGGAACAGGACTCAATTTTTATCCATAGGGAACTTCATGTTCCAAAGAGGACCAGCATACGAGAAATCGTGAAAAAATTGGAATTTGTCGCACAACAAGGAATAAACGTTTGCATGGTTATATGAATTTCAATCACAAGTTTTCAACGAATGGCATGATCGAATCCGTACTTCTCTGACTTTTTGTCAACATACATCCGAGTTTATCCCAACTTGTTTCACTGAACTACTGAGAGGATCTTCGTGATCACTCCAAAAGAGATCACAACTGTGTCCCAAATACGCTCCGATGCCTCGCTGAAGGGTTCTTCCTGGGTTTTGTTAAAATGTCACCGAATGCTTTTGACAGAGTCCAATCACAAAATGTAAAATTAAGAGCTCCTGAGGCCGTTCGATTTAAAGGCAGTGTTCACGATGATCATCTTCGTTGACTTTCCACAGTAAAATGATAGGGGAGAAAGATCCTAGGCTCCCAGTGCCAAAGGAACGGTAGAAAACGAGCCAGGAGTGGCAAAATAACGGCTGCAAACAAGCGTTTTGGTGCCCCAGACACGCCCCGTGCCCCAGATCCGCCCTTTGAAAGGAACAAATGAAGACTCAGATTACAGGAATGATCAAGTGAAGGAAGTGCTGATAAGTGAGCTGTTTGCTTCATTGCACTGATAGGTATCATCCTTCTAGCGGTCAATTCCTCCACGCTCAAAAATCAACGTAAACAAGGGAGAGCCTATTTTGGCTCAAAAACGCGTCTTTCGTGTCCTTTTTAAGCATGCCTTGCTATATAGGGCACCAGACCTTTCGTAAGCCGTGGAGATATCGGAAGTGAAATTTATCGTAAACACTGCCTTTAATTAGAGATTTCTCCTACTTCATCAACTGCAGTGGGCTTCTCAGATTTTCCCCACAGTTTTCTTGAAGACGATGTTCGCGACAACTCCCTTAAAAAAAGTTTGGGTGGCCTTCGTGAGAATTGTGCCGAAAACAAATCAGAAGAAGTGGTGTGCTATAGATCGGACAACCTTCCTTGAAGTTGATAGCTTTGACTGCATTCGGGGGGGGGGGGTAGAGTTATAAGCTGATAATGGAGAGTTCTCGGAGGAGGATTCAAAGTGCGCCCAAAAACCGATCCGCAAACTTGCACAAAACAACGTTTTTGTAAACAGCAACCTTCATTACATTTTTGTACATAGGGTTGATGCGAGGCTCTACGGATATCTTACTAATCATCCAATCGGCCACTATGCAGCGTTAGTGATGCGTTTGAACACACTTGAAGAATGAGTGGAAGGGGAAAGTTTTATGCATCGCAAAAAAAGAAAAAAAAGTTAATTTCTTTAGTCCTAGAGACAAGTAGCGAATAGAAGTCCGGACAGAATGGTTCTCCGACCGTACCTGCAGATTTTTGGGAGGTAACAGGGATCTGATTTAAACGGGTGGAGGACATCGACAGATGCGAGTATGGATCTTGAAAGAGTGTACAGGATGTTGGGTAAAATGAACAGGGCTTAAGAATGAGCGCACACAAGGTCGTTAGAAGTGACAGGGAGCGAGCTGGATGCTGTGGAAAAGGTCAGGACTTCGAGGGAGGGGGTGCAGATCTATAATAGGACTCAGTGAGTCTGAGCTGGATTGCATTTAACAATCCTGAAACTGAGATTGCTGCTATCTCGAAGCCTCATTTCCAAGGTCATTCGTGTCAAAAAACATTTATAGCGAAAAAAATGTCCGCAGACTTTTGGCGCTTCTGCATGATTCACTGCGGAGCAACTTCGTGGCAGCCTTGGGAAGGCCACCGAGAAGAAACCATAGGTAAACTACAGGACTTCAAAATATTTTAATGACACCGCTGACAGCCAGATCCTTCGCTCGTAAGTTTTACTGAGGCTCGCAACATATTTAGGGACACCTCACAATAAGTTATAATCCACTGACGAAGCGTCCTGATTAGTGGATCCATTTATCCGATTGGAGAAGACTTATGTACTCTCTAAAATCCTCACTATGCTGCAAGTTATCTCACAACTTCCGAATTTTTAGGTAGATTTTTTTGTACTGTGCTTCTCCGGGCCAAATTCCGGTTCGTAATTGCGTCTCGACACGCTTTGCGGCCGCGCGCTTTCGAGTCGGAAGAGTTTCCAGCGCCGCAGCCGCCGATCTGTTGACTCTAGGTGGGTTTTGGAAACTGGAAACTAAACGAAATTGGAGAAAACTGTATAAAAAAGCCACATCGAGTCGGCTTTGGCGCTGGAAACTCGACTGATTCGAGCGCGTGCGGCCGCAAAGCGTGTCGAGACGCAATTGCGGACCGGAATGTGGCCCAGAGAAGCACAGTAATTCGCTTTCAAAATTGCAATATTCTTAGGAAGGTTATTCCTGTGCTACTCTTTCTTTGTAAGTACTTCCTGTTCTGCATTTATGTACCGTCGTTCTCTGGGCGAAATTCCGGTCTGCATTTGCGGACTACGGCTATTGCATCATGCGGCACGATTCACTTTTCTCCCAGCACGATTATCACATGTCGCATGATGGAACAGCCGTAGTCCTCAATTGCGGACCGGAATTTGGCTCAGAGAACGATAGTAAACGATATATGTTTATGTGTCGCCAGATTTTTCTTTAACCAGCTGATCGGATATTGAACAAAATTTGGTTGCTTAAGTGCAAAAAAATGCGGAATGAACGATTATGTGAGCCCGACAGTCCTTGAGTGTGTTTAAAGGCACAGGACACCCAAAAAATCAATTTTTAGATTTCATGCTTATCTTGGAGAGAGTCACACGCTGATAACAATGGTATCTCTGAAATCTTCCAAGACCTCCTTTGAACAGAGTTATAGCTCTTCAAAGATGCCTAGATTTTGAGGGTGAGAACTTGGTGGACGAGTTGTCTCAGGCCTGTATTTCTTTTCATTCGCAATCGTTGTGTGAGAGAAAGTCAGGGTAAGGAGACAGTCCGGTAATGGACTGAAGAACGACGACTTGTTGGAATTCATCCATCCATCGAGCCGCTATCGAGTTCGAAAATCTGTTAGGGGGTCGGGACTGTGGTGGTCGCTTATATCTCGCTTATTTGGAGGAATTGAGATCTCGCATTTGGCACGTGTTATATAGGATGGGTCTTCTACACAATTCCATGAAACTCTGAAAATTCAGGTCTGAGGGTGTACTGTGCCTTTAAAGGCAGTATACACGCTCGTAAACGTATTCGAAATTACAACTCAAATGGAATGGCATGACTCAGATTACAACGCCTCCGCATTTTAAAGCGTCACAAACGACCCACAATGCCGTTACAGGAGTAGCAAGTTTGGCCCCGCCCGTATTTTCACGCCCCCAGTATTTGCCCTTTTCCTGTAACTCAAGGTTGCTGGGTCATCTTCACCGTCGGTACTGTTGGTGAATTGCCTAATAAGTGAACCACACACGTTACTGATGGCGAAGATGACCCAGCAACCCTACGTTGATGGGAAAGCCCAAATACAGGGGCATGAAAATACGGTCGGGGCCAGAATTGCTACTCCTGTAACGGCATTGTGGGTCGTTTTTGACGCTTCAAAATGCGTAGGCATTATGTTGTAGGTCATATGATTTACGTTGTTAGCTCGACCTGTGCCTCCTTTTCAGACTACGAGTGTGTATGCTGCCTTTAAATCCCGTTGAGATGATAAACGTTCTCAGCTTCTGTGAGAATTCGTATAGCACAACTATAAATTTTCCTCTTTTCACCCCCTAAAACAGTCTAAAATCCACCACCCAGTCGCGCCCTTGACGTTGTTGGACACGGTCATCGCGTGCCTCCTTTTCAGAGCTTGCTTTAGCCTCCAAATTGTGCACTTGTGCTATGCCGTCAGCGCTAATTCCCAGCCGACGACGCGACGACCGGAGAGCGACCTTGCACTCTCGTTACGTGCCAGTCGGTACTTTTGAGGCCATTGCCACCACGGGGGCGGGGTCACGGACACGCTGTAAACAACCGGAGGCGGGGTCAATGTCACGAAGGGGCGGAACTTTGGTACGTACAATGCATAAACAATGGGCGTGGTCAAGGCGTATGACTACCGTAGTCCGGCCATTGAGAGTGCAAAGAAAGGCTCGACGGTTAGGAGAAGTACCGTAACTGTAGCAAAGGCACATTTCATCGGGATCACTGAATTTGAGAGATCTTAGACGCTTGTCACGAATGTTCGAATTCTGTAATCATAAGGAATCTCCAATTGTTGCACCTTCTCCCAGAATGGTCCAGACAAACATTTCCTTTAGCAACTTTTTTATTCTCCTGAACTCCGAGAAAATACTCTACATGGAAATCTCCTTAATAAGCGGGAATTGCAGTCTTGTAGAGTAAAGTGAATTTCTGTCAGGCTTTCACCAAAACGCGGTTGCTCATAATTGTCCTAACACAATGATCTCAAAGGATTCTTGAAGTTTTCTCCGTTCAAAACAATTTTATTCAGTCGTGCCTCGAAAATAAAGAAGAGTTCCCTCTTAATAACAAGGAAAATATCTACAAGATCAGAAAATTCGCAGTCCTCTGATAATATTTCATGTATTGGGAAGTTTTGGGAGGGATCCAGGAAAAGTACTTCATCCCTGGTCAAGTTCGCGCATGTTTTTCAAAAAGAAAAGGAAATTTCATTTTGAGGGCTCATCGAGAGTGCGTGGCGAACCGGTTGTTGATGCGGGATGCATGGTAATGTCCAGATTTCGCACCAATCCCAAAGATTCCTCGCCCTTTCAAGGCGGGAAACGCGATCCAGGAACGATTATTTCTGAAACGATGACAGGCCTCTTCTATACGGTCGATGACAGCTACCGTATGACTAAGGATGAGCATTTTTGAGGCTTCATTGCCTATTAGAATATGCATGGGCTATCATACTAGATGAGACGGGCGGGGTGTTAACGGTCAACTAAACGATTTCCATGACCGTTTATGAATTTATTTGAATGACCCTTTTTTGAGATCCAAGTTTTGAAAGGTGATTGAAAGGCCCCATTTTTTGAAGACCAAATATCGAATAGTACTCGATTAGTGCGATTTGGAAATTCTGAATTTGAGTAGGTTTTCGAATGACAATTATTTGAATAATTCGATTCGGAGCTATTCGAATACCACAACTATACTAAATATATTTGTGGTCAACCTGTTGGCTTTGAATGACTACCTGAGATAGTACTGGGGTAGCTTTGTGATGGAGGCCAAACTCGAGAGTCGTTATTGAGCTTTGAAGATTTCACGGAAAGACATAGTAGAATTAGCAAAATCGTTTCTACTTTACAATAATTACCACTCCCTTCCAGCCACTTCTAGATTCTGATTGTTTTTTGTAATTAATACCCGAAGCGAAGTGAGGGACAGCCTTGTAACGAAGGGAAGCCACTTCAAGGGCTACTTATGTACACTACTGTAGGGCAGCTTGGGGGGTGGGGCACTGGAAGAACGATATACGGAAAAAAGATTGGAACAGTCAAACCAACTTGATAATGTCAACGGTTTATCCTAGACCATTCACTGAGAAACCTTCTATCCACATAGGATCAAGTTCGGAAAGTACGTCAGAATTATGTAGGAGGTTGTTTGGAATTCTTGTATGGACTACGCAAGGAACTTTTGAAAGGGGAAGGTCACATGGGGGCATATCGCGACAAACTTTCTGAATGCCTGGAAGAAGATATCTGTTCTATACATCAAATCCCCAGCACTGATATTTTTACATTCTGAGCTCTACAATTTGTTGCTATATTTTCAGTATTTGTCACAAGAGCATCTTCGTTGGGCAGTGAGAAAGGAACAACTACAGCCATTACAATCAACTTCTCTTCTCAAATGTCCGTAGAAACCACGGAAAATCTCCCAAGAGCTCATTTCTCCACAAACTGAGTAAAATTCGGCATGGTTGCCTGAAGGAGTCGAGGAGGCGGTCCAAGAAACGATAGTGATACGGTAGTCAAGATACAGGTGTTTCGCCTGTTAGCGTTATTGGGTAGTGCTTGATATTGTGGTTTTTATCAGCCTCTTTATCACACTGGTTTTTCTCGATTTGTTGACCGAATGCACAGCTCACACCTGCGTGGCTGCCCTCTCATCACTGCTGCGCGCATTACAGCGGGGAGCTACGCCGCTGTGAGCTGTGCATTCGATAAACAAGCCGTTTTTTCAGCTAGCCCTCGTATTGGAAATGGCCCTATACATCACTACCCTATTTTCGTATAATCAGAAGCAATTTTCAAAAATGGAAAGTCATGGGAAACATGATATCTAACGAGAATCCTTCTATGGAAAGTAGGGGTCACTGATGCCCCACCCATGTTGACGAAACTATTGTAGATGCGACATGCGTTTGCTTTACTATTTTTCGTCACGTATTCAAATTCATTTTTGGGATTTTCCACGCCTCCTCTGAGCAAATTTTTTCAGAGAAAGCCTGTATCTTCCATCCCAAAAATTTCTCGGTGAATTAGCGCAGATGCGGGGATTGTGTCTCTGAATTTTACCCGAAGCAGGTGAAAATGCGCTACCGTTCGGGTTGGACTCGGTGGTGGCGGATCCTTTTCTATGTCCGTCCACTGCGCGGCGACTCTGAGAGAAGGTGCTTTCGCTTCCGCTAACGCATAGATTCGATCCGGACCATTGTTCCCTCCCGATCCAATTCGCCTAGCTCATAGGTTCCTGCCGTGGCCTTCATTGGAAGGTGTAATCTGCCGAGCTTCCTTCTGTGAATGACCCTGTTCTTGGAAATCTTTCCAGCTAAGAGATGGATGCGATCTCGATGCCGCTTAGCTGGAACGAAGCAGCGAACGAACGAACGGCTGCTGGCTGTTGTATGTCCAGTTTGGACTATGGCTCACTCTCGCCGTCCAAAAACAGCTCCATTATGCTTGGTGCGACGACTGCAACGAGTTTTTCGCGTGCAGATTAGCCGGTGGACGAACACGCGCACGGCCATCCAACGATACGACGCCACGGGCTTGGACTGGGACAGTGGCCGGACTGTCTCGCATTAGCCAGCTAGATGCTTGCTATCTCTTTCTTCACTTGATCTGTGCTAGCGTATTATTCTTTCACCCTGACACTCTTTGGCGGTGAACATGTTGGCGACCAGGAACCCGCACTGAATTTTTTCTGTACCGGCTTCTTCAATTACTTGACTAATTGCAGAAGAATTTGAGCATTCCAATCAAGCTGGCGCCAAAATCATTTACATAATTTGAAGATAGATTAAACAAAAGAAACTTGCCGAGATCATGAGGACACGGTTTCTTTTAGCTCCAAAGTACACTTTTGCGTAGGTCCCAATGATTTCGAAAATTGGGATAGTTAAGGATGCATGAGAATCCCAAAGTCCTAAAATTTTCGAAAATCCTAGGCGTATGAACAATACATCATAGTACACTATTCAGATTGTTTTAATATGATCAGAGGTCAGGAAAATCTCGCCAAACTGTCTCCAGATCCCATTTGGTTTAGAGAATACATACTCGACAGTGTGAATACAAATCGTGAACCTTATCGATTTGCAGCAGGACAAAATGACCCAATTAGTGACGTAACTACATCTTGACTGCTTTCAAGAACACCTTGCTCTTAATAAGCTTGTAAGGCAGAAAACCAATATTTCCATAATCAGGGCTAAAGGTCTATAATCAGTTTCGCAGCTGCCTTACCGTGATAACAAACTCAGGGGAACCTTTTTTCACATTCGTTTCCATTCTTATTTCTATCGCGATTTTCCTTTTCCTCCGAGGCTTCCACAGAGTTTTCGACATCTATGTTTCATTACTGTTTTCATCACCGATCTCCTCGTTCATATACGTTATGTATTAGTATAAAGAGGCGAGATGCGTGGATGGTAGAGAATGGCTTTCGCTGCCGGACCTCTTCAAGTGCAAGAAGTTCGTGCGGGGTGCGCGTCGCGCGAGTCATTTCAGCGCCACCCAACCGGTCATCACCAGGATGTTGCAATTACGAGAGGAGACTACCACCGACCGCCGACCGACCACGCTGCCGCCTGCCGCCTGCCTCGACAGACGACGCGCTTTCTTTCATTCCGAGGATCCGCCCAATGTTTCCACTTTTACCATCGTGGAGATAGATGGTCCCGGTGTGAAATGCCCCCGTACCACAGGAAACTTCTCCTTCACCCACCAATAGTTTTTTATACACGACAACCTCTCACTTTTTGGTTGTCACTCTACTGCGCTTTTTTTTGCCATTTCATGAGTTCATAAGCGGAATAGAACTGGGCATGGGTCCATACATCACCATTTGTCGGTAGCGAATGGATTTATACATTTATAACCTCTTTATTAGATCGACTCTATTCCAAAAACCCTTTTTCAAAACTAAGCGCCTTACATGGAGTCTACTCATATCCAAAGGGATGTGATGTCTTTAGCCGTTAGCTAGTTATCATACTTCGGGAAGCTCACTTCTACCTCTAGGGAAGCTCCTTCCCATGCCTTGTCGGCCATAGTTTCCATTTCGCTTCGTTTGAGGGGGAGGGGGGAGGACAGCCCTCAGCAGGATGAACGAACTCGTCTCGAATATCGAACTTTTCGAATCGCGGCCTGCCCTCAGCGTTTGATTGGTTGTAGCGACCTCCGTCGTTTTTTTTAAATTTTGTTAAGTTAATTTTCTTCCTGAGTGATACAAACGATTTTCTTTTCCTAGACTTTTATGTACTTATTTTATTGGGACTTTGATCTGCTCATGACCCACTTTTGCCATCGCCATCTCTCCTAACCTACGCTTTTGACACCCGATCCTTACCTCACATCAGGTGTGGCATATCTCTCTTTATTCACTTTGAACTCTTCCTTAGTCTCTAATGCAGTCCATTGACTTTTCATCGCGTACCTATCTCTTGAAAAATCAGTCCTATCTTTGCAGATCCTACATTCAGCTACTGTTTCGGATTTGAAAATCACCTTGAGGCCGACCAGTTGTGAGGGACAAACCTTGAACCCATAGGAACTTACTACGGAATATATAGCTTTTCTAAAACCTCCGCATTTTTCGTTTCATTCTGGGTTAACATAATCGTTTTTTTTGTCTCCGTGTCCCGATTTAATTTAAATACAAAATTGTAGCCTAATATAGTACTCCTTTCCGGCTTTATTCCCTCTACTCATGTCGGCTAATCTTTTCCTCTGCCTTTTGAGTTCGTTGATACGATTTTCGAATTTCAACATACACTTTTATCGAATATAATAGGAAACAATTTTGATTGGAGAAATTAGAGCTGTCCATTTTATATAAAAATTTGCGCTTATTGTTCTATACTACATACTGCAAAAGTTGGCTTGCAAGGTAGTTTCCCGTAATACATGTATGAAATCATTGATGCAAACATTCTGTGAACATATGGCCGACAAGGAATCGCTCGTTGGATCTATTTTCCAAATCACATGATGGGTCTTCAGAGGTTTGTTTTATCATGCTTTCTTTGGGAGTTTTATATCAGTCGGATCTGCGCCTGGATGTTCAGGCTCTAATTACTTCCACCTTGTGGGGGACCATCACTTTCCGTGACTCTAAGGACGTTTAGTGACGTTTTCCATCGATAACTTTCAGGTAGTTTCAATGCTACGATGAGATATCCTCGAAATCAGTGTCTCATTGTCCCTTCCCTACAAACCATGGATCAAGTCTCAATCATTTCCCCTAGGTCTAATCCATGAAGGCTTCCATCAATTCCTTCAATACAGACAATGATCATTTTTCTTCTTTTATGTACCTCCCTCTCAATTGATGTTTCGATAGACTCGCTTGAAAACTATTTCTTGAACTATTCGAGGGAGTTAACTAGCGGGGCACCCGGAGTGGGGGGTGACGATTTCACCGAACCCGAAGCACTGATAAGCAAACCGCTGCGACGACGGCTGGTCTCCCATGCCATCCATCGTCAGTAAAAGCGGCCCATGTTTCGCTTTCGTCGAATTCTTTTTTCCAATGCAAACCTATATTGCTGCTCATCTTATCACATGTCAGTCCAATATTCGCTTGCTACGAGAGATTTTTTTCGTGCTTCTGTCATTTCATCGAAATCATTCAGATGGGTGAAGACCGAGGCGATGGCTCTTCAGCCGGTCCTCCACCTTTCGGAGCTATGCCTCAGCAACAGCAATCAGCTCAGCATCGTACCCCGCCTTCGACATCGCAGGGTAAGTGGAGTTCTTAGGTACAGGTTGGCGCTGTATTCTCGTGAGATGTGCTGAGCTGAGCTCGAATTGTTGACATGGTAAGATAATAAGAGCGATAGGCGCTATCAACCAACAGACAGAAAAGTTTTGTCTTGATAAACTGAAATTCACCGCGTTGAGAATTTCATCTCAAGAAACACCCGCACTTGCCTGTCAACGGAATGCCAAAGTCCTGTTAGCATCTTTTTTCCTTTCACGGAATTGAGTGGGTGTTGATAAGAGATTATTGATAGGGCTGGCGAACGAGTTCATCATCGAAGCCCATTGTCGCGTTCGAGAACACAAGTGTTCTCTTTTTGGTACATTGAAAAACCACGAATCCAGCAGTTCAAGTTCTGCCGAATAGGATTCGTGTTCTTGAATGAAACAGCTTTGCGATCGAAGAAGATTGAGATACGAATGGGGGGCACGAAATGGATAACGAAAAAAAAACGTTAGGATAAGCGAGGGCTTACGAAAAAGTTAGAAGTTGAGTCAAAAGCTTTTTTATTGCTTTGTGTTGCCCAGCTCATTTGCTTCTGGAACTTCTTCCCTTTTGTTTGATTGTTATTTTTCCTGCAGAATGATTGTGCTAATTCAATCTCAGTGTTCGACTGCATTTGAACCTGGAAATTTTTTTGCAGTTTTCTTTCTTCTTTTGCAAGTCAAACAAGAGGGTTTTAGAGTGGACGATTCATTCGGTCTGAAATTTCGAGACACTCGTCGTTCTCGAAATCCTATAAAGCCATTCCACGTGCTCTCGCATATACATTTTCTTCAGGCGACACAAAAAAATCGTCGTAGAGTCAAGAAATTTTCAAAATTTTTTGTTGTCGTGTCATGGCCAATAACGTACCAGGTTGTTCAATAAGTTTTGTCGTTCGATAAGAAAAACACAATTTTATGGTTCAAAATACACTTTATTATTCAGTATAATCTCCCTGAACATTAATACACTTGCTCCAACGATCCTCCAATCTGTGGATCCCATCCCCGAAGTGAGAATCCGGAAGGTCTGCAAAATACGCTTCAACAGCCGTTATGACCTCTTCGTTTGATGAAAAGCGCTTGCCACGCATAAATTTTTCGAGTTCTGGAAACAATTGGAAGCCGCTGGGGGCCAAATCTGGTGAATACGGTGGATGCTCCAACAATTCGAACTTGAACTCATGGATTTTAGCCATTGTCAGAATCCTCTTGTGACACGGTGCATTGTCCCAATAAAAAAGGATTTTTTCTTCTGCAAATCGGGTCTTTTTCACGAATTTTTACCTTCAACTGGTCCAAAAGGTTGCAATAATATTCAGATTACTCCTTTCGCATCCCAAAAAACTGATGCCATAACCTTCTTGGCCGATTTCTGGACACGAACTCGTTTCGAAGCCGAATAACCAGGTTCACGCCACTCTTTAGTCTCTTGTTTTGATTCAGGATCATGGTGATAGGCCCAAGCCTCATCCGTAATGACGAATCGACGCACAAAATCCACTTTATCCTTTTTAAAACGCTCCAAATATTGCTGAGAAAGTCGCATTCGAACGTGTTTTTGTTCCATTGTTGGCGAATGCGGCACCCATTGTGCACACAGCTTTCTAAAACCCAAAATTTTACTTAAAATAAGGCTCACACTGCCTAATGAGATGCGTAGAGCCTCTACTAAATCTCTCTCAGTCAATCGACGATCTTCCAAAACCATATCCTGTATTTTGGTTATGATTTCTAGTGTTGATGCGCTTTTTGGACGTCCTTCACGTGGATCGTCTTCAAGGCTTGTACGACCACGTTTAAATTCAGCAACCTTTCTACTGTTCTAATTGTAGGTGAACAATCATTATACACTTTTAACATTCGTTCGTGAATTTCTTTTGTTGCTACACCTTCCAAAAATAAGAATTTTAGCGCTGCACGATATTCAATTTTTTCCATTGCTGTGACACGGTGACACTAAATGGCTTGTAAACAAAGAATGAATTGACAGATTGAAATGAAACTTCACATACGTTCATATGAAGAGTGTACCACTAAAACAAAAAAAAATTGGGGTATTAGCTACACCCTCTCTTATCGAACTGCAAAACTTATTGAACAACCTGGTATGCTCTCTTCGTTTGATGAAGGACCTGGACACCAAGAAACTACGATACCCGCGCTAAGTTTTGTAAAAACGGGGAGCATCTGGCAGACTTGGCAAAAAAGCGTCCGATGCCTGTAACCTTTTTTAATGAAGAGTTTTTTAAATTCTGAAACGCTATCATATTCACAGATCGAATTGCTACCTAATTATGTGACTTATGTGCCGAAGTTGCTTAGAATCGCTTTGTTTTTCAAGGAATTAGTTTTTGCAATCGTTTTTCAAAAACGTCGCGCGCGGCGAAGTGCGTCGAAACTTTGAGCAGCTTTTTCACAAGTAATGGGCGAGTGACCTGTATGTTTTCTCGATCAATTAGGTGCAGGCGAGAGATTCTCAAGGTTTGTGTTGGTTGAATTTTTTAAATCCTTCATTAAAGTTGCTTAAGAACTACCTGGAAAGTCAGAGTTTTGTTGCGAGAACCCTGAACTCTTAATTGAACGATGTCGAAAATGCAACCCACGTAAACTTTGAGATTCTCTCACCTGCACCTAGTTTATGGAAAAAGCATACAGGTTACTCGCCCATTACTTGTACGAATGCTGCTCCTGCAATAATCGACCTAAAGAAAGGAATCACTAGCTGTCCAGCCAGTCAGGAAGGGCTACTTGTACGATCAGCCAGCTCAAATTTTTCTCGAATGAAATTTTTGAATGACGTGTAGTTGGAAGGAATCGAATGATTTCTACCAAGGTTCTCAAAAGTGGGTATAGTTCTGTTGATGAAAAAGTGACGCCTGCAGTTGAGGTTAGATGTGTAAGGCCCTAGTTATACACCGGCGGGACGCTGCGGAAATAGCAAGACAGCTATTATTTCTATGCGCCCTATCTGCGCTCAGGCATGCCAAAAGGAACAGTAGTCGCCGAAAAACGCGCCGGAAGGCCGCACAGAGCAGTTAGGCCTATGGTATACTTTGTCGCTGTAATGAGCGACAGGCATGCAATCTAACACAAATCATGGCGGGACCCGCATCGGAGCAACGGCAACGGTCGTCGTAGGAACAGATGTCGCGTGTGGGTCGCAGCGACGTGTCGCGGAGGGCTGACATACTGCAAATGTGCCATAGCCTGTCGCTACCACTGTCGCTGTCGCTGTGCAGTGCACTGCGACAGCGACAGGTTTAAAGGCAGCAGACACGCTCAAAAATGATATCAATTTTATGGATTAAACTGAAGCTCTGAAGCTGTTAGTATTCAGAAATAACGAAAAAGACGAAAACAAATCGACGAAAATTAAGATATAACGGTACGTTCTATATTGGACCAGAAATGGACGAGTTGTACGGCACTGGCCGAAATAGCGGAGCTAGCTACAAATTTGTTGGGATAACGACGCTAATGTACTCGTACGGCCCTTTCTAGAACGCTTACGCCGTTAGAATCCTAAAAAGTAATCTGAAGTGGCCGCAATCGAGCATTGAATACCTGTATGGAGGGGCGGAGCCCGTATCGATGGGCGGAGCAAGGATGATTTCGTGAATGATTACGGCTCAATTACGGTCATTTGGGCTCGTTTTTAACGCTTGCAACTTCGTGAGGGCTCTTCTAGGGCCTGCACGACCCCACTAATGTAGTTATCTCAACAACTTTTTCGAGCGTGTCTGCTGCCTTTAAAGGACGGGAGGCGGTCGCTGTCGCTGTGCAGAGCGACGCGACCGTGTGTCGCAAAAGTATACCATACCCCTTATACACGCCGCGGCACCGTATACTGCATCCTTACGGGACCTGCCCTGTTGGAAATTTGCCAATTTCCACCAGCTGATCATTTTTCAGATTTAAAATTGTTAAAACATTACCAAAACGACATAACGAGCACTGTAATGTCGGGAGGAATTGATTATTAGTGCTATTCTGCAAATAAAAAGTGTCAGAAGCGAAAAAACCGATAAAATACCATTAAAAACGCCTGGAAATTTTTGTCCGCAGTATTGCGTCAAAGACGCCGAAGACGCAACATTGCAGAAGAATCCCAGATTCACGCAGCAAGCGGCGGCAATGTCATCGCGAGACGTTTTCATTCCGCTGGTGTATAACCAGGGCCTAACGGTGGAGTTTGATGGGGCCACCCCTAGTGGTTGACTCTCTCGTTGTCACAAGGTCCTCAGGTTTAAGACCGAAATCTACGCCAAACAGGATCTTGTGGGGAAGAAGTATGACATTCTCTACTCTTCTGAGAGATAACGGTTTCAAATGAAATAGCTCATTTCTCTGCACGGAATCGGGTATGCGGCCATAAACGAAACCATGCATCCTAATAAAACAATTTCCTTGTGAAGTTGCTTCGGACTTTCTCCAAACAGTTGATGTCCTTCACTTTGAAGGGATTAAACACCGGCGTGCCATATTCAAGAATTGGCCTCACGTAGGCTCTTATAAGCACAGATGGATTATGTTGCCAAAGCTCTGGATATCCTATTCACTGCAACAGTAGCCTTCCTGGACGTGATCTCACAATGCGCATCGAAGCTAAGACTCCTGGTGATGACGAAACCAAGATCAGTTATCTGATCAGTGATCTCAATGGGAGTCCCTTCAATGTTATAATTGAAGTTATGATTGTTGGCACCGAGGTGGAGAATTTTGGTCTTTTCCTTAGACAGGGGCGAATCCCGATCACGAGACCACATGCTGATAGCATTGACTGATTGCTGTAAAGATTCACAGCCCCCAGGGGAAGTAACCTCATGATAAATTTTGATATCATCAGCAAAAGCACTGAACCCAGTGCCGAAGTGAGTGATCAAATTTGCGATTTCATACGTGTAGATGTTGAAAAGAATGGGAGAAAGTACTTCTCCTTGTGGGACTCCGCTATGAACGGGTCGCGGACTCGGAAAGGACGAGTTAACGCGGATAGAAAACGTCCTATCAGTCAAAAATGACGAAATCCATGAGACTATTCGCAGATGGATACCAACAAGTGAAAGTTTTTGCAACAATTTATCATGGGGAACCTCATCGAAAGCCTTGGTGAAGTCAAAATAAACAACGTCCACATTTTTTCCTTGATCGGTGAGAGCTGTCCAGTTGTTCAACGCTTCTATCATTGCCGTGACCGTGGACTTGCCCTTCTGAAACCCATGCTGAAGAGGGGAGATAATATGGTTATCGTCGAGATGGGCAACTATCCGTTTCTTGAGATTTTTTCAGAAAGACGCGAGAAAATAGATGTAATACTGATGGACCTGAAGTTGGACGGGTTAGTGAATGGGGGCTTTTTTGGAATTGGAGTATTTAATGAGTGCCTCCATTTCAGAGGAACTTCAGCCGTCATAAAATTTAAATTAAAAATGTGTTCTAAGGGAACAGAAATCTAATTGGCGACAATTTGATGAAACTAAGCGTGATGTCGTCAGGGGTTTGAGATCCAGAGTTAGGCCATCGTAAAAGTTCATTCAAAATTTCATCCCTGTGGAACCAGCATGAGTCATTCATTACGGCAAATGCACCGGAAACCAAATGTCTCGGCCTATCGGCAGCTTCAGTGAAAGCCTCTTCAAAACGCTTGCCAGTAACTCGGCTTTTTCATGATCCTTCCTCAGAATCACGCCATTGGGGCTATAGAGTATTCCAACACGTGGCTTTTCTTGAAGTTTCGAGTTGAGGAACCTGTAGAAAGAGTGTCGATCTTCAGATTCCACAGCCTTTTTCTCGATTTGATTGTTGAATTTTTTCATTTTCCGCACGAATCGCTCGCTAATTGCCTTAAAGGCAGTGTTCACGATAAAAATCGTTTTTCTGTTTTTCCGCCTATCTTGAAAATGGTCCCATGCTGATTCCAATGATGTCCCTGGAACAGTACAAGACTCCCTGGAGACGGAGCTATGGCTGTTCGAAATTAAGCAAGGGAAAATTGTATAGTTAGGTCCGTGGCCTGTGTCCTCAAGAAAAAACGTTTAAACTCAAATCGCTGCTGGCGCGGCGGTTCAATCCTCAGAGATTGAGATTTAAACCGCCACGCCAGCCACGGTTTGAATTTACACGTTTTTTCTTGAGGAAACAGGCCGCGGATTTAACCATAGACGAGTTGTCCGAGGCTTGTAACTCCCGTTTTTTGCAGCCGGTGTGTGCGAGCTAACCTGAGTAAAGAGAGACGTTGAGATTGAAGGGAAGAATGGGGCTTTTGATCGGAAACCATCGCTCATCTAACCACAAATTCAGGGCAACTGTTATAGGACGTGGGCGGAGTGGCCCAATGGGTCGGCTGGCCCACGAGATTTTCACCCACTTACCGGTCGTTTTTCGTCGCACTTCCATTCTTAATCTTCTTAGAGGGATCAAAAGCTCACGTTTTAGCCAAAAAAAGGAAACTTTTTCTTCGTGAACACTGCCTTTAAAGTGGCTCCACTTTCCACTACTATTGTGGAGTTAAGCTTCATACCACGCACTCGATCTCAGACGCTCAAGTCTAGCTAAGTAAGCAGGAAGTTTTGGTTTTTTTCCCGTAAATTGTTCAAAAGGGACAAACATTTCAATGTAGTGTTGCATGACTGCAATAAGAAGTTCATACTTTCATTAACACTACCCGCAGCGTTCAAAGAGCTAAACCAGTCTACATTTAGTAAATACTCACGTACAGCATCGAAATTGACTTTTTTGAAATTCCTTTTGTATATAACTGGGGGCCATTGTTTTTGAAGGTTGAGTGTGAATTTCAGAAAAGTTACATGCATCGGACGCTTTTTTGCCAAGTTTGCCAGATGCTCCCCGTTTTTACAAAACTTAGCGCGGGTATTGTACCTGGGGTGTTAACACCATCAGATAAGGCACATGGCAAAGGTATTGGAACACACACCCTCGGAGATTTCAGTTTGCTGTATACCTCTCGACTAAAATCGAATGACAACTCATTGAATATGGAGACCTCTTGAAGCACCTCTGCCGATTCGAGACTTGATGCCTCAGCAAAAGAGACTTGATGCTCATGTACAAGTCGGCATGAAGTTTTAATTTGCCGCGATAAATTCACTGTATGGGTGAATTTGCCGCTAGGATAGGTGAGAATGAGGTGAATATCTCGTGAAAATGGTGCGAACTGGCAGCGAGAGAGGGCCCAATTTACCCCGAAAATGAGGTGAAATTACCTCGAAGAATGGGTGAGTTAACCTCGAAAATTTCACGAATTTGAAGGTCCACAGCGCAAGAAGCCCCGCCTTCTCCGCAACATGGGCGTAATCTTCAGCGAGGTCTGCGGTGAGGAGCCACCCTCTGCAGACCGCGGCGTAACTCGCACCCCCCCCCCCGCCGTGAGGATACCCACTGTTTCCTCGCAGCAGCCAAAATTATGCTGGCCTCCGGAGAGTGACCCGAAGTCACCTTTCAGGACCGGCATCAGAATGCCGAATGAGAACTCTAGTGAGATGAGACGGCTTTTATACCGGCTGTGCTCATGGTAAACACATCGAGACGTGATCAATCGTTTTATCATGTTTTCGCTAAGATGTTTTCACTTGTGTAGAAGTTTCTGAGATGCCAGTAACGGCGGTAATTTCACCCTTTGCGCTGAGTGATATCCAGCCGCTCAACAACTGATATGCATTAACATGTTAGCGCTGGCGGTATTTTCACTCTTTGCGCTGACTGATATCCGACCGCTCAGCAAATTCACCCTTTGCGCGGACAAGCTTTGATGACGGCGCTAAAGGTGAATTTGAGGCCTAATGATACCAGAGCGTGATAAAGGCCGCTTTCCTCGAAGCATCAAGTCTCGAATTCCTGAAAGTTTAGGTTCCTGGCAAAAGTGAAGATTTGGCATGGCCATAGAAATATACTCATTTAAAAAGGGAAAATAAAGAAAAATGAAAAAAGGTTTTGAAATATTCCTGAGAACGATTTGGCGTAGAATAATTCGACTTAAGGAAATGTAGTGAAATAGTTGAAAGTATGATTTGGCAGTCGAGTTTGAACCAACTATTTATAAGAGTTGTGCAAAATGAGAGATCGCATTGTATGAGCTTATCCGTAGAACTTATCGAAGCAAAATCACGCGTGATAAGGCAAGCAGTAAAAGCTGGTTCGGGAGCTGAAATGCCGCGGTATTCACGTACTAAGTGAAGTAAAATCAAGTGTTTGTTCCATATCACGCGTTATTTTTCTTTGATATGTCCTACGGATAAGCTTATACAATGCGATCTCTCATTTTGCACAACTCTTATAAATAGTTGGTTCAAACTCGACTGCCAAATCATACTTTCAACTATTTCACTACATTTCCTTAAGTCGAATTATTCTACGCCAAATCGTTCTCAGGAATATTTCAAAACCTTTTTTCATTTTTCTTTATTTTCCCTTTTTAAATGAGTATATTTCTATGGCCATGCCAAATCTTCACTTTTGCCAGGAACCTAAACTTTCAGGAATTTCATTTATTTTTCCTAAAGGTTTCCTTTCTAACATGATTTATGCCTGAAGGTGTTAGATGAAAGTAAACCCACTGATGTCCTGCCCCCCTCCCCCTTCTATGACGTACTGCGCACTCCAACTGATGTCCTGCACACCTCTCTGATGTCCTGCACACTTTCTATGACGTCCTGCACACTCCCACTAATGTCCTGCGCAGATTCTGTTACATCTTGCACACTCCCACTGATGTCCTGCACACTTTCTACGGCGTTCTGCGTACTCCCATTTGGGTCTAAGCACGCTCATGCCGATCATTCTTCCGCAGGGCTACCGTTACACTCCTTCAAAAATTTCTGAGTGTCAGCTTGCATATGAGCACATCGTAATAGCCAACAAACGTGTTTGCACAATTTCGACCTCCTCAGCCACTTCCCGGCGGCTTCTCGAAGAGAACGGTGTGTGAATGAATGCATACCGCTCCACCCTTTTACACCCCGCATGTTATGAGCGTGCGTTATCGTTCGTTAGCATGTTTTGCTCAAGAATGGTTACGGTAGCCCTGCGGAAAAATGATCGGCATGGGCGTGCTTCTATTTGGGTCCCGCACACTTTCTACGGCGTCTTGCGCACTTTCACTTTGTCACCGGACACTTTCTACGGCGTCCGGCGCACTCTCATTTGGGTCCCGCACACTTTCTACGGCGTCCGGCGCACTCCCACCTGGGTCCCGCATCGCTTTCTCCGGCGTGTGGCGCACTCTCATTTGGGTCCCGCACACTTTCTACGGCGTCCGGCGCACTCCCACTTGAGTCCCGCACACTTTCTACGGCGTCCGGCGCTGCTCCTTTTGGGTCCCGCACGCTTTCTACGGCGTTCTGCGCACGCCCATTTGGGTCCCGCACACTTTCTACGGCGTCCGGCGCACTCCCACCTGAGTCCCGCACACTTTCTACGGCGTCCGGCGCACTCCCTTTTGGGTCCCGCACGCTTTCTACGGCTTGTGGCGCACTCTCATTTGGGTCCCGCACACTTTCTACGGCGTCCGGCACACTCCCACTTGAGTCCCGCACACTTTCTACGGCGTCCGGCGCACTCCCACTTGGGTCCCGCACGCTTTCTACGGCGTTCTGCGCACGCCCATTTGGGTCCCGCACACTTTCTACGGCGTCCGGCGCACTCCCACTTGGGTCCCGCACGCTTTCTACGGCGTCCGGCGCATTCCCATTTGGGTCCCGCACACTTTCTACGGCGTCCGGCGCACTCCCACTTGGGTCCCGCACGCTTTCTACAGCGTGTGGCGCACTCTCATTTGGGTCCCGCACACTTTCTACGGCGTCCGGCGCACTCCCACTTGGGTCCCGCACGCTTTCTACGGCGTCCGGCGCACTCCCTTTTGGGTCCCGCACGCTTTCTACGGCTTGTGGCGCACTCTCATTTGGGTCCCGCACATTTTCTACGGCGTCCGTCGCACTCCCATTTGAGTCCCGCACACTTTCTACGGCGTCCGGCGCACTCCCACTTGGGTCCCGCACGCTTTCTACGGCGTTCTGCGCGCGCCCATTTGGGTCCCGCACACTTTCTACGGCGTCCGGCGCACTCCCGCTTGAGTCCCGCACACTTTCTACGGCGTCCGGCGCACTCCCACTTGGGTTCCGCACACTTTCTACGGCGTTCTGTGGCGCACTTCTGAGTCACACCGTGCCGCGTTCCAAAAAGTACTTCCGAGATCCTGCCGTATTGATTGAAGCGTTGCCCCGTCAAATCCTGAGCAAAAGCCTATCAGTAACGTGTTTATTTCACTAGTTCATTTTTACGAATAAGTAAACGTCGGATGGTTTATAATAATATGTTTACGTGTTTTTGTCTTTCCTGACCCTCAATTTTGAGGTTCCACAAAAATTGAGCTACCAACTTCAAATTTTGACAGGAGCTAGGTGCAAACAAAACCAGCTCCCTGGCCAAAAATGAGCTCTCTAGCTCAACGATAAGTGTTCCAACAAGATCGTGAACGCCAACTGAAAAAAAAAAGGAGATGAACATTTTTTCGACCAAAATGACGTGGTTTTGACACTTTTTCTCGAATCTCAGGTAACCATTTCGGACCATTTTTTGAACAGTTATTTACCTTTCTAAAGTGTATTAAATGCAAAAATAACGGTTTTTCTACGTTTACTCTGGACCCTGATACTGAGATCAGGGGGTTGCGCGATGGCGAATCAAAGCCAAATCTGGTGAGCGCTTCGCGCACACCACAATTGGCAGAGAGTATATTCTAAGGTTTCTTTTCTGGATTTAACTTCTGGAAGACTGGTTCATGAAGTACTAGTTTTCTTATCAAATTCAAAGTGTTTCGGTCAACTGAGCTAATTTTTTCAGAACTCTTAATTGAAAAAAAAAGAGCTGCAACTGATTTCCTGCTGAGCGGAATTCGAAAATCAGTTGTTGGAACGAATGTGACATAAAGAGCGGACTTCATCGATTTTCACGTAGGAACTCAACTTTTTCGCAGTTGATCAATATGAAAAACATTTTCGCTCCTAGAACTATGTACATTAATTTCCGTGAAAGCAAGTGAACAAGCTACAAGTGACGCCCCGACTATGTTATGGACCTTGGCGTTACCAACCATGAATGGAGTGCACATTTAAAGTTGCACACTAAGCTAGGACTCGTTGAAATAAACAGTTATATTCATATCAGGGAATGCAGTGTTCACGATGAAAAAGGCATCATAGTTTTCGATGTTTTTAGGCTGATGAGTTCGCAAAGTAGAGAACAACCCCAGAAAGATCCCACCGAACCCCCAGTTTTCGGAAAAAAAAACTTTCGAAAAGCTCGTTGAAACATTCAGTTACGCATGTTCTGTGTTGTTGATGGCTCTGTGCCCTAAAATTCTCAGGTTAGAGACTTCCTTTTGTTATTCTGCACAGAAAAATCTTCGAGGATGATAAGGTTTTAATGCGCAAGCTTGGATGTTAGATTCGCTCAAGATAAACAGTATAGAACACCTCGGCAACTGCTCCTTTAGACGGACAACCCTTCCATGATGCATGCTGATCTGAAGAGTGCGGATTAACGCTATTTTCATCCACTTCCTATGCGTTTTCGTCGCCTTTTCTTCCTTGATTTCCTTTTAAGAAACCAAAGCTTACGTTTCTGCGTGAAAACTAGAAACTATTTCATTGTGAACACTGCCTCTGAATTTATTAAGCTACCTTCATTCTGAAAGACTGAAATTAAAAGCTTTAGGATGTTCTGGTTATGGGATGAACAATTCATTCTATACGAGAATATTGGAAGAAAATATGAACAAATTATAGAAAATAACACTTGAAAGTAAGCATTGCTAATACAGGGCATTGTCTGAATTAGTTCATACACTCTGCGAGGTCGAGATTCCGGTCCGCAGTTGCGGGCAACTGCTGTTGTAGCACGCAGATATACAAGATAATCATGCCGGACCTCGCGGTCTAATTTTGTGAAGCGCGCGTTTGTTGCCCGCAGCTGCCGACCGGAATTTTACTCCGATTAAGACAGCTAATGGCAAACATCAATTCCCATGCAATATTCATGCACTCGGTGTAGCGGGTCTGAAAGTATCGATATCTGAAATACTCAGAAAAAGAAATTAGGGCGAGAAATGCTAAAATCAGCCTTTGTGTGTTTTAGTACTTGATGACCCAGGCCTCATAAGATGGTTGGTTTTGCTCCATAACGCCTATATGAAATGCAGAGATCAGCGCTGATACCGATAGCGATACTTGTCTTCTAACCCTTTCAGGGTAGTTACCTTTTCGATTCCTGCTTCAATTACTTTTTCCATGTATTTCCATATAGCAACTTCTGAGAAATTTGGCAAATTCCCCATAACAATAATGGGAGAGACATTTTCAACCCAAATGTGGTCGTTGAATCAGCGGAAAAATTGTATGCTACGAACGAACTGTTCCGAATTCTCAGAGAGGGGGTTACTCCTCAAGATGTTTCTTCATTCTGTGAGACAAGGTTAGGGCCTAACCAAAAGGGAGCACATCTTAGTTTTACGCTCACTTAACCTTCTTTAGCATTTTTATTACTGCACTTTTTCAATGCTTCGAGAATTGCTGTCTTCAAAGAGGCATTGAAGTAGGGGACTCATATAAGTTTAAATACAACCGCATGGATTTGCTCCCTTTTGATTTACCTAAATGATTTTGAGTACGTATTCTGCTTAGTTGTGATACATTTCTAGAATTACATTTATTTTCCTCCGCGTCCACAAGTCATTGCTAGAGAGAGCTTGGGTCAGATAAAATCTAAATTTACCGAAATCGGCCTTGGGTAGGTTGTGGTAGAAACAGATCTCATCATAGGCTCTGAAAATTTCAAACAAATTCGATCACGAATTCTCGTAAAAGTGCGACGAAAATCAAAAAGTGAAGGTCGTGACCCCCCAACGGAACCACTCGGTGTAGGGTTTTTCAAATTATCCATCTGCAGTAATCTTTTCTCTTCAGCGGCTCACGATCCATCACGAATGGCCGACTGGGATTGGCGGGAGATAAACGATGAAACGCTGGCACAACTCTGTGTATTCCACGTACCCGATAAACCTGTCCAGCACCAGGTCAGTTGGTCCTTCGCGTATGTTTAGGCGCACCTTAAGACCTTATTTTTATTCCGCAAATGAGACAGACCGTAGTGTGATTTGAGTTGATTAACCTGCTGATTGCTAGCGTTCGTGGTTCGTTCGTGGTTGCACTTCACCGCGTCGATGCCTCCTCCATTTTTTCGATTGGGCAACAGTGAAGCTAAAACCCTACCACGTTTCTTAAGCCTAGTTTTCACTGCAGGTGGTCGCTGCGGCCATGCGAGGGACAACTGTTCCTTTTTCATCGCGCGTAATGGAAAGCCGCTCCAATTGTTATCGCTTCGTGGCAAACGTCCTACATCGCTGGGTCGCGGCGACGAAATCCTATGTATTACTGCATCGCTGCTTGAAGAGCGATTCTCAGTGGTCGCTGACCATCGCTCCATCGCGGCCAAAATGGCAGCGATGGAGCGATTGCTAGCGAATGACACGTTTCGTCTAATGAACGTTGACCCTTTCACATGACAAGATCAGTGTTTTCGAGTCGAAACGTGTTATTGATGACTATCAGCCATTAATTTCACTGATTGAATGAATTTCTTCGATAATCCGTGGGCCTATGCACTATGAACAGAATCGCTGCCGCAGCTACATCGTTGCAGCAGCGGGTGCCAAATCGCTGCGATGAAAAACAGCAGCGATGCAGTCAAAACTAGGCTTTACTGGAAATGCGTTATCAGCGAAATCTGGGGTAGATGTTGGCGGGCACGACCTCTTGTTGGATTCTCTGCTGCCGAATCTCGTTAGATTTACTCACGAGCATCGGAGTTGTGGAGTCCTGCAGATGAATAAAGCCATTTCAGGACGCGAAGAACCGTGCGATCACCTCTCTTCCTCTGAACCTCACCGTCCGTCCGTCAACTCAGGATCCTTCGGTGCGTCGGTTTCCTATTTCTTGTGCTTCGTCCAATGTTTTCTCCTTTTGTCGCCAATGAACAACGCTGAGATAAGCAATTCGTTGAAATCATAGCTGCTGCCTCCTCCATGTGTGCACAGCGCTTCCAAATCGAGCGAGTCATCGTTGGAGGTCTATGAAAGGTGTCCTTTTCAGCGAATGGGTGTCTGGTCAGTCGACTACATTCCTCGAGGTGTTCGATTTGGACCACTTCTCGGTGAAGTGAAAATGAACGGTGCCGACTGTGACCTGATGTGTCCAGCAGAAGCATCCAGCGCTGCAGGATCTTCTTCCTCTGGAACAACTTCATCTACAGCTCCCACGACTTCACCAACACAATGGAAGGTTAATTGCAGTGACTTTTTCCGTTATTAGGCACGATCCGCTAGTTTAAAAAATATTCTGTGACAATGAATTGACTCGATATCATTTCTGGAAAAATTGATTAACATGTAAAGTTCGAAAACGTAAGACTTTCACGAAAAGCGGTAGGAACCGTTGGAACGACATGTTTGTGAAAAGAAATACTCTTTTGAAGGCTTATCACACTTTGACGAAATAACTCTTTTGTGCGAGTGAGGAGAATGCTGTAAAAACAGTTTATGTTTTTTGTATCAAACCAGTAAGTAGTTAAGATAAGTTCGCTATCATCTGTTAACTAAATCAATCATCTTTGAGACATCCAGTAGTCAACTCCTCACGTAAACTATCCTCCCAATCGTTACTAATAGAATGAGAAACAGTTGTCGTATATCTATTTTTCCAGTTTTCTAATGAGCTAGTTGAAGGGGTGGACCCTAATATGCCTTCAGGTGATGTCGCCATCTGGTGGAAGAGCTTTGAAGACAATCGTTGTTGAAGATGAAAGTCGATGTAATTGGATGAAGTTCGTCAATGTGGCCGTCACTAACGAAACACAGAATCTCGTCGCGTGTCAGGTTAATAAATATCTATTTTCAGACGAAATGCTTATCCAATACTTTTAATTTTTGCAAAAATTTCGTTATTCAGATGGAGAAAAACATCTACTTTTACTCGATACGCTCCATTAAACCGAATAGTGAATTGACATTTTGGTTCAGTAAGGATTACTCGCAGAAGCTCAGCTTCCCAATCTCTTGTGAGATGGCCAGAATGGGTAAGCTACTGACCTCACAGGCGACCTCATGGTAACGAACCTCCTTACAGCCCCTAAACGTAGCCTTCGTGCACCACCGCAACAACCATGGGCGTTGGAAGATAGGGCGTCACCTCAAGAGGCTCTCGATTATAGTATGAAGCGTGATGCGATTGAAAGCAGTCGCAGTGAGAAGGCGGACCGTGGTGACTCGTCCGATGCTGAAGGCGGGGACGATGGCGAGTCTGAGAAGAGCACTTCGAACAGGTTAGATAACGCAATGACCCTTATTCAAGGAACGAATGCATCTCAGCGTCACTCAAAAACGATTTCAGTTGTTCTCCTCCATCACTGGCCGAGGTGCAGACTCGTCCAAATGTCATACAGAATCCTGTCCATCGCCCCGTGCCAACCCGTCTCACATCGCTACCCGCTCCGTCTCCTGTCCGTCCCAGCCCACTCAATCCACTCTCACTCTTTCAAGACTACTTCAGAAGAACTCAACAATTGAGTGAGTTTCTTACCTTCCCATTGGGTTGATACAGCAAAGAAGTAGTATCCAGGTGGTGGAGGACTGTGGGTACCTCCGTCCACTCCAGCAGCTGCCGCAACCGCCGCTACTGCAGCCGCGGCCACCAGAATAACAGCTTCTGGCCGGCCCAGTGACGCACAACCGATTCTGGCTGCAACTGCAGGTAGCGGATTTGGAAACTACAACGGGATCTACGGAACTCAGGTAGATAATTCCTATTCCCAATATGTCCTTAGTGGCTGACTAAAAACTCGCCAATCCAGGAAGTGAAGCCAATATTTTCTGCGGCAACTCCGGCGTTTGGCGGCGGAAGCGTTTCAGCTCATTTCGGAGGAGGGGGAGGAGCGTCGTTTCCGGCTCCGCCCTTCCCAGCGTCGAGCGCTGCAAATCACAACGACGGAGGCTACGGTGGTCCAAAGGTGAAATCATCAATACCTTGATAGGTGTCCTTAGTGAGATAGTGATCGAATAGAGACATTTTCAGTACATTCAGCAGCACGAAAATGGCAAGACTCGCTATGCTTGCAAAGAATGCCATAAGACATTCGGTCAACTGTCGAACTTAAAGGTGCACGTCAGGTGAGCCAACTCTTAGCGCGTTACCGAAACTGTGTCGTATATAATCGTATACCGTCTATGGCGACGTGTGCTCGGCCATTGTCCTCGTTTTTCGCTGAGCACAAGAATGTCATAAAACCCGAAAGGCAGTTTGAATCATTGAAAATGCTTTTCTGAGGAGTTCCGAATCTTGGTTCCTCTAGTGACCGAGCGAGAGGAACGGTGAAAATGGGCGAAAACTCGATCAAAAGTGATTTGCTGAAGCCTTCCCCTCAAACCAGAAAGTCTTTGAGTATCGCTCTACACTCAGTACCTTTGTTTTAGAACCCATACTGGCGAACGTCCCTTCAAATGCACAATTTGTGGCAAGGAATTCACCCAGCTGGCGCATTTGCAGAAGCACAACCTCGTCCATACAGGCTGGTTTTAGCGCGCTACCTCTCGAGAATCCTGTGAGTTCATACAGATGCTTCAGGTGAACGTCCACATCGATGCGATATTTGCGACAAGCGTTTCTCATCGACGTCCAATCTGAAAACGCATTTGCGATTGCACAACGGTCAAAAGCCATACGCATGCGACGTATGCAGCGCCAAATTTACGCAGTACGTGCACCTGCGGCTGCACAAACGCCTACATGCCAACGAAAGACCTTATGCCTGCATGTCCTGTGGAAAGAAGTACATCAGGTATGTCTGGTCACGGGTGGATGTAAGTATTCCGTGATTTGAATCCGCAACTTGATCAAAATAGAAGAAAAAATACTAATGCTCCAGCGTTTGATTTGACACTGCTGTAGGTGCCGTAATAGCTCTCACGACCCATTGGAAACGATTTCTTGCGAAGATTCTAGCACCCAAAATTTTCGCGTCCTCAGGTTTTCTTTCGGGGGCACTTCTCTGATTGTTGACACATCGGAGCAATTCCTCCATCCGAAGCTGTAATAAAGTCGGCTAGCGTCCACCCTGCATACATTCCCGAATCATAGCTAGATGCCTAACCTCTTGTCTGAACTTGCTCCTCGACGGTTGTAACCACGAAACGCTTGCCGATAACTTTCTTTGCGGATGCAAACACGAATCGTAGTCCAGAGGGTTTTGCGCAAACATCGCTTTTGGAAGGACATAAGCTTGGCAAGATCCTACTTGGGCTTTTGTTTTTATCGATAGTTTGGCTGTCTTCCACAGACGCCATTCAAGCGAGGCGAATGATGCAGATGGCTGTTCGATTCTGTTGCTTATCTCCGTCTGAACTTCTTTTCTATTCAGCACTCCTGAATTCAGATTCTCGAAATCCTTAACTTGTGAAAGTTCAGCTACTTTGATATGCACAGAGACACGTGACCCTTTCAACGTCATAACTTCTGTCTTGCCTCAGCATCAGCATCCGCAAACACCAAATGTGTGACGAACTTCTTGCCCCATACTGTGACCATGAACTCTTCTCACTACTCTTCACCTATGCCGAAATAGTTGATCCGTTGTCCGTTCTTGGAAAAGCTTCACAATTTCCTTCGATATAGCGAGGTCAGAGTACACAATCAGATGCTGAATTCAAGTTTATGGAGTCTATAGACCTAGATCTCATTTCGCACGCACAGAATCATCCAAATTTTTGTTAGCCTTTAATTCGTTGCTGAATGAAGTTGAGGGGTTAAGAAGATTAACCGTTGCACATGGCTGGAGTCGACCTTGTGACTCCCAAGTGGAAAAGTGGGGCTGGGTCAAGGAGAGACGACTGCTGCGTAGTCTCAGAAACTGGCGTACAGTAATCCAAATGCAGTTTTTTTGCGCATTCGAAGAAAGAAGTAAGTGTAGGCTGAGCAGTAGAAAAGAGGAATTCGACAGAAATCAGCTATTTCGGTGGGAAATTTCTGTATGAATCAGCGCAGCGACAAATCGATCCGGATTATGTGGTTTAACAACATTTTTACCTGGTGTATAAGTGATCAAGAACTTTGCTAAAGTCATAAATTTCACAATTGTCAGCTTAGAGAAAGAGAAGTGAGATGTTGGTGGTTTAGCTTTTCGGTGACTAACAATAAATGTCCTTGGAGGGAGCTGAATAGGGCAAGGAGAAGATCGCTCGAAAGAGCTCCCCGTAGTTTGGCCAATCCCTATTATTTAGAACTGTCACACAAAAAGGGTACTTGCTTCAATTTAATGATAAGATATCGATTGGCACATTTGGTTGATACTGGCTACACGCACGCTTCCACGCGTGCCACGCAACTGCGTCAAGGCCTCTGGAGGAAGGACATACATAGACAATAATATATTGATCCTGGATTTGGTGTAGTGATATGAAAGATGACATCAAGCGGAAGCTTGAAGGACGACGGTTATGAAATAAGTGGAAGGGGGAAGTGTTGCGAGGTTGAATGGCGTATCCTCTTTTACGGAGTGAAAATTTACTGCCTTTGATCGCTCGCGTGTGCCCGTCACGGATGTGCGTAATAGAAATTTTGTAATTCGTTAGTCGTTAGTCGTTCAACCTGCCAAAACTCTCGTAAGTCGTTAGTCGTTAATCGTTAGGCGGCGTTCAGAGTTTCCGCGGCGCGACGCGATGGCACATGTCAGCGCGACGCGAAAATTGCGTAGCGCGGACATCAAGGTGGGAACGGCGCGCGAGCGCTGGGCGACTACGCGCAATCGCTTCCGTTCGCAATTTTCCGTATACCAGCAAAATTATTTAATAAGTGATCTTAATCTGTATATTCCAGTGTAATGCATCTTTTTTATCTTTAATCTGTATTTTTATCGCTTCATTTTGCTTTCTTTATGACAACTTGCTGTATTAATGACAAAACAACAAAAAAGACATAGGGGACAAATGATGCTTAAATTTTTTTCAGAGTTGAGTGTACAGAATAAGGTATTTACAGGTGAAACAAGACTGAATTATGCGTCTGTTGTTTGAACACCATGAAAAGCCTCAAAAAAATTAAGAAAATGATAATCGCTCCGCGTCGATCTTGTTGCGTTGCAATGCAACGCGACGCGGTCGACGCGTAGCGATTATCATTTGCGCGTCGAATCCGATGTATCGCGCCTCTTCACTGTGAACATCTAGCGACGACGAGACGCGACGTCGCTTGATCGATACGTAGGCTAATTATGACGCCGCGTCGCGCCGCGAATGAACTCTAGACGCCGCCTTAGTCGTTAAATATCTAGACTTTGAAAATAAGCACAGTTGAGGCAGAAAAAAGTCCTTATAAATAAAAAAGAATGAAGGCACGAATAGATGTATGTTTTCAAAACATTCATGGCCATTAAACACACGGAACATTCATCGTTAAAGAACCTAGTTCAAATTGTAAACCAACATATACGTAATTAAAGCTATGAATGAAGACCTCATACTCGAGGGCGTCTGTAATTTCGTCCCATTTTTCGATAAGAAAAGAAGCAATGTGGGAAACCGAGGAGGTCTTGAACTCTTCGATTTTTTTCCGGGTCAGAACTTGCCGTTCTGAGCTATATGATGTTATATGAGATATACCCCATGGTGACAACACGGACGACCTTGCACTAATTGTTCTTAGCTCAGAGACGCGAGCCGAGCGCGCGCCTGGTTTGAAGCTTGTTTCCATAACGGGGAAAAGGTCGGAAGAAATTAGTACCCACGTGAAATTTTTAATTACTGAGGGGTATCAGCACCACATTATATTCATCTAATATCTCGGATTTATTACTGAAAATCGGTGTACGGCGCTCCTTACCATCCAATCATCGGATACAGTTCCCGTCGATGAGCTGTTGTGTCTGCAGGCGCCACTCCATATTATTACCTCTGATAGCGACCTCTGTAAAAATCTTCGGTAGAGCCGGTCAGTGTCGAAACTGGCTCAGTGAGACTACCATAAAGTCGTACGACCGACAAGAAGCCACATCAGTGCTGCGCTTGGCCTTGCATGACGTTCGCTTGGGGTCATAATGAAGGGGTTCCAGAACTGAGAAGCAAAGTCAGTAGAAAGAATAAATACTGGAGGGTTTATTAATTTTGTATCACCCACCTCGAACACCGTACAAGCTATGTATCAAGCCGGATGTAATACAGGGTTGGAGCGCGTTTCTTTCTGATAGGCTTCCTAACGAATTTTGGGGTTGCTTACCGATTTTTTAAAAATTCCGTTAGTCGTTTTCGTAACAACAAAAACGGCCGTTAGTTGTTAAATTCGTTAGTCGTTAGTCTCAGAAAACCGCCGCATTAAATACGTGTCGAATATGCATTCAACTCGAGTGACCACACCCATCAAAAGGCTCTATCACAGGGGCACGTGCTCCAAACAGCAGCACGTGCTGCAAAATTTCATAGCAGGAGCATGTGCCATAAAATTCAATCGCAGGAGTACGTGCTGCAAGGTAGTCCAGCGTTATCGTAGTAGCACACACCAACGTGCGGCGCGGCCAGCTCGCCGAGCACCATCTGGGGCCGTCAGCGGTTGGACGAGGTCTCCAGTGGTGGCGCGGGTAAAGTACCGCAAACTGGGGTAATTAAACCGGCGAAGCTGCGGACCTCTTAGCTCCTCCTCAGGAGTGCGTCGTATACTTTCCTTTTTTGGATAATCGTTTTGTCATCGAGTTGAATGTGTATCACGCGCGCATTGGACGGCTTATATGTTGAGGCACGTGCTGTAATTTGAAACACAATAAGAGCACGTGCTTCCCTAGCAGCACGTTCCCTGACTGTGCTCAAAACCACCTTGTTTTCGAGTTTGATTCATATTCGACACGCATTGAATGCGGCGATCGTCTGAGGTCGTAATTACACACATCTCTGGTGCCCGTGTATGCTGCGTCTTCTTTCCTCCACACTTTCTCGCTGTCTCTACCCTCGCTCCGCACAAGCACGCGAAGGAACGTGTGCCAAATCAGCCTCCAAACGAAGGATATATGCATCAAATACTTTCAAAACAACGGACACTCGAGTGTGTGATGGCTGGGAGCGTCCTGTGCTGGAAGGGCTTTATACCGACTCGGGCTCGTTTTGTTGCTAATTTCCCATGAAGTAACGAATAGATTAGAGGCGGCATAATCATCGAACATGTAAAATCAACAAGTTCTCCAGTATCGGTCGTCTTTGATCTATATCTACAAAACTGTTAGGCCCCCTACTTTATGATGAGAGGATGTGGGACGTTTAGGTCGAAAAGCTAGAGCGCAGACAGGGTTGACAGAGGGTGGAAAACTAACTACGAGTTGATAATTAACGATAATATTTCACTTTTTTCAGCTCCAGGTGTTATTTCTGCCACATTTAAAGGCAGCATACACGCTCAAAAATGATATCAATTTTATGGAATGAATCGAAGATCTGAAGCTGTTAATATTCAGAGATAACGAAAAAACCGGAAAAAAATCGACTGAAGTGAAGATATAACGGTTCGTTTTATATCGGCCCAGAAGCGGACGAGTTGTGCCGCATTGGGTGAAATAGTAGAGCTAGCTACAAATTTGTTGGGATAACGACGCCAATGAACTCATGCTGCCCTTTCTTGAACGCTTACGACATTAGAAGCGTAAAAAATGAGCCAAAATGACCGTTATCGAGCATTGAATATTTGTATTGAGGGGCGGAGCCCGTATCGATGGGCGGAGAAAGGATAATTTTGTGACTCAATACCGCTCAAATACGGTTATTTTAACTCGTTTTCAACTCTTCCAACTTCGTGAGGGCTCTTCTAGGGCCCGTAAGACCCCACTAATGTAGTTATCTCAACAACTTTTGCGAGCGTGTCTGCTGCCTTTAAGGCTCCTCACTCCTCAGTTTTGTGTGATGCTTTTATTTGAAGACAAGTAGAAGAAATATCTCCGCCTGCGTCTCTACCACGATTTCGGCCTAAACGTCATAGAAACCTAAATCAGAATGCACCGCGAACGCAGGCGTCTTATATTCTCAGCAAAAAAATTCTACCAAAAATCCTGGAAATTCGAGAGCTTTACCACTCCTTTCTGGCGGAATTTCTCCCAAAAGGATTCGTAATTTATTCGTAATTTGTTAGAATTTTCTCGTAATCTGCCAGAAATCTTCAGCATTCTGCCAGAATCTATATCTAAACCGCCAGCTCTTTATACGACTTACAAAATCTTAATACATACAGTCGCACTCATGTACAACTGTATGTAAGGTGCGTCCGAATGAGACTGGCGGCCCATGCGGCCGGCGTGCTTGGCAGGCAGCCGTCGAGTTAGCCGCTCTCGGACGAGGATGCGAAACGTCCCCACCAGGAATGTGCGGAATTTTCTGTTTTCCGTTTTCTGTTTTCTGCCCATTTTTGGCCATTTCTTTCTGTTTTCTATAAAAACAGGCAAAATTTGACAGAAAACAGAAAAAACCGTGAACCGCGATTTGTAGCAGTAGCAGGATTGCCTTTGAGGCGAAAGGCCGGAATCATCAAAGTTACGCCAGTAGATTGAGGGTTAAAGGCAGCAGACACGCTCAAAAATTATATCAATTTTATGGATTAAACTGAAGGTCTAAAACTGTTAGTATTCAGAAATAACGAAAAAGACGAAAACAGATCGACGGAAATTAAGATATAACGGTACGTTCTATTTTGGCCCAGAAATGGACGAGTTGTACGGCACTGGCTAAAATAGCGGAGCTAGCAACACATGTGTTGGGATAACGACGCTAATGTACTCGTACGGCCCTTTCTGAAACGCTTACGCCGTTAGAAGCCTAAAACTTAATCTAAAGTGGCCGCAATCGAGCATTGAATACCTGGATGGAGGGGCGGAGCCCGTATCGATGGGCGGAGCAAGGATGATTTCGTGACTAAGTACGGCTCAAATACGGTCATTTGGACTCGTTTTTAACGCTTGCAACTTCGTGGGCCTGCACGACCCCACTAGTGTAGTTATCTCAACAACTTTTTCGAGCGTGTCTGCTGCCTTTAATGTAACCTGGGTGTTCTACAGTTCCCCTCACACCAGATACTTTTACTCGCTATACTGTTATCTATCCTAGCGCATGTCGTGTAGTGGCAGGAAGCGCAGCTGCTCGCGATACTTGGTAGGATTCGATCCTTTCCCAAGGTCAACCGAACCTACTATGCCTCCGAGGTCCTCGAGTTGGTACCAGATCCATGTGGGGGAGACGAGCCGACTGACCGGAAAGTTAGCTCGCCAGCTAGTTCCCAAATAACCCCAGAAAGAATTCAAGCCTTTACGAATACGACGATGAATGCGCCGCGCGACCCAATAGAGATTGAAGAAACCGAGCTCTTATCATTATCTGACAGTGGTTACCATTACCAAGAGGTCTGCCGTTGATGAATTCCTCGGAAGGTATACAATGCAGTCAAATGACGCGGAAACTCTAATGTTATTTTATACTAACACTATTGAGTAATTAGAATTAATCCTACTTAACGCCTGCTATTCATAGCACACTGGTCCGGCGTCCGAGTATAACTTCTTCTACACGTGGGCACAGACTACGAGTATCCCATCGCCACCGCCTCAATGGAGCGGCAAAAAGTTGTGCACCAACTGTACCATACACGCAATTTCTGAGTGCGTGTTTTAGTCATTGCAACGCAGGACGATTCAGAACTTTGAAAAGTTGAAGCGCGATAAAATTGATGGTGGGGCTGTGAAGCAGTTGATGAAACTCCCACAGAGGTACGACCGACCCCATCATGGTGGAGCGAGTGGCGCGTCAGGTCGTTTGTACTTTGGCGGCACAGCCGCGTGTTACGCGGGTGACTTCCGCACACTGAGGAGTAGTGCACTGTTCAAATCAGCAGTTATCCCAAAATCAGTGCAAAAAGATGTAACTAGTATACTTTGGTCCGAATCGAATAATATTCGAATAAATATTCGAATTTTCGAATATTCGAATGCTCGAATATTCGGTTCATTCGGAAAAGCAAAATATTCGTTTTTTCGAATATTCGGTTCATTCGGAGGATCAAAATA
The DNA here is from genome assembly GCA_029168955.1 of Aplectana chamaeleonis. Classification (NCBI taxonomy): domain Eukaryota; kingdom Metazoa; phylum Nematoda; class Chromadorea; order Rhabditida; family Cosmocercidae; genus Aplectana; species Aplectana chamaeleonis. The sequence goes on from JAPDOI010000742.1 coordinate 103,858, forward strand.
TTCGTTTTTTCGAATATTCGGTTCATTCGGAAAAGCAAAATATTCGTTTTTTCGAATATTCGGTTCATTCGGAGGATCAAAATATTCGTTTTTTCGAATATTCGGTTCATTCGGAAAAGCAAAGTATTCGTTTTTTCGAATATTCGGTTTATTCGGAGAATCAAAATATTCGTTTTTTCGAATATTCGATTCATTCGGAAAAGCAAAATATTCGTTTTTTCGAATATTCGAATTATTCGGAAAACAGAATATTTGCTTTTTCGAATATTCGGTCTATTCGAAAAACCAGAATATTCGTTTTTTCGAATATTCGATTCATTCGTAAAATCAAAATGTTCGTTTTTTCGGATATTTGGTTTATTCGGAAAACCAAAATATTCGTTTTTTCGAATATTCGGCCGAACTTTGGTGGTAATATTCGAATATTCGCAAGAGCGTATACTGCCATTTCGCCACGAATCATGGCTGCCGGTTGCATACCCTACGAACCGTTGAGAACACTCCTTCCTCATTCAATTTTTGTGAAATCCCAAGGTGAGTTGTAAAGAGCTGGAGGTGACATCATTAACGAGATTTGCTCGAATCTTACTAAGTAAGATCCAAATTTGAAGAGTCGACCTCGCGAAGGGAAACAGAAGAAATCGACTTTGTGAACCTCGACCTTTCTTTGTACAGTCGGTCGAATGTTGCGCTCGATGTCCCATCCTTATCAAGCTGCCCACGAGGCTATAAATCTTTCTCTTCGGGTTATTTGAAGTGCTTAACACAAATCTGAGGTCCGTTTATTGAGTTAAAGGCACAGTACACCCTCAGATATGAATTTTGAGATTTCCATGTAATTGTGTAGAAGACCCCTCCTGTATAACAAGTGCCAAATGCGAGATCTCAATTCCTCCAAGTAAGCGAGATATAAGCGACTACCACAGGCCCGACCCCCTTCGCTCACCACCACAGGCCCGACCCCCTTCCGGATTTTCGAACTCGATAGCGGCTCGATGGATGGATGAATTCCAACAAGTCGTCGTTCTTCAGTTCATTACCGGACTGTCTCCTTATCCTGGCTTTCTCTCACGCAACGATTGCGATTGAAGAGAATTACATGCCTGAGACAACTCGTCCACCAATTTTTCACCCTCAGAAACTACGCATCTTTGAAGAGCCATAACTCTGTTCAAAGGGGGTGTTGGACGATTCCAGAGATACCGCTGTGATCGGCGTGTGGCTCTCTCCAAGATAAGCATAAAATCTGAGAAAGGATTTTTTGGGTGTCCTGTGCCTTTAAGGCAGATCGCGGTAGATAACTGTGGGTGTACGGTAGTTCGGCGAAGTCTCAGATCCGACTCAAAATTCCTACGTGGGAATTATTCAGGGTGCTGAATACGAATTTTATCGATTTTTGAAATAGTATGGTAGGTTTTGCTCCTAAATGGCAATGTACCTACCGCAACCTGCAATAAACCTCGGAGTTTCGACAAACGGACCCCAGATTCGTTTTCATATCCCTACTCAGATAATAACACCGGCTGAGCGGGCGGAGAAGTAGGGTCGCCGGCTGAGCGAGCAGGCTTATTTTGGAGGCGGAGCGTCTTACCGGCTGAGCGGGCGGGCATGCGTTTTACCGGCTGAGGGGCATGGCTTTACCGGGTCAGCGGGCGGACATAAATCCACAGCGGAGCATGTCACCGGCTGATCGGGCAGACATAGCATTACCGGCTGAGGGGCATGGCTTTACGGGGTGAGCGGGCAGACATTAATCAATGGCGGAGCATATCACCGGCTGATCGGGCAGACACTAAAGCGAACCACGCTCATGTAGGACGCGGGCGAAATGGGCTTCGAGCTGATTCGAGTGATGGCATTCGAACGGGTGGTCATCCACACGATTTGGATCATTGACCCCTCACCCCGTACGGTTCGTTGTGACCGTGGGGACGTGACAGCGGGTCACTTAATGATTTTTAAGGCAAGGTAAGGCTTGCCGCTTCAGAAATGAAACGCAAGCCTCGAACATGCTGGGGAATAGGGAGAGCCTACTAGGGGCTTTATCTACTCTTACAGATCGATATCATTCACGTGGTAAGCAACTAATACCGGCAGAGCGAACCTCCATTTACCGGCTGAGGGGCAGTGAGTACGGGCTGAGGGGCAGCCATTTACCGGCTGAGGGGGCAGTGAACGCGGTGTGAGGGGGCCACCACTTGCCGGCTGAGCGCTCTACCATTTGCCGGCTGAGGGGGCAGTGAATACCGGGGCTCGCCCGGGTACAATGTTCAGTCTGCCGGTATTACCTGCCCCCTCAGCCGGCGTTACTGCCTTAGTAAATAACCGCTACGGACAAGTTTTCAGCCAAATCCGTAACTTTTTTCCAAACACCTCAGACATTGCCTGATGGGTACCGTTACCCTACCGCGAAGCTCCAGAAACGCTTATTTCTGGAACCAGCAGTTCGGGACGGGATTTTCCGCATTTTTACTATGGATGCCAAAAAGATTCTGATAATGCTTTGTATAGTTCTTTTGTCAGACCGTCCCCCAGGAGCTTGAGTAGGTCAATGTTGGCCGTTTTCTCCCCTTCCCCCACCTAGAGTGATCAAATAGTCGATATGAGTTAAGCGTTGTCGATTTACCTTATATACAACTTTTCACCATGTAAGATGAACGCTAAAGGGCACTACGGCGTATGGGCCCACACCTGGTCGCAGGTTTGATCCCGCCGGAAGCCCATATTTTCGCAGAGAATGAGTCATGAGAGTATGATCTCAGACAACTGTGGAGTCCGTTTCGGCCACGATAGGCTTTCTAATCTAATACTCTCTTGAAAGGCTCTTGAACAGAAGCGTGAGCTGTTTCGAGAAGCAAGTGTTCTATTTAAAGGGACTACGTGGCGCAGAGAGGCGAAACTTTTGCCGCACCGCCGTTTCCCACGCAACAGCACGTCCTCCTATCGTAATCCCGAGGTCCTCGCCGCGGTCGACAACGAAGGAGCTTCCTTCGCTGAGAACCGAGACGGAGACCCCCTGAGCGGTTGGAATTCCTCCAGAAAGAAGCCCCAGTCTCTGTGAATTTCGATGTCATTTTTCCATTTTCGTAATATTTGTTCTAAAACAGTGTCTCTCTCTATGATTATCAATGCGAACATAATTTCGGACAAGGAATAGTGAGTGCATTGCAATAAAAAAATCATGAAAAAAGAAAATGTGAAATGATAGAAATAATGAAAAAATTCATTTCATGACAGTGTTCGGGAAAATGAAAACCTCCGATTGGTCGATCGTCGTTATATAATCTACGCCAACTGTCGACTACAACACACAACAAACGAATTCGAGGCCATCTACCAACCAAAAATTGTTGAAACAAACGTATTATTGTCTTCCAGGACGGATGTCTGGCATTTACGTCGCGGTGTCGTAGTGCAGTGCACGACGACACGACACACCATCCAGATGGCGCTAAACAGCGCGCATTGTGGAAAAGTGTAGATTGGCCGCGACGCAGGCACGACACCGTCGCGTGTAGCAGCTCCTACTAGATCGGCCGCGCGCGACGACTGTAAGTGCTAGGCGCGGTCGATCACTGCGCTGGGCGCGGCGGGTCGTACCAGTTCCTACACCGCGACCCCGTCGCCGCGACGCAAGTATGCACTAAGCCTATGAGATGGGTCCCCTTATATACGTTCTGTGCGGCTGATGGGCGCCTGATCAATTGTGGAGCCATCGATCAACGTGTCCAAGCAAAAGCATAGTGGCTCATTTGTCGTCCAAATTGCATCGTTGTCGAATCGAAAGTGGGTCTCGGCCTAGTGGAACGCCTATGGCCTACTGCATATTTCTCGCGACGCGCCGCCGTGACAGTGCATATCAGCAGAATCGATTTTCGGTCGGTATAGATGAAAAACATTGTGTTCCGTCGCTCGTAGTGAAAAATATGCACTAGGCCTATGTGTTGCGGCACGTGCTTCTCACTTCGACGACGATTAGGCCACGTGACGCTCGAAAAGTACGGGCCGTTACGCCGTCCACAGCGCTTTGTATTCGAATCGAAATCCTTTTGTGGCCTAATCGGACACCCCAATTGTCTGAGGTAGTGTCATCCTTCACGTCCTTCGCATCCTAGTGTGAGCCTTCGCAAAAAAAGTAACTGAATTTTGGATTCATGATCAGCGACTCGAAGAACCGTCTGAGCGGAGTTTGAGAAACGCGAAAACTACTTACAAGGGAAGTGTTTAGAGTGTCAAACGCATCTGCGAAAACGACTATTATTGTTGGTATCTCTAGCGCCCAAAACTGTTTTCAGCGCCTAAAACTACCCCCCTGAGCAAAATTTGGGTGAAGGCGCATTTTCCATACTTTGTCGAGACTGACAGCGTTTTGGACTTGCAAGGATTTTCGGTTGGGCGTTTATTTATACCGATTACAGGGCTCTGGAAGCGTTTTAGAAAAATGTTCCGGATTTGAGTTGAAATTCTCCCAGGGTGGTTTTTTGATTCGCTGATCACGAGTCTGTGGTTTATTCGTCGATTTTCCAAAGTTTTCGGCTAATTTCGTTCGAAGCTTCCCAACCGGGGAAAATTTCGAGGGAAAAACGCCACTTTCGAGATTCCCGGAGTGCTACTGTAGATATTGCTCAAATTGTTCTTTTGTGGGTTTTTTGGAGTGCTGAATACGAATCTGGAGTCCGTTCATGGATTTTCTGCAAATTACGGTAGATTACGGTGGGTATACGGTAGTTTGGACAAAGTCTCAGATTTTACTCAAAATTAGTATACGGGGGTTGTTCGGGTTGGAGAATACGAATTTATCGTCCATTTGTCGATTTTCAAAATACTAAGATGGGTTTTGGCCCCTAAATGACATGTTACCTACCGTAACCTACAGTGAACCTCGAAATTTCGACAAATGGATTCCAGATTCGTGTTCACCACCCTAGATTACCCCTACATGCAAGTTTTGGGTTGAACCCCAAAAACTTTTTTGAAACACCAGAAAAAAAATTGCCTCTCTTCTCTTCCCCTGCTTCCCTTGCCTTTTCGCGAAGCTTGAAAAATGCTCATAACTTGTTCGAACCTGCAGATCGGGGCGGGATACTGCGCATTTTTACTATTGAGCCACAAGAGATACTAACGATACTGATCGTTTTCGCAGATGCGTTTACCACTCTAAACACTTCCCTTCTCGGTTATTTTGGAATGTTAGACCGACTTTGAGATCCTCTTAACGATTTTCGGTGGTTCATTTCGCTAAACAAACTATATTGTTGTTGAAGGAATCTACTGTTGTGGAATTTGTCATTGGAATAATCGTCGGTAATAAATGTAACAATTTATAGAACTTTTGAAGCTGCATATAGACAGATTTAAGTCTGTTTCTCAATTTTTGGTAGCTCAGATCCAAATAATCGAAGATTATTCGAATATTCGAAAAATATTGGACTTTCTGAATGAAGATTTGAATATTCATTCGATCCGAGTGAAGAAAACACTTTTCGAATCAGTCTTTCATTCGACGTTTTTGTTAAGGTGATATTCGAATAGTTCATTCATTCGAAATTTCCCATAGCGCAATATTCGAATTAATCATTCATTCGGAATTTCGGAAAACACAATATTCGAAAATTTCATTCATTCGGAAACCTTGAAAAACGCAATATTCGAAAGACTCATTCATTCGGAAATCCTAAGAAATCCATATTTGAAAAATTCATTCATTCGAAAATCCTGAAAAATCCATATTCGAAAAATTCATTCATTTGGAAATCTTGACAAACGCAATATTCGAAAAATTCATTTATTCGGAAATTCCAGAAAACCCATATTCGAAAAATTCATTTATTCGGAGCTTCCGAAAGAGGCCATGTTCGAAAAATTCATTCATTCGGAAATCTCGAAAAACGCAATTTTCGAAAAATTCATTCATTCGGAAATTTCGAAAAACACATATTCGAAAAAATTCATTCATTCGGAAATCTCGAAAAACGCGATTTTCGAAAAATTCATTCATTCGGAAATTTCGAAAAAACACATATTCGAAAAATTCATTCATTCGGAAATTTTGAAAAACGCCATATTCGAATTATTCATTCATTCGAAAATTTCGAAAATTCAATATTCGAATTATTCATTCATTCGAAAAAAATCGTCGAATACCATAGTATAGTAACTAGGGAAGGGTAAACTCGCTGTTAAAGGCAGGGTTCTCGATAAAATCGGTTGTTGTGCTATCACCTTAGAATGGTAGATCTGGCCATCACAAAAGGGAAAGTAAGTAAAAAATTGGAGAAAAAACTCTCAGGAGAAAGTTATGGCTTGGTGTCCTCCCGCCTCCAATTATCGAGATTTGGGTGAAAGCCTGTTTTTTCAACTTTTATTTTGCTTCTAAAGTAATTTCTGAACATTTCTGGAGACTACTGATTACTTTAACAGCAAAATAAATGTCGGATAAGCAAGCATTAATGAAAATCGCATTGATTAGGGGGCCGGCCGACACCGGTAATTAGCCGTTATACTTTGGTTTTGAGCGTTTTCCCGCGAATTTCCGGGTTTTTTCACTTACTTTATTTTTGTGATGGCCAAATCTACATTCTTATGAAGAGAGCTCAAAAGTCGTTTTTATCGCGAACCCTGCCTTTAATGTATCAACGTAATTCTTACCCTCTGGTTCCGAGCCTGATTTAGTGTGTGCAATTGCGGACTTGCGTCTTGGGGGCGCGACGCATAGCTTTCGTACGAGCTTCAGCGCCCGCCCCTCATCAGCTGATCGTGTGCGCTTTTTTCTACATTTTCAAGGTTTTTCCTAGTTCTCTGATCGTACGAAAGCGATGCGTCGCGCCCCCACGACGCAAGTCCGCAATTGCACACACTAAATCAGGCCCGGAACCAGAGGATACACGTATCTCAGTCTCTGCGAATGGGGGGCAAGCGCCGGACAATAGAGCTCGTTTTCGACTTGGGGGAGCGACAGCAGAGGCCTCCTGCTCCGGGGCCTTGACGTCACTGCTCCGGGGCAATGCCGGGGGGGGGAATCCAGGGCAGTGACGGGGGAGGAGGGCTTCAAGGCAGTGACGGCAGGGCTTCAAGGAAGTGACGGCTGAGTTCCGATCAAGCCAAATTGTCACTTCGGCGGTAGCCCCCCCCCGGGCAAGCGCCGGTGCTCGGAGGGTTGCCCCCCTGTAGAGCTGCGCTAGCCCCCTCCAGATGGTTAGGTACGTGGCTTGTTTACTCAAGAAAAAAACATTTAAATTCAAACCGCGGCTGGTAGTTACCAGCCAGCCGCTGGTGAAATTTAAACCGCCGCGTCAGCCGCGGTTTGAATTTAAATGTTTTCTTTTGAGGAAACAAGCCACGGACATAACTATACATATTGAGCTTCTGATCGAGTAATTTAGCTGCTATTGTCTGGGGAAAGAAAGGTTAGAGAGAAAATTACGTCTCCGCGCTGATAATCTGCGGTTTTTTTGGGCGTCTGTGCTTATCATTCTGGCTAATTGTTGGGTTTTCAAATTTGTGCTAAAACATTTATAACCTGAAAATGTATAAAAATTTAATGCTGTGGAAAAACTTATATAGTGTACGCCGAACACTTTCTGTTCATTTTCGAAAATGTTCTGTTTTCTGTTTTCTGCCCATTTTGGATATTTTTCTCTGTTTTCTGTTTTCTGTCACACTGGATTTTCTGTTTTCTGTTTGTACAAAAAAGTTTTCCGCACATCCCTGGTCCCCACCGCCATCGACTACGAACGGGGCCGGCACCGGCTGGCAGCAAGCACTGCGCCGATCAATCAGCTCTGCAGACGATGGGAAAGGGGACGGCCGTCGTTGAAATCCAACACTCGTTCGAGAGCTGCGAACGCGACGGCCGCCTGCCAAGCACGCCTGCCGCCATTCTCATTCGGGCACACTTTACAAACCAAAATTTCCGGGCTTTAACCTACCTATCCGTTAAGACGGTAGAGGAGTCCACCGAATCGAGTCCCAGGCTATTTATCAGTCCATCTCCCAACTTGAGTCAATGAGCCAACTTTTGACATGGGCAAACGGCGCAGCGCGTATGCTGTGGGCCAACTAATTCATTCAACATTGGCGATCAGCGGCCTTGTCCAGCAGCAGTGCGCTATCAATGGGGCCGTTTCAGAAACTAAAGTGCAAGAGCACACCTTACAATAATGAGTCCGGAGGATTTTTTATTGTGTTATATCTCACCCTAGTTTATAATTACTCACTGGTTAGTGGTATAAAGTCGTACTTGAACCTTCGTTCTGATTTCGCTTTTTTTTTCTTCAAAGGCTGTGTTCACGATAAAAATCGTTTTTCTGTTTTCCCACCTATCTTGAAAAGGGCCCCATGCTGATTCCAATGATGTCTCTGAAATCGTACAAGACCTTCTGGGAACGGAGTCAAGGTCGCTCAAAAATTGAGCTAAGGAAACATGGTGGACGAGTTGTCCGAGGCTTGTAACTTCCGTCTTTTGCAGCCGTTGTATGCGAGCTAACCTGAGTAGAGAGAGAAGTTGGGAATGAAGGGAAGAACGAGGCTTTTGATAGGGAACCATCGCTCATCTCACGATGTCGAGCATTCATTTGTTCACGTGGGTGGGGTGTGTTGCGCTTTTGGGGTTTGCCTCGCGCTCGAAGTGGCCTCTTCGGGCCCTTTTGGAGCTTTTCCTGGCTCGTTTTTATGCGTTCTTTCGACGTCAACGTTACAGTGTGCCCCTCCACTACCAATTCCTAGTGGAAACTGAAACTTATTCTTTATCGTTAACACTGCCTTTGAAGGCACAGGACACCCAAAAAATTAATTTTCCGTATTCATGCTTATCTTGGAGAGCGTCACACGCTGATCACAGTGGTATCTCTGAAATTGTCCGAGACCCTCTTCGAACAGAGTTGTGGCTCTTCAAAAATGCTAAGATTTTGAGGGCGAAAAGTTGGTGGACGAGTTGTCTCAGGCCTGTATTTCTCTTCATTCGCGATCGTTGCGCGAGAGCGAGCCACGATAAGGAGACAGCCCGGCAATGGACTGAAGAACGGTGATTTGTTGAGAATTCATCCATCCATCCAGTCGATATCGAGGTCAAAAATACGGAAGGGGGTCGGGCCCAGGGCTGGGCACACGTCCCGGCATGGCGTTTCTGAATATGCACCCCCCTCAGCTCGGTAATTTTTAGCCACCCCCTTATGGGAAATCGAAATCGGCTGTTTCCCGAATAGTTGGACAGCCATGATCTTGCCTTCCTGACTTTGATAAACAAGAATATAAAAAACACTGAATAGAGAAAATTCCGAAAGTGGCAACAAAAAAGGTAGTGTAATTTCTGAACTTCAAAACAATCCCATGAGGAAAATTTGTTAGTAAGACGGTAGTTATTACAAAAAGATAAAGCATTTTCAATACAAAACAATTGAACAATTACCAACAACAGAGCTACTACTATTGCGATAATAATGTTTCCTGTCGAATGTTTTCATAAACCTATGAAGGATTAGTTAATCTGTGTTTGATTGTTCTGATGTGGAAATCAGAACTATTTTGTGTTGTGGAACAATGTTAGGATTCATGTGATTCGTAGGGAATAGAAAATCCGAGTTTAACCCTCCTAGGATCCCGCAATCCCTTAAAAATCGCCTTGCCCTGCGATACGGCGTTTGTACGCAGCTACACAGCGGACACGGGAATGGACGCGCCCACAATATTAATAAAAAATGTATTTTATTACAGAACGGGGAGGAGAAAAGGATTGAAACTGGAGGAAATGGAAGACGGTAAAGGTAGTCTATTCTGGATGTACCCATTTTAGAAATTTAATGTAAATCAACAAAGTTAGAGCGGGTGTAAATATTTAGCCGTGGCAAGGTTCATTCAAACGAACCTAGTTGATTAAAAACACCCATAAACATGAGGACTAAGAGCATCGCGAGAAAGAGGAGAATCTGGCAAACATTATAATAGCAATAGGTTTGATATTCAATGTGATTTAAGAACCTTAAAACTCGTCCCGGTCTTGTCCCGGTTTTCGGGGTAAAACCGGGACGATATTTAAGGTTCTTAAATCACATTAAAAATCGATCCTATCAAAACTAAATTGTTTGCCAGATTCTCCTCTTTCTCACAAGGTCCTTTGCTCGCAGTTCAATGCTAGTTTTGATCAACTAGGTTCGTTTGAATGAACCTTGCCACGGCTAAATATTTACACCCACTCTAACTTTGTTGATTTACATTAAATTTCTAAAATGGGTACATCCAGAATAGACTACCTTTACCATCTTCCATTTCCTCCAGTTTCAATCCTTTTCTCCTCCCCGTTCTGTAATAAAATACATTTTTTATTAATATTGTGGGCGCGTCCATTCCCGTGTGCGCTGTGTAGCTGCGTACAAACGCCGTATCGCACGGCAAGCCGATTTTTAAGGGATTGCGGGATCCTAGGAGGGTTAAACTCGGATTTTCTATTCCCTACGAATCACATGAATCCTAACATTGTTCCACAACACAAAATAGTTCTGATTTCCACATCAGAACAATCAAACACAGATTAACTAATCCTTCATAGGTTTATGAAAACATTCGACAGGAAACATTATTATCGCAATAGTAGTAGTTCTGTTGTTGGTAATTGTTCAATTGTTTTGTATTGAAAAATGCTTTATCTTTTGTAATAACTTACCGTCTTACTAACAAATTTTCCTCATGGGATTGTTTTGAAGTTCAGAAATTACACTACCTTTTTTGTTGCCACTTTCGGAATTTTCTCTATTCAGTGTTTTTTTATATTCTTGTTTATCAATGTCAGGAAGGCAAGATCATGGCTGTCCAACTATTCGGAAAACTTTAATTAACGAGATTTTCATGAATGCTTGTTCATCCGTGATTATTTTTGCTCCTGAAGTCGTCAGTAGTCTCTTAAAGTGCCCAGCAATTACTTTAGAAGCGAAATGGAAGACGGAAAAATAGGCATTTATAGAAATACCGACGATGGGGGGCGGGCGGATACCAAGCAAAAATTTGTTCCTAACCGTTTTTTCTCCAACTTTTTTTTTAACTTTTGTGATGGTTGGATCTAAATTTACACGAGGACAGCACAAGAGCCATTTTAATTGCAAACCCTTCCTCTGAGTCATTTATCAATCGTCTTTCCAGAAATCGCTTTTCGCCTCTAAAAACTTCGAAAAAACCATAGTAGAAACACAATCTGCTCATAAATCCTAAGTTTGAATCCACAAAATCGCGGATCCAATCTTGGGTTGAAATCATGGAGAACTTGTGAAATGAACAGAAACTTTTCTTTTAGAAAAATGCTAGTTGTTAACTTCGCCACATTTTATTAAACGCTTTCAATAATGTTACCTAGAGACAAGATGCTTTCAATTTTGTAAAGGCGTCACAGATAGTAATCTTGGCGGTGCTAGGTATAGGTATACTCGTTCTCCAGACGGCGGGAAGCCGCTACGAGTCCGTAGTTGCGCGTGTGGGGTACCCCCCCCCATGGAAAAACAACCATTGTTATGAAGAAGTGTTTTATTTTTCTCGGTCCCTCCTCATCTCTCGTTTCCCGTTCTTTCCTTTCCATCCTCTTTCCTCCTATTTTCATATGTAGGAAGTAATTTCGAAAATCGGAAATACTTTCGTTTATCTCCCACTTTTCGGACGATTTTCGTTTCAGGAAAATGACAGTGATTTAAGAAATTCCTCTTTTTAGCCATGATTTCTAAACCTTTTTCAATCATGTTCTATCCTCTCATTGTTTTCTCATGTAGTGACTTTGCATTTACCTATTCAAAATTGTTGTGTATTATTTGTGTTTTTATGTATGTTTCCTGTGCGAATTAAATTTCTTTTCCATGTTGAAATTATCGCTGTGCCATATTGACAGTTTTTTTCTATGACAGCTCCACCCCACACGCTCGACACGCGCAACCCCGGATTCGACGAGGCTGCCCGCCTTCTAAAGAGCGACTATAGACGTAGGCGGCCGTGTTGCGCGTTTAGAGCAGATCGAAGGTAACTAGAAATCGGTTTTCTAAGTGTCACCAAACAATTACCTATTATTTGAAATTATTCTCATATGATTTTTTCAAAAACGGTATTCGGAAAGTCAACGGTGAAACACCCCAAAACTAATTCTCTGGTCATCATCCTTCATGCTGGGGAAAGACGATATGTCACTGGCTTGCATTTGTTCATCTCTAACTGAGTTGTGTTTCGAAGAGATGTAAACAAGCTTCCGATTATGAATTTAAAAAATGAATTCGAATTTATAAGAACAGAAATATAAAAAAAACAAGTAAAAGTTGCCATCAAAGTTTCCAGATCTTAATTCGTGTGTAACTTCATAACGTTTAATAGATAAAATTATGATTCAAAATACTAACTATGAAGTCCTGGACGTCTGTTCTGATATTCTGCGCCCTTTTCGAGAGATCCTCCTCATTTCATGTGAGGTCCTGCACACTTTCTGTGAGCCAATTCACACTTCATGTGAGTTTTATGCAGCTCGTTCTAGACGAATTTCAAATTTACGGGAAGTTTAACACTAGTCGCTTGTAAAAATTTCTCTACCAGAAATCGCATTTTTTTCGGGCGGATTACGTTGAAATTCGAGAAAATTCTGGTACAATTTCTGGTAATTTATTGGATTTCTGGCAGAATTTCTGTCAGACCGCTATTTAGACGTAATTCTGTGGTAAAAAGCAGCATTTACCACTAGGTAGCGGTAATTCTCCCGTAAATCGGATGTGAACCACCAGAAAATTTTCTGCTGAGTTGTCCTTCGTAGATTAAAGGCAGTGTTCACGATGATTCTCGTTTCCAAGTTTTCCATTCAGAACAATCCTTTGGCAACCAAGTGTTACCAAAATCACAAAGAAACGGCGAGAAACGCACTAAAACGTCTTATTTCAGTGACATTATTATATAACATGGACTAGTTGTCATGTTGGATGAACATGTTCACGGTGGTTGTCACCGGTAATAAATGGGACTAATCGAAAATGGAAGAATATTCTGGGCAAAATAGTATTAGTTAGGGCCCGAAGGAAAGAACGGAGCAACACAGATTGGAGAATTGCAAAAGACGGGTCCACAAAAGATTTCATTGTCACAACGAACAGTTCCGTTGATACTTAAAGGCATCGTACGCGCTGAAATCTACTTTCCATTTTTTATGCTCAATCCCTTCCTTGGGCCCCTGTGAGAACGTACAACGAGCTCGGCTGCTCAAAAACGTACCATTGTGAGCATAGAGGAAGTGGAAAGTAAGGAATTCCGTCAAAAGGGGCCGGCCCTTCCGTCAGTCATTTGGCACTTTCGCAATATTTGAGCAGAACGTCGCGTCGCTAAGTACAGGGCATGCCACTGTACGCTGACGCACCGTCGGACGAAAGTGGCATTATCGGCTGGAAATTTCTCGTCACACAACGAGCGAGGACGATGTGCAGGGCCCAGGTGAGTATTTTTGTTAGCCAGTGCAAGTCAGTGCATTCAGTGCATTGTAGTCGTCGGCGAATTGTTTCCAACGCTGCGCCAATGGACAAATTGTAGAACTGCTCCTTGCGCCATCCGCGTAACTATCCCGAGTCGATGTCGGCGCGAATTTCAAATGATTTGCAGAAGGTTTTTAAAACGGTTCTTTCTTGAAAAGTTAACGTTTTCGAGGGGGCTTTTCGCTAACTTCAGTTACTATAGGGGTGTAACAACTCAAAAACGCTCAAAAACGAGACATGGTTTTCAGCGCGTACGATGCCTTTAAAGGCATCGTTCACGATGAATTTCGTTTTCGAGTTTTCCATATATAATGAGAGCTCTAATACCCAATATAACGGCCACGTTGAAAAAAACCGCGAAAAAATCACTGAAAACCACTTTTTCAGACCGAAAAAATCTCAATCGACTTTTGAGAAAGGAAGAGTCGATCGCTAGATATCGCTGTTTTGACCAACGATCTCACGATCAAATTAAGTTCATCGTTCACTGAAGTGATTTGTGGATAAGGAAAGATTGACCGATTTGTGTAGAAAAGTCATTCTTCACGTAATCGTAAAGTATATTCCATCAAATTCCTCTCAGTTGTACTGTATCAATTGTTGATGATTTACTTATGCGATGGCTGACAGCAAATTGTGCCAGATGACTGACAGACGGCCGGCCTCTTTTGACGGAATTTGAGACATTCAACCTCATTTATCTTGAGAATAAGTCGTTTTTAACCGTATAAACTCTTCCTACGTTCTTAGATGGGCCCAGAAAATCGTTTGAACCGAAAAAACGGTGAGTGGTTTTCAGCGCGTACGATGCCTTTAAGAGGCGAGCTGATACTTGAGGATTTCGTGCCCTTCTGGTGCGTTTTTCTCGGTTTCTTCGTCATTTCAGTTCTACTCGGGGGCCAAACAATCGATTTAGCGATTAATCTGAAAATCGAAGATTATCGGGAACACTGCCTTTAACGGTCTCTGAGAAAAAAAAACCATATAGTCCACCGAGTTTCGCAGATCTACGTATCAGTGAAAAACGGTTGACAGGAGATCAATATGCATGAATTTTAAAGAACACGCTCGCTACCGGTTGAGCGGGGGCGGTTGTGCTGCAATGAATTTCGGGCACGTTGATCTCCAACCAACCGTTTCTCATTGTTAACTAATTGTGGTGCGCGCGAAGCGCGCACCTGATTTGGAAAGGGATCGCCGCTGCGCACACCCCTCATTCCTAAGTATTGGTTCGCGAGACATCTTGAAACAAGCAACTTTCTCAAAAGGTAGAGCAGTAAGAGTTCTAAGGATTGCCCAATTTTGAGAAAAACCCGCAAAGTGGGTCCCGAGATATCAACAAAATTGCGAATTTTTAAATGTGTGTGTGTGTGTGTGTGTGTGTGTGTGCGTGTGTGCGTGTGTGCGTGTGTGTGTGTGTGTGTGTGTGTGTGTGTGTGTGTGTGTGTGTGTGTGTGTGTGTGTGTGTGTGTGTGTGTGTGTGTGTGTGTGTGTGTGTGTTGTGCAAATTGAAGTGCGCCAAGCGCTGTATAAAGTGGGCGGGACCCAACTGGGAGAGCGTAGAGCGCCGTTAAAATGGACGGGACTCAAGTGGGTGTGCATAGAGCGTCGGAAAAGGGAACGGGACCAAACTGGGAGGGGGTAGGGCGGCTGAAAAAAAGTGGCCAGAACCCAACTAGGAGTTTACAGCGCGCCGGAAAAAGTGGTCGGGACCCAAGTGGGAGTGCACAGAGCGCCGGAAGAATTGGCCACGACCCATGCGGGAGTTCACATAGTGCCGTAAAAAGTGGTCGGGACCCAAGTGGGAGTGCACAGAGCGCCGGAAAAAGTTGTCGGGACCCAAGTGGGAGTGCACAGAGCGCCGGAAAACGTGGTCGGGACCCAAGTGGGAGTGCACAGAGCGCCGAAAAACGTGGTCGGGACCCAAGTGGGAGTGCACAGAGCGCCGGAAAAAGTAGTCAGGACCCAAGTGGGAGTGCACAGAGCGCCGGAAGAAGTGGTCGGGACCTAAGCGGGAGTGAACAGAGCGCCGGAAAAAGTGGTCGGGACCCAAGTGGGAGTGCACAGAGCGCCGGAAAAAGTTGTCGGGACCCAAGTGGGAGTGCACAGAGCGCCGAAAAACGTGGTCGGGACCCAAGTGGGAGTGCACAGAGCGCCGGAAAAAGTAGTCGGGACCCAAGTGGGAGTGCACAGAGCGCCGGAAGAAGTGGTCGGGACCTAAGCGGGAGTGAACAGAGCGCCGGAAAAAGTGGTCGGGACCCAAGTGGGAGTGCACAGAGCGCCGGAAAAAAGTGGTCGGGACCTAAGCGGGAGTGAACAGAGCGCCGGAAAAAGTGGTCGGGACCCAAGTGGGAGTGCACAGAGCGCCGGAAAAAGTTGTCGGGACCCAAGTGGGAATGCACAGAGCGCCGGAAAAAGTTGTCGGGACCCAAGTGGGAGTGCACAGAGCGCCGAAAAACGTGGTCGGGACCCAAGTGGGAGTGCACAGAGCGCCGAAAAACGTGGTCGGGACCCAAGTGGGAGTGCACAGAGCGCCGGAAGAAGTGGTCGGGACCTAAGCGGGAGTGAACAGAGCGCCGGAAAAAGTGGTCGGGACCTGGCGGAGTGAGGAGGCAGGCGCCGGAAAAAAGTGGTCAGGACCAAGTGGGAGTCTGGAGCGCCGGAAAAAGTTGTCGGGACCCAAGTGGGAGTGCACAGAGCGCCGAAAAACGTGGTCGGGACCCAAGTGGGAGTGCACAGAGCGCCGGAAAAAGTAGTCGGGACCCAAGTGGGAGTGCACAGAGCGCCGGAAGAAGTGGTCGGGACCTAAGCGGGAGTGAACAGAGCGCCGGAAAAAGTGGTCGGGACCCAAGTGGGAGTGCACAGAGCGCCGAAAAAAGTAGTCGGGACCAAAGTGGGAGTGCACAGAGCGCCGGAAAAAGTGGTCGGGACCAGGGCTGTGCGTTATAACGTTAACGTGTTAGCGCATTAACGGGTTAACGCTGTTTTCGTCTCGAAATTTAACGATTAACGCTTAACGAAAAAGTCTTGAAATCACGTTAATTTATAGTTCGTTAATTGTTGTAGAATTATGGCACCAGGGTACTGCATGAGGTGCGGGTCGGCCAGTTTTGCTCAGACCCCCACTCCAAAACAAATTTTGCTCAGAACACCCCCCCCCCAGGAGCGTGAATAGGTCAAGTTTTGACCGTGTTCTACCCACTCCCCATCCACCTAGAGCTGATGTGTTCAAACAGTGTTTATCTAGCAGGTTTCATCTAATGTTTGATTGCAGTAAAATGACTTTTGTCGTATTGAAATGGTGAAGCCAGTGCTATGCGAAAAATTGCGGATGTTCGCGATGACGAGAGCACAGAACAGCGCCCATCGCATTTATAGCCTAGGCCGCTCATTTTGAGCCGGTCGAAGTAAGGCTTATCGGGCTTATCATGACAAAATCTCCTTATCACTGTTATATTTTGCCATCACCTACCGCTCCGCTGCTTACTCCGCCCGGACTCATCCTAGCAACCTAAGCTATATGTAGAGAGTAGAGTGTTGGAGCGAATAATTTCGATTTTCCGATTAATTCTAATATTTCCTCAGAGCCGAAATGGTTTTAACTGTCCTTGGTATCAAATATTACTTGAGGGACAAGGTTACCATAGTTTATGAAAAAGTAAATTTCTGTCCAATCACAGAAGCGTTATTACAATTTATTCGATTATTCGAATATTCGAATAAAAAACTCACTAAGTTAACCTTGGCATTTTAATGAATGGACGAAATCCTCATTTTTTTATCAAATAAGAGAACCTTCCACTCACCATAACGTATGAGTATAAAAGCAATTGAAACCATTCCGATCACCAAGAGAAAATCAGATTTATTCGAACAAATTGTTATTATTCGTTCCAACACTCTAGTAGAGAGGGGCTTAATGTGCAAAAGTGTATGTATAGTGCAGCCCAGCTAGTTTCGTACATCTGCTTATCAATGAGAAGCGGTCGGCAGAAGATCAATATGCATGTATTTCTATGCAAAACGCACGCCAACGGTTGAGCGAGAGCGGCTGCGCTGCCATGAGTTTGTGCCATGAGCTGCCATGAGCACATCGATCTTCGACTAACCGCTTCTCAATGGCAATTAGATGTGAAACTTTTGGTGGACTACGCTATAACTGGTTACAACCCGTGTGGTGTAATAAAATGCGGATGTTCGAAGGGGGGGGGGGGTTTGATTCCGCCTGAACCTAATAATTATGCAAAGTAACGATCACGAGAGAAGGATATTTGAGTCAATCGGGGTCGACTTACCTTTTGTATGCACTTTCACCGTCTAGTATGGAGGTTGAACACTGCTACAGTATGAGGGCTCACACTTTCTAAGGTATGGTCCGCGGAAGTCGACAATTTTGAAAAATTCGCGTCACGAGAGTAGGATATTTTAGTCAAGCATGGATGATTTACGCTACATGCGAAATTTCACCGTCTGAGGTAGACTCTGAAGGGCGCTACACTGTGCTCGTCAACGAAGAAAAAACGTGCAAGTCTTCGAAAAAAAGTAGGTTTTTAAAATGTTATAAGTGAAGAAGTAAAAGAGTTATCTGGAAATGTCCGGGCCTTGGGAAACTGAACTTTATACTCTACCGTTTTCAACCTTCCGCAAACCTGAAGGGTGCCTTTGAATACTGAGAAAACGCGAATATGGACGCAGAACCCACACCAGGAAAAATGTCGCGAAGGGCTAACTCCAGAGGTGCCGTAGGCTTCAAACCTCAAGTTCCTGCGGTTTTAAAACACTAGTCTAGACTCTTGAAATTGGGTTTTTTTTGTCATCTTCCTCTGCCAGTGTAGCGGTATTCGACGTTCATTTGAGACGCTGAAACTCAAAATAGAGTAAATCGACCACGCTGGACTCAAATGCACAAATCCCGTGACTCCTAATTTTCGAAATTTCCGACTTCCGGCGTCACCACATCTGAGAGAGGTGTTAGCCCTCATATTGTAGCGTTGCTCGGCCTCAATCTTAAACGAAGAAAGTTTTTTTATTTAGGGTAAACCGACCACGCTCAACTCAAACATCAACTCTACTGACTCATACGAATCTTTTGCAGAAAACGTCTCTAGACACTTCACATTGAGGATTCATATGTCTTGTCTATCAATTTGGGAACGCCTTCACTATGACTTCACCCTAAACTTCCTAATTGAACACCGTCACTCGCAATTCAGTGCAAATAACATTTCAGTCGAATCGCACTGCATAGTTGAATTCCATGTGAAAAACTGCTCCGGGAGGTTTTCACTCACATACACATTTCTCCAATGGGTCTTCCTCCGTTAGGTCAGAAATCTCCGGAGCCCTTCATTCCCTCTGGAGCCCAGACCCCCTGTGGGGCCCTATCCTGTGCCGAACCCTGTATGGCACTGATTGATATGGGAGATCTGATAATGTATTGATTTGTGACGTGGTAATGTTTTTCTTTTTAATGCTTTAACGAAATGCAAAATTAACGTGTTAACGCATTAACGGGTTAACGCGGTTTTTTCCGAAAATTAACGATTAACGCTTAACGAAAAAATCGTTTTCATTAACGCACAACCCTGGTCGGGACCCAAGTGGGAGTGCACAGAGCGCCGGAAAAAGAAGTCGGGACCCAAGTGGGAGTGCACAGGGCGCCGGAAAAAGAAGTCGGGGCCCAAGTGGGAGTGCACAGAGCGCCGGAAAAAGTAGTCGGGACCCAGTGGGAGTGCACAGAGCGCCGGAAAAAGTAGTCGGGACCCAAGTGGGAGTGCACAGAGCGCCGGAAAAAGTAGTCGGGACCCCGTGGGAGTGCACAGAGCGCCGGAAAAAGTAGTCGGGACCCAAGTGGAGTGCACAGAGCGCCGGAAAAAGTAGTCGGGACCCAAGTGGGAGTGCACAGAGCGCCGGAAAAAGTAGTCGGGACCCAAGTGGGAGTGCACAGAGCGCCGGAAAAAGTAGTCGGGACCCAAGTGGGAGTGCACAGAGCGCCGGAAAAAGTAGTCGGGACCCAAGTGGGAGTGCACAGAGCGCCGGAAAAAGTAGTCGGGACCCGTGGGAGTGCACAGAGCGCCGGAAAAAGTAGTCGGGACCCAAGTGGGAGTGCACAGAGCGCCGGAAAAAGTAGTCGGGACCCAAGTGGGAGTGCACAGAGCGCCGGAAAAAGTAGGCGTGACCCAAGTGAGAGTGCACAGAGCGCCGGAAAAAGTAGTCGGGACCCAAGTGGGAGTGCACAGAGCGCCGGAAAAAGTAGTCGGGACCCAAGTGGGAGTGCACAGAGCGCCGGAAAAAGTAGTCGGGACCCAAGTGGGAGTGCACAGAGCGCCGGAAAAAGTAGGCGTGACCCAAGTGAGAGTGCACAGAGCGCCGGAAAAAGTAGTCGGGACCCAAGTGGGAGTGCACAGAGCGCCGGAAAAAGTAGTCGGGACCCAAGTGGGAGTGCACAGAGCGCCGGAAAAAGTAGTCGGGACCCAAGTGAGAGTGCACAGAGCGCCGGAAAAAGTAGTCGGGACCCAAGTGGGAGTGCACAGAGCGCCGGAAAAAGTAGTCGGAACCCAAGTGGGAGTGCACAGAGCGCCGGAAAAAGTAGTCGGGACCCAAGTGGGAGTGCACAGAGCGCCGGAAAAAGTAGTCGGGACCCAAGTGGGAGTGCACAGAGCGCCGGAAAAAGTAGTCGGGACCCAAGTGGGAGTGCACAGAGCGCCGGAAAAAGTAGGCGTGACCCAAGTGAGAGTGCACAGAGCGCCGGAAAAAGTAGTCGGGACCCAGAGTGGGAGTGCACAGAGCGCCGGAAAAAGTAGTCGGGACCCAAGTGGGAGTGCACAGAGCGCCGGAAAAAGTAGTCGGGACCCAGAGTGGGAGTGCACAGAGCGCCGGAAAAAGTAGGCGTGACCCAAGTGAGAGTGCACAGAGCGCCGGAAAAAGTAGTCGGGACCCGCGGAGTGCACAGAGCGCCGGAAAAAGTAGTCGGGACCCAAGTGGGAGTGCACAGAGCGCCGGAAAAAGTAGGCGTGACCCAAGTGAGAGTGCACAGAGCGCCGGAAAAAGTAGTCGGGACCCAAGTGGGAGTGCACAGAGCGCCGGAAAAAGTAGTCGGGACCCAAGTGGGAGAGCACAGAGCGCCGGAAAAAGTAGTCGGGACCTAAGTGGGAGTGCACAGAGCGCCGGAAAAAGTAGTCGGGACCCAAGTGGGAGTGCACAGAGCGCCGGAAAAAGTAGTCGGGACCCGTGGGAGTGCACAGAGCGCCGGAAAAAGTAGGCGTGACCCAGAGTGAGAGTGCACAGAGCGCAGGAAAAAGTAGTCGGGACCCAAGTGGGAGTGCACAGAGCGGCGGAAAAAGTAGGCGGGGCCCAAGTGGGAGTGCACAGAGCGCCGGAAAAAGTAGGCGTGGCCCGAGTGAGAGTGCACAGAGCGCCGGAAAAAGTAGTCGGGACCCAAGTGGGAGTGCACAGAGGGCCGGAAAAAGTAGTCGGGACCCAGAGTGGGAGTGCACAGAGCGCCGGAAAAAGTAGTCGGGACCCGTGGGAGTGCACAGAGCGCCGGAAAAAGTAGGCGTGACCCAAGTGAGAGTGCACAGAGCGCCGGAAAGTAGTCGGGACCCAAGTGGGAGTGCACAGAGCGCCGGAAAAAGTAGTCGGGACCCAAGTGGGAGTGCACAGAGCGCCGGAAAAAGTAGTCGGGACCCAAGTGGGAGTGCACAGAGCGCCGGAAAAAGTAGTCGGGACCCAAGTGGGAGTGCACAGAGCGCCGGAAAAAGTAGTCGGGACCCAAGTGGGAGTGCACAGAGCGCCGGAAAAAGTAGTCGGGACCCAAGTGGGAGTGCACAGAGCGCCGGAAAAAGTAGTCGGGACCCAAGTGGGAGTGCACAGAGCGCCGGAAAAAGTAGTCGGGACCCAAGTGGGAGTGCACAGAGCGCCGGAAAAAGTAGTCGGGACCCAAGTGGGAGTGCACAGAGCGCCGGAAAAAGTAGGCGTGACCCAAGTGAGAGTGCACAGAGCGCCGGAAAAAGTAGTCGGGACCCAAGTGGGAGTGCACAGAGCGCCGGAAAAAGTAGTCGGGACCCAAGTGGGAGTGCACAGAGCGCCGGAAAAAGTAGTCGGGACCCAAGTGGGAGTGCACAGAGCGCCGGAAAAAGTAGTCGGGACCCAAGTGGGAGTGCACAGAGCGCCGGAAAAAGTAGTCGGGACCCAAGTGGGAGTGCACAGAGCGCCGGAAAAAGTAGTCGGGACCCAAGTGGGAGTGCACAGAGCGCCGGAAAAAGTAGGCGTGACCCAAGTGAGAGTGCACAGAGCGCCGGAAAAAGTAGTCGGGACCCAAGTGGGAGTGCACAGAGCGCCGGAAAAAGTAGTCGGGACCCAAGTGGGAGTGCACAGAGCGCCGGAAAAAGTAGTCGGGACCCAAGTGGGAGTGCACAGAGCGCCGGAAAAAGTAGGCGTGACCCAAGTGAGAGTGCATAGAGCGCCGGAAAAAGTAGTCGGGACCCAAGTGGGAGTGCACAGAGCGCCGGAAAAAGTAGTCGGGACCCAACTGGGAGTGCACAGAGCGCCGGAAAAAGTAGGCGTGACCCAAGTGAGAGTGCACAGAGCGCCGGAAAAAGTAGTCGGGACCCAAGTGGGAGTGCACAGAGCGCCGGAAAAAGTAGTCGGGACCCAAGTGGGAGAGCACAGAGCGCCGGAAAAAGTAGTCGGGACCCAAGTGGGAGTGCACAGAGCGCCGGAAAAAGTAGTCGGGACCCAAGTGGGAGTGCACAGAGCGCCGGAAAAAGTAGTCGGGACCCAAGTGGGAGTGCACAGAGCGCCGGAAAAAGTAGTCGGGACCCAAGTGGGAGTGCACAGAGCGCCGGAAAAAGTAGTCGGGACCCAAGTGGGAGTGCACAGAGCGCCGGAAAAAGTAGGCGTGACCCAAGTGAGTGCACAGAGCGCCGGAAAAGTAGTCGGGACCCAAGTGGGAGTGCACAGAGCGCCGGAAAAAGTAGTCGGGACCCAAGTGGGAGTGCACAGAGCGCCGGAAAAAGTAGTCGGGACCCAAGTGGGAGTGCACAGAGCGCCGGAAAAAGTAGTCGGGACCCAAGTGGGAGTGCACAGAGCGCCGGAAAAAGTAGTCGGGACCCAAGTGGGAGTGCACAGAGCGCCGGAAAAAGTAGTCGGGACCCAAGTGGGAGTGCACAGAGCGCCGGAAAAAGTAGGCGTGACCCAAGTGAGAGTGCACAGAGCGCCGGAAAAAGTAGTCGGGACCCAAGTGGGAGTGCACAGAGCGCCGGAAAAAAGTGGTCGGGACCCAAGTGGGAGTGCACAGAGCGCCGGAAAAAGTAGGCGTGACCCAAGTGAGAGTGCACAGAGCGCCGGAAAAAGTAGTCGGGACCCAAGTGGGAGTGCACAGAGCGCCGGGAAAAGTAGTCGGGACCCAAGTGGGAGTGCACAGAGCGCCGGAAGAAGTGGTCGGGACCCAAGTGGGAGTGCACAGAGCGCCGGAAAAAGTGGTCGGGACCCAAGTGGGAGTGCACAGAGCGCCGGAAAAGTTGACGGGACCCAAATGAAAATGCATAGAGCGCCGACAAATGTAAACGGCACTCAACAGAAAGTGCATAGAGCAACGGGAAAAATGTGCGGGACCCAACTCGGAGAGCGCAGGGCGCCGGGGAAAGTAAAGTGTGTCCTACAGTGCCGAGCAGCTGGGCAGAAAGGCCATAGGCAGTCTATTTTATCTTCCTTTCTCTGAAGAAAACCTTCGCTAAAATGAAATGAAATTACCTAACAGTTTTGCTTCGCTACGAGAGGTTTATGATTTGGCATAATAATATTTGCGAGAAACTCGTTAAAAGAAGTGAAACACTTGGTGCAATTGATTTGTCATGAGATTTAACACGGAAGAAACACTAAAAGCTAGATGAAATGATGTACCATTGATTTGGATGTGCGTTTTGTTACCAAGAATCAAAAACTGAGGGTGGTTTCGGAAGTCCAAATCACGCGCGTTTAACTGAGCCGGGACATACGTACAAGAATTTGTCAAAAAATGAAGATTAGGGTGGGAGCTCTTCTCAGGAAGCGCTTGATTTGGCTTTTCAAAACCACACTCAGTTTTATATTTTTGGTAACAAAACGCACATCCAAATCAATGGTACATCATTTCATCTAGCTTTTAGTGTTTCTTCCGTGTTAAATCCCATGACAAATCAATTGCACCAAGTATTTCACTTCTTTTAACGAGTTTCTCGCAAATATTATTATGCCAAATCATAAACCTCTCGTAGCAAAGCAAAACTGTTAGATAATTATAGGTGTGAAACTTTTGGTGGACAACACTATACTCTACAATGCAAGTGGTCTTTCTCGAATCTCGATACTTGATTGGTCCCCATGTAAGCACACAAGGGGGGGGGGGAATAAGCGAGTAACGATGATTACCGTAAATTACATGCTATACACTAACCTGAAACTAGTAGGCATACTATGGCAAGACCTTGCTTATTTTACGGATAACTGCTTACAAATGTTATTTCAGCCCGTCCGGATTGCGAACACACTGGAAAACGACGACGTGCAAGCCCGATGAGAAGGAGATGAAGTTGGAGAGAGACGACGAGGCTGTCTCATCCACGACTCCAATGTTGGCACCTCCTCCCACCAATCCAACACATCTTCAGCCAGCTTCATCGCATATGTCCGCTCCTCAAATGAACATTCATCACGAATCCTCCATGAAGGTGAACAAAAGACGTCCTTCAACTGTTACAGTCACCACCTCTGAACTTCGCTAAACAGTCAAAAAAAAGTTTCCTCGCGTTTTTTTCTTTCTTCGTATTCCGTCGTATTTGGGTTTTAGGAGATGGAGAAGATATTGCTGGATCAGCCTCATTGAGAGCTACAAAATGGTAATAAAGCTTTGTTGACAGTTTAGCTATACGTCAACAATAAACATGTCGCTTTTTCAAGAACTTTTTTCGACTCATCAGAATGAAAAATCCGGCTGAGCATCCTGACAAGTCAAAAACGTTTTGAAAGGAACAACAGACTTGTATAGCTAGTGTATAGCCAAAGCTATCATCAGAATTCCAATACCATCTTGTAGACCTCGATGAGTCGATCTCAGCAATCTCCTTTTATCTCCTAAAACCGAATGATGACGGAGTTACTAAGAAGGGAAAACACGAGAAAACGATTTTCGGCTGTTCGGCAAAGTTCAAAGGTGGGTTCCGTGGTTTCCCTAAGTTTTCTACGGCTAAGTGGGTATTTCGAAAGGATAGTGAGTAAAAATTCGGAATTATGCGGCTGAAATCGTTGTCATCCTTGGAGGTTAGGCGGAGCGAAGAAAATGGCTGTTTGCTTAGCGTCAGACGAGAAATTCGGGCTAATTTTTTTTTCTCGGTTTTCGGAAATCGGTTGCGAAACGCCCAAAAATGCGCGGAACTTTGGTTTTCGGAACGCGAAACGCAAAAATTTTTAAAAATCTCCCTAGACTTCCCTAAAATCTCAGAGACACATTTGGTTCCAGGAAACCATTTTTAACGAGATCCTCTTCATAAATCAACAACTACGCAACTTATGTAGAACACGTCTGGATACATATAGAACTCGATCCCGAAACATGTGCATACACATGTATTACATTTTATATTATTCGTTTGAGAAAGGAACCGTCCAAGAGATATCAGAGCCAAGACATCAAACTTAACAGAATCTTCAATAGTTCAGCTTTATTGCAAAAGTAATGATTTGGCAATATCATATTTACGAGAAAGTAGAGGTCAAAGAAGCTATGAAAATCTCTTGGAAAATTTCAGCAAATTATATGGCCTACAATGACCTGGCATAATCATAAAACTGGCAAATGTAGTGAAATGATTAGGCTCCGTCCATACGTGGCGAGGACGCCCGCTCTCGCTCCTCAGCGCTCTCCAACGCTGATAGGTGCCCTTGTAGGCGGAATGACACCGACAAACGCATCGTGCCTCGTGTTGATTTGATTGAAAACGCTCGACCTGGTGATCACTCCGTCAAATCGACTCGTTTGCTGCTCATTTATCAAGGTTTGGGGTGGTCTTGATGGGCGTAGTAGACGCAAGGGCATTGGTTTTGAGGTATAGCCTATCTCCCCCATTTTGAGCCGGTCGATTTAGGGCTTATCGGGTTCATCAAGTCCGAATTTCCTAACAGTTGCTGTATTTTGCCATGACCTACCGCTCCGCTGCTTACTTCGCCCGGACTCAGCTGAGCAAGCTAGGCTTTAAGTTTGGCTTTTATTGCTCGAGGGATAAAGCAAATGTTCTAAAAGTGGCTGCATCTCTCAGGGATTGAGCTTGAGCGAGCGAGAGGAGGCGTAAACGTGCGGTAGCGGGCGTGAGCACGCGAGAGCGAGCGTAAGCGCGCGTGAGCGGCTAGCAAATCGTGTACCCTCGATGAACAAAGACTTTGCGTTATCACGCGCCCTCGCAACGTTTAGACGCTGCTGTGTGCTCCGTTCATCGCTAGCAACAGGCGCTGAGCGTCGAGGCGCCGTTGAATTGCTGGTGTCTTTGGGCACAAAGGTGGCGACGATGTGCCGCCAACTTCTCGACGCCACAGTACGGTATCACGCCCCATCAACTAATTATGGTTAACCATACAATGGCTAGCGTCGACTGACGCTCGTCGTCTGCTATGGACGGAGCCTTATGAGTGCGATTTGGTGGTCAAACATGGACTAACTATCGATAAGTAGTGACAGACCAGGGGCATGATCCTAAAGCGTCTTCAGTAAACGTATCAAAGCAAAATTAAGCACGATGTGGACTGGAGCGCCGAGGTTCGCCAGCGTCACTAGTGTTGATTGCCGTACAAGAACTTGGAAAACATGTTTTGCCAGTTCCATAGCGCCATTGATGTTGTTTTGATAAGCCTAACGGAGAAGCTTGTGTAACCTCCTATCTTTCGTCTTTCACTATGGATCACTACGGATTGATCTATCATTGACTACCAAATCATGTTTGTCATCATTTCACTACATTTCCCAGTTTACTACAGGTAATTGTGCGCCAAATCGTTTTGTTAAATATTTCAAGACATTTTTTACTTCCTTGATCTCTAATTTCTCGCAAATATGATATTGCCAAATCACTACTTTCGCCAGAAAGCTAGAATCGATAACGACCGGTATTGTAGGACGAGCGTAACTCATGAAACTTGTGACGTATAACCGTGAAAAGCGATCTGCGCGCAATCCTGAAACCCTAGTGCGGCTTTTCTGAAAGTACTTCCAAGGTCCCGTCGTATTTCTTGGAGCGTAATACTGTTTCAAAAAGGGCACAATCCTGGGCGAAATCGCCGCAAAATTGAGCTGTCCCCTCCAAAATTGAGATTGAGCTAAAGTGTGTCCGAATGAGAATGGCGGCCCATGCGGTCGGCGTGCTTGGCAGGCGGCCGTCGCATGTGCCGCTCTCGGACGAGTGTTGGATTCGAACGGTGGCCATCCCGTCTCCTCCCTGCTCCAGAGTTGATTGGTCGGCGCAGTGTATGCTGCCAGCCGGTGCCGGCCCCGTTCGTAGTCGATGGCTGTGGGGGGACGTTTCGCATGCTCGTCTGAGAGCAGCGAACGCGACGGCCGCCTGCCAAGCGCGCCGGCCGCATGGGCCGCCATTCTCATTCGGACACACTTTAGCTGCACCCATTTCCAGCCTCCTGTTAAAAAAATTAGCTTCCTAGCTCAATGAGAAGTGTTCCAACACGAACTTCGTCTGAGAATAAAAGCAGATTAACATCAAAATTGAACGGTTTTTCATTCTTTATGAATCTTACGAAATCACTTTGGACCATTCCTGTGTAGTATTTCCGACTCTTGCGCTTTTTTAAATGAAATGGAAACCACTTCTTCACAGTGACTGTTAGCGTTGTTCCCGGAATCACAGGGTTGCGATTGGGAGAGTTGAAGCCAAATCTGGTACACGCATAGCGCGCAACACAATTGACATACACAGAACGCGGAAAGAGATCACTAAAATAGTAAAACAAAATAATAATATTTGGAATTTTCGTGATCTATCGATATCGATAATAGATCAGCTGAAATTTGGTAATTTCTACCGGTTGTCAGGACCTGATAATATATGTGAGAATAGTGTTCTTTCAAGACGAGGTAGGAGAAGAAGAAAATAGAAGACTTGATGTAAAATCAACATATTCGACTCAATGCAGATCGGGGCGAAATTCCAATAAAGACAAAGTCGCGATATTTTGTTCCGCATTTTCCGGGTTACGCAGCAATTTCTGCGGTTTTCGGATGGCGGAAGCCGGCGGAAGGTCCATACACGCGAAACTGAGGTTTTTGGAATGCGAAGCGCGGGCCTTGTGCCCACTCGATCGATACTTATCCGCTGGAAATGACACAGTTTTTTTGGGCTTGAATTTTTTTGATGGTTGGGCCCTCCCGGGAACGCAGGGAGGTGGTTGGTCCCCGCCCGGGAACGCAGGGAGGGCTTGTTGGGTTTTCGAAGGTGTATTGTGAAGGTAGAGGATGTCGAATGTACGAAATGTCGTCAAAAGGGGTCGAACTTCATCAGTCACCTACCACAATCTAGAAAGAGGAACAAAAGTGCCATTACAGGCGCCAAACGGTCCAGCACTGAAAACTTCTTATCTCGGGGAATCCTAGCATCATAAAACCGGTCAATGGGTTCTTCTTGTTCCTCAATAAGTTCTGGTCTAATCTAAGAATGACGAAAAAATTTCACCCACTTGATAAACTTAAAGCGAAAAACACTTCCGACGTTTGAGAAAATACGTCCGGCGTGTAGCACCTGACACACCAAAGTTGACGGAGGTATGAGGGGTTGAGATACAATAGGCTTCGAAGCGGGTTTTTCTCCGAAGGCTGACAATTTCGGGAAGCCTTTTCACTATCCCCTCCTGTACCTCAAGGGATTGCCTGCAAAAAAACACGGAAAATAAGACACAGTTTTTTCGCGTACCATGCCTTTAAACTCACTTTTTCATTTATGCTCCATGAGCGAAGCTTTGAGCTTCGAGCTTGCCGCTTCTTCTGCTTCAGCGAAGAAGCGGGAATTTTTAAGCTTGCTGCTTGAGGGGGGAAACAACAGGCCTAGAGCTTGTTACCTCATCTCTGAGAAAGCGAGCTGGAGACCTACAATCCTGAGAGCAGCGAACTTAAAGGCAAGGTCCGGTCAAATTTGGACACTACCGAAATTCGGGTTAAATATGTAGATTGGGCTGGCCTAGCTGAACATCGTCTAAACGTTTCACGAACTCTGAGTACTTAGTTTTGGAGAAAACGGCCTCAAAGTCAGGGATTACGGTATTCACAGCATGATACACATGGCTGGAATGACCGATAATTACACAGCACTTTTGAAGAATGTGTGGACAACCGCTAAAATATGGACGATGGCCACACTTTTCTGACTTTTCTGGATCATCGGCTCACGGAAGTGGCTGGAATAACTTGGAGAAGACCGGTTTTTACGCAGTTTTCGCATGTTCTTTGGGACTACCTGTACCAAGAGCACCGATTTACCGGGAAATCTCGAAATCGAAATTCTGCCCGGACCCTGCCTTTAATAATGAAAGCTTGGTGCTTTCCAAATGCCTTTTGCTTCATAAGCCGGGTATAATTTATCTATCACAAGAGTAAGCTTCTTGCTGAGCAATTGTTAGTTGCATGTGTCGCCAATGTATTTTGCTTGGGCATTAGAAATCAGTTGGTTGAAGACCACGTAACATTCTCATTACCCACATTTCACCTCATTGAGAACTTCTTAGTTTGCGTGATGGTGATCTAGGCTACGGAGCGTCCTCGCAGTGTGAAGGCTGCCTCTTGACCTACTCCTGCGGAGAAAGTAAGCTCGTCCAACCCACCCACGCCTCTAGAATGCTTGCTCAAGTTGACCCTACCCGTGATGATTCGCATAACTAATGCATGTTCGGAGTTAATAGTGAACTGGCAGAATTGAAATATTTTCAGTTCAAGGTGGAGACGATGCCGATGAGCAGCATGCCGTCATACTCTGGTCTGCCTCCACTATCGTCACTTCCGTCGCTGCACTCATCCCTGCCTTCATCGCTGTCCTCAGGCCTCTCCTCAGGGCTCTCTTCCTCATTGTCCTCCTCGCTCTCCTCCAGTTTGGCCACAAGTCTTCATGATCCGTCCAGCTCAATGAGGACCCCATTAAGACTGCCAGAATTGAATTCTCTCAAAGGCAATATCCTACCCAGTTTGGGATACCAATGAAACCGGCGTTCAGAATAGAGAGGAATTCTTTTTTGGGGAAAGTTTTAGGTAATTAAATATATTGTTGACTACTTTGCTACCACTGCCGCTTCATGTAATTCCCAACTGAGTGCATGTTCACTTCATACACTGTGTAAATACATTTATACGCTACAGTACGAGGTTCTGGTTTACCCAAGTCCGCAGTTCGGTACTTCATCACGGCTTTATTGAAATCAGAGGATACATTGCATCTTCCTTCATTTTCACTATCATTTTGGTGCATTTCATCAATTTTTGTAGATGAGTTTTCCTTTTTCTTCTGTAGAATTTCATGTATGGTTTTGGTTTTGGGTCCCAACACGACTGCGTTTCGGCACTCGATTCCTCATTCGTGTTCTTATCGTGTAATATAATAATCTGTGATTTCTATGCGAGTTAATTCTATCGTCTCTTCTCCATCTGACCTCTTTTAGTACACTGATATTATGTCTTTGCTCTAATAAAACACTTCAAGACCATCACTGATTGCTCACGAGAACACAAGTTAGAGGACAGTAACGGAAACACAACATTGATGCAACATTTTCGATGTCTCTAAGTTCGACTCTCAATAAACCTCGGCATCAGAACAATGTGTTGAACCTTCGTCTGTAACACGCAAGAGGTGGTAAGATGACTTTTTGAATAACGTTCCGGTGGATTCGCCCTCATCAGAGTCCGAAAAGGTCAAGTTTACTTGTAAAATTAATCGGCCAAATGTAGATACTATTCTACAAAAATTCAGACAAAATTGCCAAGCGAATGGCCTTGAAAGATAGAACTGAGTGGCATACCTGTTCAAAAGTCCTCAGAAAATCATGTGATCAGTAGAAAAGCAAAACGGGTACCAGAGTGACAGAAAGCACCCTAATCCAGAAGCCGAGTCTGATGTAGGGTTGGAGTTCCCGCGTTATATTTCCACCGCGCTTTTTGCGCGTTTAAGTCTGGACGTGGCTATGACCGAGCATCATCCCTCGGATACGTCTATCTATCGTGTTTCTTCCGAAAAAGAGTTTGAAGGCAGCATACACGCTCGTAAACGTATCTGAGATTACTATGAAAATAGAATCGTATGGCTCAGAGCACAACACTTATGCATTTTGAAGCGTCAAAAACGACCCACAATGCCGTCACAGGAGTTGCAATTTTGGCCCCGCCTGTATTTTCACGCCCCCTGTATTTGCACTTTTCCTCCAACGCAAGGTTGCTGGGCCATGATCACCGTCGGTACTGGTGGTGGAATGCCTAACCAGTGAGCCACACACGTCACTGACGGCGAAGATGACACATCAACCTTGCTTGGGAGGAAACGGGCAAATACAGGGGGCGTGAAAATACGGGCGCGGCCAAACTTGCTACTCCTGTAACGGCATTGTGGGTCGTTTTTGAAGCTTCAAAATGCATAGGCGTTGTTTTTTTGAGCCATACGATTCTATTTCCGTAGTAATCTCAAATACGTTTACGGAAGGTTCTGTATACTTACTGACCATCCCTCCAGGTAATTTAAAGGCAATCTTCACGATGATTTTCTTCCCCGAGTTTTTCACATATAACAATGCGTTGGCCTCCAATTGTTACCAAAATTACAAAGCAAGGGCGAGAAACGCATTAAAGGCACAGTACACCCTCAGATATGAATTTTGAGATTTCCATGTAATTGTGTAGAAGACCCTTCCTGTATAACAAGTGCCAAATGCGAGATCTCAATTCCTCCAAGTAAGCGAGATATAAGCGACCACCACAGGCCCGACCCCCTTCGCTCACCACCACAGGCCCGACCCCTTCCGGATTTTCGAACTCGATAGCGGCTCGATGGGTGGATGAACTCCAACAAGTCGTCGTTCTTCAGTCCATTACCGGACTGTCTCCTTATCCTGGCTTTCTCTCACGCAACGATTGCGAATGAAAAGAAATACAGGCCTGAGACAACTCGTCCACCAATTTTTCACCCTCAGAAGCTACGCATCTTTGAAGAGCCATAACTCTGTTCAAAGGGGGTCTTGGACAATTCCAGAGATACCTCTGTGATCAGCGTGTGACTCTCTCCAAAATAAGCATAAAATCTGAAAAATAATTTTCTGGGTGTCCTGTGCCTTTAAAACATCGTAATTTAGTGACATTATTCTATAACATGAACTACTTGTCCGGTTGGATGAACATGTTCCTGGTGTTTGTCACAGGTGAAAAATTGGGCTAACCAAATATGGAAGAATATTTTATGCGAAACAGTATTAGTTAGGGCCCTAAGGAAAGAACGGAGCAATAGAGAGTTGCGAATTGCAAAGGACGGGTCCAAAAAAGATTTCATTGTCACAACAAACACTTCCTGTGATTCTTAAGAGGCGGGGTGATACTTAAGGATTTCGCGTACTTATGATGCGTTTTTCTCAATTTCTACGTCATTTTAGTTCTGATTGGGGGCCACTTAATCAATACAATATAGCGAATAATCTCAAAATTGAAGATTATCGTGAACACTGTCTTTAAAGCAGCAGTTGGTTCGCAATCGCCAATATGACCGCGCATGTGTTACCCCACATTGCGTCATCTGCCCAGCGGGCAAGGAGGGCGACTGCGCTGCTTCGTGCGTCATCTACATTATCACATGCCAGAGCTGCGGTGAAGAGTATATCGACGAAACAGCTCGCCCCTTACAGGTGCGAATAAAGAAACACCTAGATGGGAAAGAAAGGTCGCGGGCTGGCACTGCACTGGGCTGCCACAGGGTTAATTGCCATGAGGGAGATGATTTTGAGGTGAGTGGAGACCCTAGCGCGAGAGACCCAGACTAATGAGCGAAAAGCGCTGGAAGCGTTCTGTATCAATGCGAGAGATCCCAAGATCAACCGGAAGGAGGAGGAGATAAATAGTATAACCCGAGAAATCCAACCCTACATCAGACTCGGCTTCTGATTAGGGTGCTTTCTGTCACTCTGGTATCCATTTTGCTGTTCTACTGTTAACATGATTTTCTGAGGACTTTTGGACAGGTATGCCACTCAGTTCTATGTTTCCAGGCCATTCGTTTGGAAAATTTGTCTGAATTTCTGTAGAATAGTATCTACATTTGGCCGAATAAAGGCAGCGCTCACGATGATCATTCTCGTTGACTTTCCACAGTGAAATGATAGGCGAGAAGGATCCTAGGCTGCCAGTGTCGAGAGAACCGTAGAAAACGAGCCAGGAGCGGCAAAATAACGGCTGCAAACAAGCGTTTTGGTGCCCCAGATCCGCCCCTCGGAATGAACAAATGAAGACTCAGATTACAGGAATGATCAAGTCAAGGAAGTGCTGATAAGTGAGCTGATCGCTTCATTGCACTGATAGGTATCATCCTTCTAGCGGTCAATTCCTCCACGCTCAAAAACCAACGTGAACAAGAGAGGGCATATTTTTGCTCAAAACGCGTCTTTCGTGTCTTTTTTAGGCATGCCTTGCTATATAGAGCACCAGGCCTTCCGTAAGCCGTGGAGATTTCGAAAGTGAAATTTATCGTGAACCCTGCCTTTAATTTTGCAAGTAAATTTGACCTTTTCAGACTCTGATGAGGGCGAATCCACCGGAACGTTAGTCAATAAAGTCATCTTACCACCTCGTGCGTGCTACAGACGAACGTTCAACACATTTTCGATGTCTTACGAATTCATTCACCAAGTCCACCAATCGCAGCGGCTTCACACTTACAGTGTGTTTTAGAAGTATAAACGCACCCCCATTCTCTTGAGTCATCTCAACCATGTTTACGGATTCGTATGCTGCCTTTTACCGATTTTAGAAGAATGCAAACGTTGATGACCTCTTTATACTCTTTATTCAGTGCCATGCTACAGAAACATTTCAAAGCTGATGTGATTATCCGCATTGTTTGTGTAGGAAACCTGGCATGGTGAACGATTGATTGATAATGTCTTTCTGTGGAAAACTTTTCTGTTAACTACTCCTCTATTATTGTATTTTCGCCTTTCCTCGGCCCTCGATCGCCGGTACATGCTGAAATCACATGAATGTTTTTGAGTCGAGGAAGACTCGCAGGATTGTCTGCAATGTACGTACAGTCGGCACGAGTCGCACTGATGCTTTTGGTTCCCTCTTGCTGGCGTAGTTTACATTGGCGTCAACTCTGTGCATTTACAGTTGATATGAATCCTAATGACACTTTGCGTCCTCTATCGAAGTCAGGCGCAAACTCGGTGCACCTATGTTATAGCATTTGGCACCGAGTTTACACCAACCTATAGTGAACACAAAGTATCACTAGGATCCATGCCGACTGTATGTTAATGTCGTTCTCAGAGCCGGTCCGCTCTTGCATCACGCGACACGATGATAATCGTGCGAGGAGAACGGCAAATCGTGCCGGGACCAGTTGGTCCCAGCACGATTATCATACAATTGCGTCATGCAACAGCCGTTGCCTGCAAATGCGGAACGGAATCTGGCTCCGAGAACGACAGAATATCATATGTGCACCGAGTTTGCGCCAACGTAAGCTACGCCGGCAAGGGTTGAATCAAATGTACCAGTGCGATCCGCGCCACAGTGTGGTATGTGTAATTCAAGTAGGAAGCCGCGAAGCTGCTTGATGGGGAGATTGGCGAGCGAGAAAACGAAGAGAAAATGGTGATCGATCGAATGATTTCGCGTCGAATAGCTACTCGCGACATTCCTATCGAATGACACGGACCATATAGTAACTATCAAAAGTATCGAAACACGTCATTCTACGAGATTCAATCCTTCCCACGTATTCTTATGCATTCCGAAGAAAAATGTTGCAATTCTCCCCCCCCCCCCAAAAAAAAAAGTTTCCCCAATGAAGGGCTTGGTGCCAAACATGTCGAAGTTTCCTGGAAGCCGACAAATGGACCTGATTTCCGTGTTCAGGGGTGGTAGTAAACCTGTCAAACTACGATGTTAACTAAGACATTTAACATCAATATGAACTCAGAAGTTATTAGTCTAGACTGAATTCAGTGTATCCAGGGCCGAAATAACCTTCTATGAAAATCTTGGAGTTAACCTTCAATGTTAGTACTCTCAAACCACCATCTTACCCCCCTAGAGACTCTCGACCGCAAACATCGGTGTTCGCTTATTAATCAGCGCCTTCCACAGGCCAACGGTGAGGCACTGCGCTCGTTGAAGAGTGCGCTAGACGGCGATGGCGGGTTAGGCTACTCACAAGGGAACCACAATTAGCCATAGTAACCATTCGGAGTGAGATGTATACACGATTGTAGGTCCAGGTAAGGTAGTAAACATATATCAATACTAGCTGCCTAGACCTCCACAGAGAGCGCATGTGACCCACCGAAATTGCTCCCGCAGAAGGGGACACGTCTACGCAGGGTAATCATTCCACGGTGTGGCAGCCGTGGTATAGTAGTGGTGCAGAGCTCTCGCTTCGTCAATGAGCTATGGAGGGTTCGATCCCGAGCCATGCGAAATTTTTTGCATTTTAGTTTTCTCCTCGGAATTTAATGATTTGCTTACCTTCGACATTTTTAGCACTTTCGCACATATAATCAGGTTTCGGAAATACAATTTTTAGACACATTCTCTCGACGCATTCTGTTGCCTTGATGGAAGAATTGCGTTGTTTCTCTTCGTTGGCGTTGAAAATGGAGAGCGAAAATTCATTTTAACACTGATGGAACGATACGAAAAATGGGAAAAGCACAAATGATGTTCACAAACGGCGCATCAAATAAAAACCGTACACTGACATCCGTCCTCGAAACAATCTGCGGCCTCAAGCCGGAATAGGTATTCTCCCGGAGTGTCAAACTGACCTGGACGCTCGTCTACGTACCCTGCCATATGCCAAGAGTAATTTGAGGGAAATTCTACAATCTCGGCGCACAAAACATTCTGTAGACTTGCAGAAATCGCCATGAGAATGTTGTCTCGTTGTGCTACATTGAAATCGATGTCGTTAACGAGTATATGTGCTCAGATTGTCTTCATGACATTCTTCAATGGCCCGAAAAGAAGACGTCGAGAGGTTGAATCATCGACGTTGCACCAGGAGGGATGTTCCGTACAACTACGCGATGGCCTAAACTAGGTTTGCATGAGTGGAATTTACCTACAGGACTGGAGTGAATTAATTACCTTCAACGGGAACTGCTTTGTTTATGGTCTCGACATCACGAAATGACGACCACGAGTCCACAATGAGATATGTCTCACGAGGTCCTCCAGGTACAAATACGCAGCTCCTCAACCACTCCACCATGTGATTTTTCGTCATTATGTGAGTGGTACCAGCTCGAACAACGAGGTTTGGAGCCTCAAAGTGACCTTGACGAGGGAAAACTCCGTTTCTTTCCTGCAGAAGGACAAACAGCTTGTCTCCAAGTCTGCCATCGGCGTAGACTAGTGGCAACACTGTGTAGGAGTGCGTGGTTGCCGCTTTGCTATCCACTATTCTTTCAACCTATAAAACCTAATATATCACAAGCACCGTTGATTAACAGTCCGCTCAGACTGCACCTGACTAGAGTCACTTAAACATTCTATTGTGGGGGCAAGTGCTCCAACAGAGATAAAAAAGTTTTTCTCTCCATTTACAACGCCAAACGAAGAGAAAACAACGCAATTCTTCCATCAAGGCAACAGAATGCGTCGAGAGAATGTGTCTAAAATTGTATTTCCGAACCTGATTATATGTGCGAAAGTGCTAAAAATGTCGAAGGTAAGAAAATCATTAAATTCCGAGGAGAAAACTAAAAATGCAAAGATTTCGCACGGCTCGATTGAACCACTCATAGCTCATTCACGAAGCGAGAGCTCTACCACTATACCACGGCTGCCACACCGTGGAATGATTACCCTGGCGTGGACGTGTCCCCTCTTCTGCGGGGAGCAAACTTCGGCTTGAGGTCACAGCGCTCTCTGTGGGAGGTCACAGGCAGCTTATTGATACATGTTTACTACCTTACCTGGACCTACAATCGTGTATACATCCTGACTCCGAATGGTTACTATGGCTAATTGGTTCCCTTGTCAGATAAAAATAGCCCACTTCCCGCCGGCCAAGTTGGCCTAGTCGACTTCGCGCGGCCCCAATTTCGTGGGCATGGCACAGCGCACCACTTCCCGCGGAGAGAGGGTTTTCCGACTTCCCGCGGAATGTCGGCGGGTACTCGGCTTCCTCTGATGCAGGCTATGTGGGTACAAAGAGCATTTCCGCGAAGGCGCACATTTCTTGCCGTTACTACCCTGCATGGAGCTTTTTTCTTGCTTTGGGATCATGCTTTCCTCTTCCTGGTCTTCAATTTCTCGAGTTTTACCT
Source organism: Aplectana chamaeleonis (assembly GCA_029168955.1). Classification (NCBI taxonomy): domain Eukaryota; kingdom Metazoa; phylum Nematoda; class Chromadorea; order Rhabditida; family Cosmocercidae; genus Aplectana; species Aplectana chamaeleonis. Next base: position 140,870 of record JAPDOI010000742.1, read on the forward strand.
CTATATGCAATTTCCCATGCTGCACCTGACCTAAATAGTTCCACTTATTTCTCTTTTATAGATGTCTCAGTAAGGAGGAAGCGCTGATGCTCCACTGCTCCGTTCTTTTGCTGTGTTTCGGCTTTTACCACACCTTATTATACGGGTATGTGGAAATCCCTTTTTCCTTGCAATTTTTTGCAGTTTAGTTTCTCATGGGAATTTTTCAGGTCAAAAACAATGAAAAAGTTCAAAAACAGTGATGAAGAAAAAAAATTCTCGGATTTGATGTTCATCTACTTACTATACATTGGATCCGAATCATTCATTGTCGGATAATCGGATTTTGGATCGTTCGGATTTTGAGGTATATTCTGTGAATTTTCAATGATTCGGATTTACCGTTCGTGGTAAGTCGGATAATTGCTGATTTGGAATGATGTTTTTTTTTCGTTAAATTTCGACTTTACGTAACGATTCGGATTCAATGTGTGCTGGGCATGAATCAAATAGTGGCTAGAGAAGAACGTTTTCCTTGATCAATTGCTTGACTCATAAAACAACATTTCAGGAGTGCTGAGTGCAAACCCTCTCGGAAAGCATTCTTGAAAGTATCAGCAGCTCGTGGACATACGATCTGAGGAAAGGCTTCACTATAGGTGTGACAGCTTTGTATTACATTTTGTATTACGGATGTTGATTTGATCATTCGATACGGCTCAATTATTACAATATAATCACGTCGACTGGTGGTTTTAAATGTTTATTGGGAGAGTAGTCTCTCCGAACCGACCAGTTACGACAATGAATCTGTACAACGAAACACCTCGCCTTAAAGGCACAGTACACCCTCAGATATGAATTTTGAGATTTTCATGTAATTGTGTAGAAGACCCCTCCTGTATAACACGTGCTAAATACCAGATCTCATTTCCTCCAAATAAGCGAGATTTAAGCGACCACCACAGGCCCGACCCCCTTCGCTCACCACCACAGGCCCGACCCCCTAACAGATTTTCGGACTCGATAGCGGCTCGGTGGATGGATGATTTCCAACGAGTCTCCGTTCTTCACTCCATTACCAGACTGTCTCCTCATCCTGGCTTTCTCTCACGCAACGATTGCGAATGAAGAGAAATACAGGTCTGAGACAACTCGTCCACCAATGTTTCACCCTCAAAATCTACGCATCTTTGAAGAGCCGTAACTCTGTTCAAAGGGGGTCTTGGAAGATTTCAGAGATACCACTGTGATCAGCGTGTGACTCTCTCCTAAATAAGTATGAAATCCGAAAAATAATTTTTTGGGTGTCCTGTGCCTTTAAAAAGGCAGAGGGCGGGGTCAATTGATAGAAGCATGCGCTGCGACGAGATAGTACAGCGGCAGGCATATGGTGGCGAGGAAAGCGAGAGTGATTTCCTCGCGTCCCTGCCTCTACGCCGATTGATCGACAAAACAACAGCTAACCAAGTGACAAACGGAAATAGGCTAGGAGGAAACTAAATGGAGAATGAACTCGGATAACTGCCAAAATTACCAATGTTAACAAACACTAGCACTAGTAGAGGAGCCTAGGGAAGCATTCAGATCTACAATAGCCGCATTTCAGCACAGTATAACCTACAATACTTAACATGCCCCCCCTCGGAGAAGAGTCGTCCCTGACTCTACAATTTCCACGGTATCACAAGTTCCTTCACAGGCAGTACCATAGTCCATAACGTTGCGTCCTCGGTTACAGTTCACACAAGCGTCGGCATCCCTTCGGTCGTGTCGCTGTCCTTTTGCATTCAGATAACCTCGTCCATTGTGTGGCTCCTTCGATCGCCGCTTGCAGACACGTCCTACACTGCTGTGCCGACAGCCTTTTTCCCGATTTTCAGGTCTGAGCACATCCGAAATGCTCCCTCGACGCGTCTCTGACATGAGCGCTCTGCATGGCCTCTGTCTGTGACAACCATCAGCCTGGTTTTGACAATGGGACACATCGACCGTTTGCTCATGTTTTCTCGCTGCGCAACAGTTCACTGTGCGCCACTGCTTGTTCTTTGGCAGCATCTGCTTTCTGCGCGGCTCAACTCTTGCTCGGCCTTCTGCCGACACAATATGTGCTGGTCCGCAGAGCACATCGTCCTCCTCTTCTTCAGAGACTTTTGCTTCTGCAAAATTGTTTGTGACAGGCGCTTGGGCCACAGAAGTCGCTCGACTGTACATCACTTTTGCACCAGGACACCGCGCAACTGATGCATTCTTGTGTTGTTCCGGCTTACGCTTGTTCTTAGTTGCACCGATGGCATCGCCTTTGCCATGAGAGATCGTCGCTCTTGTCAACCCTTCCAGGTTGAATCCCAGCTTTGCTAGAGCGTTTGTGCCAAGAACTAGCATTCTGTCGCCTCCCTTCATCAGGAAACATGTTATCCTTCGTTTCCTGCCTTGCTGCACTTTTATGGTGAGCCTAACTGCTCCTTTGAAGACCATAGGATCCTCTGAAGCATTGTACACTGGTGCGCACCCTCGTATTGGAATCTCTTCGACATCATTGTCCAAATCGAAACCAGAGTCAAGAGCTTCTTCCAACATTTCCAGAGGGATGATGCTCACTTGGGAGCCTGTGTCCAACAAAGCTTGTCTCGAGAATCCGAGAAGATGTACCTCAGACGACATTTGTCTTCCCACTAACTCGTCCTGTGCTCTGGATGAGCCTACGGCTCCACAAATCCACTTGTTCAGCGAAGCCGTGAAGTTTTTCACTGGCCTTTCCTCTGATGCACCAGTGCTTCCATTAACCTCAAGGTGTGAGGGCTCTCTAGAAGCTCGGCACTTACGGGAAAGATGACCAGTCCTGCCACAATTGTAGCACTTCAGTACGTTCTTCGATTTTCCACTTGACGACGCAGCTACGGAAGCGTTTGCTGGCTCTGATTTAGTGGAACAAGTAGGTGATTGACTCTCCTGTTTTGACGGCGGAAACCTGTCCCTGCCTACTTCGGCGGGTCTTGATCGGCATGGCTGTGCAGCTTGCTGCATTGCTGAAGCGACATCTCGACTTCGCTCACATCGCTGAGCCAATCGTTTGACCATCTCGTATTCACAACCTCCTGGCGCAGTCTCCAGCGTTGAGCAAAGCTGCAAGCACTCGGGCCAGTCCGTGAGTTGTATTACGAGTTCCCCAGCTCGCGTCTTCGACAAATCTTCATCCGAGGCATTCGGATAAGCCATCCTAGTCAGTCGTTCAAGCTCGATACAAAATCGAGTGACGTCGACATCTTTCTTCAAGTGTTTCAGCTCCATATAGGCTTTTATTTGCTGCGCAGGATCGCTTGCGCTCAGACTTTTCCGCATTCCATTGATGATTCCTTCGAGACTTCCTTCGCGGACATTTCTTGGCAGCGCCTCAGCCACTGCTTTTGGAAATCCATCAAGCTTGGAAGAAAAGAGGTGAACGAGCATATCATCGTCTAAGCCTAGTTTAAGATACTTCATCCCAAACCTGACAACGAAGTCTTCAAACCGTCTCCCGTGAGGGTCTTTGAAAATCTCCACATCTCATCACCGCAAACATGTTTTCTATGTTTGAATGTGTTCTGAGATTTTCGTACCCACCCTGGGACTCATCCGTGTCGGGATGTTCAACTCCTTAGGTCTTTCTACCTGCGATTCTTTCTCCGCGTTGTGGAACGAGCTTCTTCGATCACCCGCGAGTTGGTGCCCAGACTCAACTCCATGCTGAGAAGATTTTACTGGCTGCTCCCTCATCGCTGGTTCTGAATCGCATTCTGCGTTACGGACGAAGTAACAGTTCACATCGCCGTCGCTGGGCTGCTCAGAAGCCGTGTAGTGAGTCTCTTGAGAAAGGTTTGGCTGCTTACGTTGGCACAGAACAATATTGCAGCGTTCCGAACGGCTGCACTGTTTGCAGAAATCAAGCAACGATTTTATCCTATTCACTACTTGAGTGGAATCGACATGGAGCAAGCTTTCTAGCTCTCTCATGCACTGATCGTCATGCTCAGCTTGTTGTAGCAGCTCTTCCTGGACAGCCGGCAAATCCTCAGAAAGTGTACTTCTCGCAGACTGCAGCAGATTCTCTGCCTGCCTTAGTCTCCGCAATTCCACTTGCATGATTTTGCACTGTTCGGCAATGGATGTTCCCACTTGTTGTACGAACCCTTTAGGCACCGTTTTCCGACGGGCTCGGCTCTTCTGGAGTTCTTCCACAACATTCTCAGGGACACCATTGATGCATCCATCCATTGCAGTGCTGCACTGTCTCACCAGTTCCGTGCACTTATTCCCTATGTTGTCGACCTTCTTCTCTTGAAGGTGGTTCATCGCCTCCAAGGCGGATAGTTGCTGGAACATGGCGGACTGGCCAACGGTAGAGCGGCTCATTCCGATCTAGTTTTCCTCAGCTTTACTGCTGGTAGACATCGGTTCTTGCAGACGCTAACCGTCTTTCAGGTTAGACTTCGGCCACGAGACACAGCCTCAATCAATACGCAGTCGAGCTCCGGAACATGGCCAACGCCACGACAAAGTATCCTCAACACTTCGCAGAGATCGATTGACACGCACGCACAACACGCCGGTTCGAGAGACACGTATGTATCTCCGATACCACAGCGTACGGCAGTACACACGCCGATCGCTCCGCGAAGGAGAGGTTACTCCGCTTCCTTTACAGGAGCAGGACTACACGCCGTAGCCGCTTGAAAGCGGTTTGAGGGCGGATGGCTGGTCCTCTTCTTCGGCCTCGGTTCGGCCCCCAAATCACGTCGACTGGTGGTTTTAGATGTTTATTGGGAGAGTAGTCTCTCCAAACCGACCAGTTATGACAATGAATCTGTACAACGAAACACCTCGCCTTAAAAAGGCAGAGGGCGGGGTCAATCGATAGAAGCATGCGCTGCGACGAGATAGTACAGCGGCAGGCATAGGGTGGCGAGGAAAGCGAGAGTGATTTCCTCGCGTCCCTGCCTCTACGCCGATTGATCGACAAAACAACAGCTAACCAAGTGACAAACGGAAATAGGCTAGGAGGAAACTAAATGGAGAATGAACTCGGATAACTGCCAAAATTACCAATGTTAACAAACACTAGCACTAGTAGAGGAGCCTAGGGAAGCATTCAGATCTACAATAGCCGCATTTCAGCACAATATAACCTACAATACTTAACAATATGTACTTTCCCGAATTTTGAAACACAGTTACATTCACAGTGAAAACTGATATGGAATGATGTGTTTTGTGGTCCAATGTTTCCAACAATCGCTCTGCTTTCGGAGGGAATTGTTTTTGGGATTGTTCCTGAATAATGCCTAGCACGTCAATCCATGGCGAAACTTCGAGTAGTAACTGTACGAAAAATATGGAGGAGAGAAATCTCCATGCTTTCTTCCAGAATTGAGCTCAGGTGGCACGACATTGGAATCAGTGCGGGTCGAATTTTCGGAATCCCTCATTTGTGGGTCTATGGTTTCCGCAATTAATTCCTACTTGTCGGGAAGTTCCCCAGGGTTTTCTGTGAAGAACTTGAAATGTTTAATCTGCAGAAATAGCGAAATCCTTCCATCTAAGCCTGGTTTATATAAAGGCATATGTATTTTCGTTCTACCATTCGTACGAGTACTACTCAACATTTGGTCGCAGCTCACCATGCGCGACTTTTATGAACCCGATCGCCAACAAAGTTTGCTTCAAACAGAGAACAGATTAAATGCAACCCGTTAGATAGCAATTCGGATCGTGAAAATGACATCTTTTTCTGACTTCGAAAATGTCTTTGTTCGAGAAAATTACCAGTATCGGACGTTTTCCTTTGACAGTTTTCAAATGCTCTTCGTTTTCACAAAAGAAAGAGCGGTTGCTAAACCATTCCTTCTATCCTCTGCTTTTCTATTGAATAATGTTTTCTGCGACTGCAGACTTCTTCGTAAAGTCCTCCTTTCAACCCAAAAGCAGTAAGCAGCGGTGCGGTCGGTTTCATAGAGATGTATAGAATTCATTAAAGGCAAGGTCCGGTCAAATTTTGAAACTACCGAAATTTGGGTTAAATAGATTGGGCTGGCCTAGCTGAACATCGTCTGGAAGTTTCACGAACTCTGAGCCCTTAGTTCTGGAGAAAACAGCCTCAAAGCCAGGGATTACGGTATTCACAGCATGATAATAATGGCTGGAGTGACCCATAATTACACAGCACTTTTGAAGAATGCGTGGACAACCGCTAAAATATGGACGATGGCCACACTTTTCTGACTTTTCTGGATCATCGGCTAACGGAAGTGGCCGGAGTAACTTGAAGAAGACCGGCTTTTACGCAGTTTTCGCATGTTCCTTGAGACTACCTGTAGCAAGAGCACCGATTTGGTGGGAAATCTCAAAATCGAAATTCTGCACGGACCCTGCCTTTAATAAGAAAGACAGTGGGAAAATGATTTCGGCATGACCGACTGCTTCGCTCCCTACTACGGCCGGGTCGAATTTCGCAGGAAATGCTGTGCCTGATTATTTTCAATATTTCACCGTACTTAACGAATACCTTGTCCCGAAACTGTTGTTTTGTGGTTCTTTTTACTGCTGTTTGGTAAACGTATGTTCTGCGAATTATTTTCGGCATTCTCGGTCAGCTTTGAAAATATCCTTTCTGTTTGTAACTACATATATTTTCCCGTTGTGTTGTAGGAAACTCTGTTTGCTTTAGGTATGGTTTGTGTTGATGTATTCTTCTGAGCGCTGTTGCGTGTTTATGATAAATTATATTTTTTAAGGTTTTACCGCTTTGCAAATAATTTTCTCGAACATTGTAAAGTGTCGGCGAGTAGCGAAAAGCTGGTGCAGCGACTTAGAAAATGCTAGGCAGTAGGGTTTCGGCGCGCGAAGTGCATACTCCCTAACGAAAGGTAACTCAAATTTCGGGGCTTCGCGAGAGAAAAAACCTGGGTGGCAACTTTTGCTCCGCTCGACTATTAACACCAGTAAAATACAAATGAAACAGTCACAAAATACACGGTAGCCATTAGAGGGTCCACAGCAACAATACCGTCTAAAAAAACCACCCTCCAAGTTCGCAGAACAGCGAAAAAAGGATTTTCTCGCGATTTTTCGCCCTGTCTTCATACCTCCGTCATATTTATATGTTTGCGGCGTAAAAAAAAAAGATGGAAAATCTTGAATTGCTAGAGTCGCCCCATCAAGATATACAAGGCGGTGTTTAAATTCTGTTGATAGCTTTACCTATAGGTTAATTATAGTTGCCTCCCCCGGGACACGTTGCCACTCGCCAGAATGAAAGAGCCAGCTCAGTATACCGGCGAGTAAAAACGTATTTGAGAAGGAGCGATACTCTATTAGAAGACGAATACTTGAAGCTATCAGCAAAATTTCAATACCATCTTGTGAACTGGATAGAGCGATTATAGCAATATCTCCTTTCTCCCGGAATACGCAAATTCGATGGAGTTATGAGGAAAGGACGAACAATCGCAAGAAAACGCCTTTTTTGCCAAGTGCAGGGGTAAGTATTCTAGTTGCCCCGTAGTGCACTGCAATATGAGGTCCGCAGGTCTGGTTTTGATCGTGTGGCTGGCCACAGAGTCATGACAAACAGCTCGCAGAACGTCCACAGAGTGACGATTTGGTTTGCGCAGGTAGTCACTTAGTTGTCCGCTAAATGCTGAGAAAATAAGTGAAAGAAGGGCCGCAAAGTGTGCGCGGGCAGTTGACAATCCAGCGCTGGTGACTGTCCGCGGGCGATCTATTGGCCTCCCGCGGGAATAGTCACGAGACGTCGGCCAATGGTACCACGGGAAGTTGGCTGTCTGTATCAGAGTAAAAAGTCCTCGAGAGGACTTTTTAGCCTAACCCGCCAACTCCAGGTTTCTTTCTCATCCATCATCAATGGATCCGTGATTGGGTCAAGAACTGTCCAAATATACGTCAGTTCCTCAACGGCTAGCGCACCATTTGACACGCCCAGTGATAGCGCGATCAATAGCCCATTATTGCCCTCTCCAATTGTTCCGCTCAGCTGACCGCTTTCCTCCAACTCTTTTTTCTTTGTTTTGCGCTTTGTGTTCTCGATTTTCTTGTGTTTTTGTATTTAAAGGCAGTGGTCGCGATCAAATATGATTGTCGTCTTTTTCTCTCTAAACCCTTTTCTGTGTCTCGAGTAGTAGGACCCAAAAGAAAGAATCGCGAAAAAACCACTGTTTTGGGCCAAATTTGAAGCCTGAACTTTCTTGTCTTTTGATGGTGGACGAGCCCACTCCACATCATCGGCATCGGTGACCTCTTATATCAAGAACATCAGCTGGTTTGAAATTGAATTTCAATCAATGAAGCTTTGGATTTATGTACACATCTAGTCAAAAACATTGACTGGAGTGCTTTCTTTCATTGCTCAACTGTTTTTATTAGGTGAATTTGCATTTAGTTCTTCCTCTGAATGTCGATTATTTTTGACTGCTCGGCATGAGTCTGCGATCTTTTTGGTCAGCGCTGTGCACGTGTGCACGAACTGGCTTCTTTGGGCCCTAGAAACTCTAAATCTAGCCCGTTTCTTACCGGGCTACCTTCATATTTTTAAAGCTGTTTTTGATCTAAGCTGAATTTTGTAGTTTTTTTTTCGATAACGTTTTTCATCGTGACCACTGCCTTTAAGGAGGACTACGAATGGAGGCAATAGTGGCCGAGAAACCTGTCAGTGGAATAACTAGACTAGATCCCACTGAATTTTAATATTTGAAGTCTTTGTCTTCAAAATTATTTATTTCGCCTGTGTTCGTGAATTTTACAATTCACTTTTGTTGTAACCAGGTATTTTTTGTTTTCTCTGGCATATGAAATTCAAGAGATAGAGAAAACTTATGCAGTGCCATTTTAACCTCCGGAATATTGACTAGGCTTGGGACAGAAACGATTTATTAGTGGAATAATTCGCTCACTTGAATATTTTATTCATATGTAACTTTCAAGTTTTTTTTCGATTAATTAGTTTGTTTTGTATATTAAATGATTTACTTTTCTAATATTCGGTACATTGGCGATTTTTAGGTAATCCGTTCATTCTGTTTATCGAACACTCGGCCACCTTCAGGGCACGTTTGAGTATCCAGGATTCTTGATTGAGACCATTTTCCGGACATTCATTTATATAGAACGTAGGACAGGTTTTCGAGTTTACACGTTCATTTAGGAGAGAAACTGTGAGGCCTTATCAAAAATTGTTCAAGCATTCGGAGTTTTCGAAAAGGCTTCATTAAATGAGTTCACTTATTCAAAAGTTTTCGCAAGCAGTCAATCGAATGATTCTTCTAATCGAGGTAGTCTACAAATACAGGAAATAAATCATTCATCCGGAAAATATCGTCAAATGCTCGTATCTGTCTCACATTTATCTGAGAAAATGCTCGAATAAATTCCGAACTGTTAACCAACACGATTGGGTATTTTTTAGTTGCTGGATGCTCAGAAATTTTTGAACAAGTTACCTGAGGCTTTGACGCAAGTTGCGTGATGGCTTCACGCAACTTACTCTGAATTCACATGTAACTTGCCGGGGTTTTCGATTAAAGGCAGCGTTCACGATGATCATCCTTGTTGACTTTCCACAGCGAAATGATAGGCGAGAAGGATCGTAGGCTCCCAGCGTCGAAAGAACGGTAGAAAACGAGCCAGGAGCGGCAAAATAACGGCTGCAAACAAGCGCTTTGGTGCCCCAGACACGCCTGGTGCCCCAGATCCGCCCCTCTGAATGAACAAATGAAGACTCAGATTACGGGAATGATCAAGTCAAGGAAGTGCTGATAAGTGAGCTGATCGCTTCATTGCACTGATAGGTATCATCCTTCTAGCGGTCAATGCCTCCACGCTCAAAAATCAACGTAAACAAGAGAGGGCATATTTTTGCTCAAAAACGCGTCTTTCGTGTCTTTTTTAGGCATGCCTTGCTATATAGGGCACCAGACCTCCCGTAAACCGTGGAGATATCGAAAGTGAAATTTCTCGTGAACACTGCCTTCAAAGCCTGCCTCAATATAACATTTAACAACGTACGCAACATTGCGAGTAACTTGCAATGTTTTTACATGTAACCTAACACCGACACGCGATGCGGCTGGCACACCCGCACACGCGATGCGACCGACGAACCGAGCGCCACCTGGGTCCGCCAGATCTTGGACGGGGCCTCCAGCGGCTAGGCGGGTCCAAGTACCTTGAAAAATTGGGTAATTGAACCGACGATGGAGCACACATCTGAGTCGCGCCTCAGGAGTGCGTCTTATTCTTCTCTTGGAGACGCCTTCCGCGTAGGCCCCGCCCAACATCTGACGGCCCCAGGTAGCGCTCGGTTCGCCGGCCGCATCGCGTGTCGTTGGCGGCCCCGGCCATATGTGCGATAAAGTAACACATTTAAGCTACACAACTACTTTATGTCACTTGTAAGTCAACTCGCGCCGTACAGCATGCTCACTATGTTGAAGGTCACATGTAACTCAAAGTTGTAAAGATAAGTCGCAGGTAACATGTTAAAAGTCCTTAATTTGCATGTAACTCAATCAGAAATTCCTGAGTGTTCGAGCGTGGTGCACTGAAGTTGGCAGAAGAGATTATATTCTTCCAGGGTACTTTTCAAAAATATTTTTTCCAGACAGATTTCAAACGAGTAAAGATGCTGCGGAGGTGAAAATGACAGTATGTGTGTTTTCTTTTTTTTAACTACCCGAGGAAAAGCAATAATACAGGCTCACTACAAAAAATGAGTTGTACGGATTTCATAATGACGGAATGAGAAAAAACAATGATTTCATATAAGCCTTTCAGCAGATTCTAGCCTAGCTATTCCTCTGACAGAATTCTCCGGCCACTTTTACCTTTATACACATTCTCGTTGAATTCAGAGCATCGACAAGAGAAATCGCGATCAAATAATGCTCTTGAAAACTAGACAAAGAGAAAGCAGAGGGAAAAATTCAGCCGAACGGATCAATCAATGAAAGCAAGGCTATCATATCTCACGGAAGAGAAGGCTTTGAACGGGGAAAGGTGGTTTTGATGTTGCTAGTAATCAAACTATGAAAAGCCCAATGATCTCGCATTGGCAGAGTGCATGATACGGACGATATCGGTAACAGAAAATCCGTGTCGTAAGCTTGGGAATGCCTCTCACTCTCCCTCGCCTGTGTGTTCCCGTGGAGCAGTGTGATGTTGCGCCGTTGACGCCTGTGTGGCCATTGTTCGTTCCCTGTGTGCGCCCATAGTTTTGTCTATGGGTGCGCAACCAGTGGGAATGTCTAGCATTTCTCTCACATGGCGCTCAGTGCCCTTTGGCGTAACGCGGTGACTCGCTGCTACAGGAACCGAGCGGAAGAGTACGGCTCCCAGAGGGATGTCACTTTTGCTAGCAATCTGTGACACCTCCGAGTTAGCTCATGGATGACATCGTGGTTTCACAATGTAATACCTCTCGTTTACTGTGACATTATCACGATTCTAAACTCTCAGTTCTGGCTAGTTTACTACCACCCCAGGACCCCCAAAAATTTAAAGAAAAAAGTTTTGTCCAAATCTGGAACAATTTTCCTGAGCACCTTGAGAGTTGCCTGATGGGTGCACCTTCACATTAGCCCGGTTTGAAGATGTCTTAGCCGGTATAATTGAAGACTCGAAAAAAAGGCCATTGTGTGATCTTTAGGCCCCTGTCAGAGTTGGTTGAGAAAATCACCGTGACCAGCCCGGTCGATACGTATGAGAAACATGGATGGGGGAGGTTGCAGAAAACACCCGGTGTATCCATGTGTGTCTGACGCGGTCAATATGTATGAAATATGTGGAACGATATCATGAATATCATTCATTTCTTACCTTATCTCATGTCAACATCGGTAGGGTCAGCCACATCGGGTGTTTTTTGCATCCCACCTCATGCCTGCCTTTCATGATTATCGACCGGGCTGGTTACACCGATCATCCAACTATGACCGCGGCCTTAGGCCTCCGTCATAGTCGGCCAAAAGCCGGACTGCGCCGTCCTCTCCCGTCCGAGTGATCCTAAGCCGTCCTCTCCCGTTCCTTGTGATCCAGCGCCGTCCCTGGTATGTCAGCTGAGTGCAAATCGATTAGGCGGGCGCACTCGAGCACACTGCGGACGGCGCTGTCCAGCCGCATCTGGGGATTTTCCACCTCAGTCGTGGCCAGCCCGGTCGATACGTGTGAGAAACATGGATGGTGGAGGTTGCAGAACGATATCATGGATATCATTCATTTCTTACCGTATATCATGTGAACATCGGTCGGGTCAGCCACATCGGGTGTTTTTTGCATCCCGCCTCATGTCTGTCTTTCATGATTATCGACCGGGCTGGCTACACCGATCATCCAACTTTGACCGAGGCCTCGGGCAGCCTATCGACCGGGGCGGACACGGACGGGACAGGACGGACTAGGCGGGTGCATTCCGGACTCATCGGGGGGGGACTCTTCCACCTGAGTGCGCAGTGCATTGCATACGTATCGACCGGGACGGACTCGGACGGGACAAGACGCAGCGGGAGGGTGCACTCCGGACTCATCGGGGTGATTTTTTCACCTGAAAACCAATGCATTGCATGCGTATTGACCGGGATGGCTGCAGCTGATCGGAAGACTATGACGGGAGCCTTAGCTACTATCAATTTAGTTGGAAACGGCGTTTTAGACTCTTGTGAGAGTGTGAGCCGGTCGGTCTGATATAAAAATGCAACCGGTACCATCATTTCGTGCCTTCGTGACAATCAGCCCCACTCGGTATTTCGAGTTTACCTCTCTTTACAACAGAAAAAAACCACCTCTAACAAGGCAGGATTGAGCAGCTCCATTCCTATTCCAACCTCAGTCGCGTTGTCCGCTATCGTGACTTTCGGACTAGACAGATAATACATGTACTATTAGCTCACTCGCACTCTTAGAACAGAGCGTGAGTACCCTTCATCTTCCTTTGTCGAATGCCGAGAGTTGCTGGGTGTGGATTTCTCTTGCGTTGCTTTCAGTAAACCTTTCAATTGAGGCTCGCCTCCCCTTCTCATTTTTTGCACCTCCTTCCTGAAGTTGAGATTGTGGTAGACGTGCACGTGGACCCTAACATCAAACAGTCTCTACCTACAACATCCAGCCAATAATATCTAGTATGGAAGTCAGAAATCCGCAATGTGGAGACCCGACAAAATGAGTAGTGTTCCAGTATCGTGCTCACTAATCTGCTTGTTGACCGAATCCACAGCTCAAAATGCTTGGTTGCCCTCTCATCACTGCTGCGCGACTTGCAGCGGGGATCCACGCCGTTGTGAGCCGTGGATTCGATCAACAAGCCTCCTAATCGAGCTTGAAAGTTTTGATTGGTGACCGTTTGACTAGAACATCAGATGATAAGTCAAAAAAAAATTTAAATGAGAGCTGCACATGAAGTGGTTGCACATCATCCCGAGGTTGCGTGAAAGTAAAGGGAACGAATGGTGGCATGTTGTCCACCGCCCCGGAAAAACGCGGTGGTTCGACCCAAATGTATGTAATCTTAATTGCATGTTTGTAAATACTCGTACAATTCTCGGCACCTCGCAATACAGATTTTTGTGTCTGGCGCAATGTTAAGGGCATCATTAGAATTACCTTAGCGAGCTCTACATAATGGTGCTAATAGTCTCTCGGTAACCTCAAATTTTTTCAAAATTGACATGTTTTAACACGTTGTGACGTCATCGTACTCTCTCGATATAGCCTGCTTATCATGTTTGTACAGGTTCCAACAGCAACACCACGAAGCAATGAAACAGTGTTCGAGGGAGAGCAACTCCACGAGAGCTCAAGTCTGCTGGAGTTGCGGGAGTTGCAAAGGTATGTTCATCGAAAGATAGCGAGATTACTTCACTTTCGATTTATGAACTGAGTGAACATGTAAAAATCTCAATGTCGAGCACACACTTGAGGTACTTTTGGTAATCTCATCACTTCTTGAATTTTATGGAAAATTTGCACTTAAAGGCAGTGTTCACGATAAAAAATGTGTTTCGTTTTTCACTAGGGATGGGTAGTGGAGGGGCACACTGTAACGCTGATGTTGAAAGAACGCATGAAAACGAGCCAGGAAAAGCTCCAAAAGAGCCCGAAGTTCCCATTTCGAGCGCAAGGCAAACCCAAAAGCGCAACACACGCCCACCGATGTAAACAAATGAATGCTCGAGATTGTGAGATGAGCGATGGTTTCCGATCAATAGCCCTTTCTTCCCTTTATTCCCAACTTCTCTCTTTACTCAGGTCAGCTCGCATACATCGGCTGCAAAAGACGGAAGTTAGAAGCCTCGAACAACTCGTCCACCATGTTTCCTTAGCTCAATTTTTAAAAGACCGTAACTCCGTTCCCAGAAGGTCTTGTATGATTTCAGAGACACCATTGGAGTCAGCATGAGGCCAATTACAAGATAGGGGAAAAAACAGAAAAACGATTTTCATCGTGAACACTGCCTTCAAGTCTACTGTGCGTCTATGATTCAAATTCCGCTCAGCGATTGCGTATCGAGACGCTTCGCGGCCGCACGCGCTCAAGCCGGACGAGATTGCAGCGCCGCAACCGATCAGCTGATAATAGGTGATTTTCTTCATTGTCTTGAATTTCCTTGGTTTCTTCTGTGACTAAACCCTAACTTCTGTGTTTTTTTTTCATACATACCGTCAAGGCTGCGATGACCGCCGACTATGATGCTATCTGTTCTTATCTCCATAAGGTCGATTGGCTTGGCTCTTTTCTGAACGTTTCGTCCGTAGAAGAAAAATATGAAATGTTTCTGTCAATTCTGAACCACTGCATTGATATGTTTATGCCACTCAAAAAGATCCCACCCCATCAACTCAATCTGCTCTTCTATCTCAAAAGACTATTCCTCAAAAAATAGCAGGTATGGGATACCGCAGTTGCCTCCAACACTTGTGAAAAGTGGAGTAACTTCAGAGAGCTGAATAGAGTATTCGACAAAAAGCTGGAGAAACATAACAAGCCTATCGAAAAAAGATTATTGAGTCCCAAACAAAAATGTTTTTTTTTTCAAATTTCTCAATACTAAGCTGAAACATAATCCTAAGATAGGTCTTATTCTTTCGGAAGACGGCAAATCAATCAGAAACGATATTGAAAAGGCTGAGCTATTTGCTAACGTTTTCGAGAAAGTATACAAACAAGACGCGGATGGGGTCAGTAATTTATCGGGAGATCCTCTTTTCCCTCTTATGGAAGACTCGGCTTGGTGTTTTGCAGAAGAAATCTATACTTTGCTATCGAAATGGCCGTCTTCGTTCTCGGAAACTCCGGATGGCATCCCGCTCCTCTTTTTCAAATCAGTTGCCCATATCATTGCAGGCCCCCTGGAGCACACATTTAACCTCAGCTTCATGAGATCAGAAGTGCCTTCAAGGTGGAAAACGGCGATTGTCACACCTATACCGAAAGAACCTTTATTTACTTCTCCTGAGAACTGTCGTCCAATAAGTTTAACATCAATACTAGCCAGAGCATTCGAAAAAATCCTCAAAAAAAGAATAGAGGCCCATCTTGAGAAACACACAATTATATCGCCCTACCAGCATGGTTTTCAGAAAAGGAAATCGACGGTCACAGCAATGCTTCAATCCATCAATGACTGGACCATTTCCCTCGAAGAAGGTCATCCGGTGGACGTTGTTTACCTAGATTTCTCTAAAGCTTTCGACCGTGTTTCCCATGAAAAACTGGTGCTCAAATTAAATCTCATAGGTATTCATCCAAGAATAGTCGCGTGGATACAATCTTCCCTCTCAGGTTGTTCTTTTAGTGTGCGAATTAATTCAACCCTGTCCAGCCCTAGGCAAGCATTTATCGGTGTTCCTCAAGGTGGGGTTCTTTCGATGGTTCTTTTTAACATCTACACTTATGAACAACCCACCCTCGTTACTTCCAACAATGTTAAATGTTGTTCCTTTGCCGATGATCTCAAGCTGTATAAGCCAGTCTTAGGCCTATGGTATACTTTGTCGCTGTAATGAGCGACAGGCATGCAATCTAACACAAATCGTGGCGGGACCCGCATCGGAGCAACGACAACGGTCGTCGTAGGAACAGATGCCGCGTGTGGGTCGCAGCGACGTGTCGCGGAGGGCTGACATACTGCAACAGTGCCATAGCCTGTCCCTACCACTGTCACTGTCGCTGTGCAGTGCACTGCGACAGCGACAGATTTAAAGGACGGGAGGCGGTCGCTGTCGCTGTGCAGAGCGACGCGACTGTGTGTCGCAAAAGTATACCATACCCCTTAAAGGTTGAAGATTTTCGTGCATTACAACAAACGATTGATTCGGTACATAAGTGGGCTAATGACTGGGGCCTACCACTATCTAAAGAGAAAACCAAACTCCTGCATCTTGGTTCAAATAACAACGAAATCAATTATGCAATAGAATGTGAACAAATTGAGAAGGTCGAACAGATCCAAGATCTTGGTTTTTTTTGTTACCAGAGATCCTAGTTTTGATGTGCATTGTGAACGCATTGCGGGGAAAGCTACAGGGCTGTATACAACTTATTCAGGGCTCTTTCCACGTATAACAGTACCGCGCTTCTCAGAGCATTTAGGACATATGTGAGGCCGCTGCTCGAATATGGAACAGTGATTTTCAGCCCATACAAGAAACAGGTCGTAGCAAGGCTCGAGCGTGTCCAGAATAATTTTACGAGAAAACTGTTGATAAGGACGCAAGGTTTTTCGTATGACCGGATTCCTCCTTCCCATGAACGGAATCGTATCTTCAACTTGCGCTCACTGGCGTACAGGAGACTGAAATTTGATTTGATTATGTTCCATAAAATAACGCATGGTAATTGTGGTCTTAAATTGAGCGACTTTTGGTCCTTGAGAAGCTCTATAACCAGAGGAGGTTCTCAGAAACTCGTAATTTCAAAAGCTAGGTTAAAGGCAGTGTTCACGATAAAAGTCGTTTTTCTGTTTTTCCGCCTATTTTGAAAACGGTCGCATTCTGATTCCAATGATATCTCTGGAATAGTACAAGACCCCCTGGAAACGGACTTATGGCCCCTCGGAATTTAGCAAGGAAAAATTGTGGACGAGTTGTCCGAGGCTTGTAACTCCCGTTTTTCGCAGCCGATGTGTGCGAGCTAACCTGAGTAAAGAGAGACGTTGAGAATGAAGGGAAGAACGGGGCTTTTGATCGGAAACCATCGCTCATTTAACCACAAATTCAGGGGAACTGTTATAGGACGTGGGCGGAGTGGCCCAATGGGTCGGCTGGCCCACGAGATTTTCACCCACTTAGCGGCCGTTTTTCGTCGCACTTTCGTTTTTAATCTTCTTGTAGGGACCCAAAGCTTACGTTTTAGCCAAAAAAGGGATAACTTTTCCTTCGTGAACACTGCCTTTGAGGAGCCGGTCACATCTTTGATCTGTTAGAGCCGGCTCAGATTTCTTAAAATTGAGCAAGAGATTGCCTGTTTCTCACAACTTACGGGCATTCGACGTGAGGCTGTTGACTATAGTGGATGTCATGTAGTGGTTGTTACTGAGTATATTCCAATTTATCCTTTTTTTCTCATTTATTTTTCTTATGATGACATGACCCTGTTCATGTAATAAATATTATATATATATATATATATATATATATATATATATGTATATATATATATATATATATATATATATATATATATATATATATATATATATATATATATATATATATATATATATATATATATATATATATATATATATATATATATATATATATATATATATATATATATATATATATATATATATATATGACAAAGCCGGGCGGCGCTGAGTTGAAGCAGGGGCGGCGCGGCTTGTATCAGATTGCTCAAATATCCAGGTGATTCTGCTAGCCTGCTGCTCATATTTCTAGCATCTCCGGCGTTCCCCTATCCCCGAAAGAAAGAGACGAAAGAGATTTGAAGAAGTCGCATAGGGTTGTTTACGAAAATAGAGGCCAGAGAAGGCATAGCCCAAACGCAGGCGTCGTCATTCACGTCAAGTTTTGTCCTGATTCTTACGTGATTTCTCCTGCGATGTGCGAGTGCGAGTAGGAGCTTCGGGGTCGGACCTGCTCAGCGCGCGGTCGCGTCGCGGACATTCGCTGTACACGGCTCGGCAGCAATCCCTCGGCACAAAGGCTCTCGGCAGTGGACCAATGGTCACCAATGTCAACAGATGAGATTATTTGGTATACGAAAATGAGCAGAGTATTATTTTGAGAGCAATTTACTCAAAAATCGTCAATAGCCACCAGAACGCTGACAATTTATTAGATTTTATAACTTGGATGCTCTGAAACGAGTAAAAACGAGTCACACATGAATATAACCTGAACGTTGAGCTGTTTAATACATGCAATCTCATGAACATGATAGAAATACCGGATATAAAAATAAAAAATGAGCCCAAGCGTTCCAAGGCGTCCGCATGACGTTTGACGTAACAAAGAAAGCGTATTAGCCCTAAATTTTTCACACAACAGGAGCAATCAATATGAAAACTACTAGCCATATCGGACTAGACCGTTAAATAAACCAGAAAATGGGGGAAATCGAATGATTGCTCCCAACCACCCTGCAGAATACTCATATAATCCGGTGCACTTTTTCGTTTTGGAGTTAACTTTTTCCGAATACAAAGTTTTTGAAATACAATTGAAATTCGCCATTTTCCTTGAGAATACACCAACACCGGAAGAACATACAATGTGAGACCATACTTCACCAAGGGGTGCTGCTGTGCAGCTTAGCCACTCTATCACAGGATCGTCCGTCGATCCCCTGCGTGGAGGCTAAATCTTTGTCGTTCAGGGGAGGAAATCCCCTGCGTGGAGGCTAAATCTATCGTGTATCGGGTATTTCGGTTGTGGAAATCAGCGTGTATCGGGTATTTCGGGGGGTGGACATCAGTTTAAACCCTATGTGGACGGTGCAGCCTGCGGCTGCGCCGTCGCTCAGGGGAGGAAATCCCCTGCGTGGAGGCTAAATCTATCGTGTATCGGGTATTTCGGGGGTGGGAATTAGTTTGAACCCTATGTGGACGGTGCAGCCTGCGGCTGCACCGTCGCTCAGGGGAGGAAATCCCCTGCGTGGAGGCTAAGTCTATCGTATATCGGGTATTTCGGGGGTGGAATTCAGCGTGTATCGGGTGTTTCGGGGGGTGGACATCAGTTTGAACCCTATGTGGACGGTGCAGCCTGCGGCTGCGCCGTCGCTCAGGGGAGGAAATCCTCTGCGTGGAGGCTAAATCTATCGTGTATCGGGTATTTCGGGGGTGGGAATTAGTTTGAACCCTATGTGGACGGTGCAGCCTGCGGCTGCACCGTCGCTCAGGGGAGGAAATCCCCTGCGTGGAGGCTAAGTCTATCGTATATCGGGTATTTCGGGGGTGGAATTCAGCGTGTATCGGGTGTTTCGGGGGGTGGACATCAGTTTGAACCCTATGTGGACGGTGCAGCCTGCGGCTGCACCGTCACTCAGGGGAGGAAATCCCCTGCGCGGAGGCTAAATCTATCGTGTATCGGGTATTTCGGGGGTGGAAATCAGTTTGAACCCTATGTGGACGGTGCAGCCTGCGGCTGCACCGTCGCTCGGGGGAGGAAATTCCCTGCGTGGAGGCTAAATCTATCGTGTATCGGGTATTTCGGGGGTGGGAATCAGTTTGAACCCTATGTGGACGGGGCAGCCTGCGGCTGCACCGTCGCTCAGGGGAGGAAATCCCCTGCGTGGAGGCTAAATCTATCGTGTATCGGGTATTTCGGGGGTGGGAATCAGTTTGAACCCTATGTGGACGATGCAGCCTGCGGCTGCACCGTCACTCAAAAAAGGAAATCCCCTGCGTGGAGGCTAAATCTATCGTGTTTAATTTTCATGACTGGAACGTGAGTGGCTTTCACCAACTAGCTTTGCACCCAAAGAAATCGCACGAAGGATGCCACTAATACTTGAATCATCCGCAGTCCAAAATAGCGGAGAAAATAGAAAAAATGGCGTAATATTTGCGCGTTACCCCGTGAATGAACACAACACGTACAGCTCGACGAACATGCGATTTTAAGCAATAATGATATTCTCCCTTTGCAATTACTTGTTTTCATTGTTTCAATGTAAGTGGTTGTATTCTCATTAGCACTTATTGATTCCTTAGTCGTTTCGCTAATGAGTGTTGCGATGGGGCTGAAATGATAGTGATTAACTGCGCCGCGACCGCGCGCGGAGCAGGTCCGACCCCCGAAGCTCCATACCGGTATTCGCGATCTGCCAATCACGTGCTCGACCGGCATAAAAGGCGCTTCACCTCATAGGGAGCCGCATTTGGCCCAACAGGGCCGGCCCTGGACGGGGACTTTGAGATCCTAAGAGAAAAAGATGTTTTTTGAGGAGAGCGGATGACGCTTTCCGGGGGAAGAGGAGGGTGACGCCAGTGATCTCGAGCAGTGACGTCAGTGTTCAAGGGCCGTGACGTCAGTGCTCCGGAGCAGTGACGGCAGGGCTTCAAGGCAGTGACGGCCCCGATTGGGGAGGGGGCAAGCATCGGTGCTCAGAGGGTTGCCTCCCTGGAGAGCTGCACTACCCCCCCCCCCAGTGTATGAGTTGCTTTCTCTCAAACACTGTGTCACTGCTTCGCGGTGTTACTGTTAGAACCTGTACAGACATGATAAGCAGGCTCGTGCATCTCGAGAGAGTAGGATGACGTTACGGCGTGTTAAAACATGTCAATTTTGTCTAAAATTGAGGTTACCAAGAAACTGTTATCACCAATTTGTAGAGCTTGCTAAGTTGATTGCAATGATGCCCTTAAAGGCAGTGGTCACGATGAAAAACGTTATCGAAAAAACTACAAAAATCAGCTCAGATCAAAAACAGCTAAAAACTATGAAGGTAGCGCGGTGAAGAACGGGCTAGAATTAGAGTTATTAGGACCCTAAATTTTCATTTTGTGCACACGTGCACAGAAAGATCACAGTCTCATGCCAAGCAGTCCAAAATCGTCGACACTCAGAGGACGAAATAAATGCAAATTTACCTAATAAAATAGTCCAACAATGAAAGCAAGCACTTCAGTCAATGTTTTTGACTAGATGTGAACATAAATCCGAAGTTTCATTGATTGAAACTCGATTTCAAGCCAGCTGATGTTCTTGATATTACAGATCATCGATGCCGATAATATGGAGCGGACTCGTCCACCATCAAAAGACTAGAAAGTTCAGGCTTCAAATTTGGCCCAGAACAGCGTTTTTTCGCGATTTTTTCTTGTAGGTTCTACTACTCTATACCCAAAAAAGGGGTTAGAGAGGAAAAGAAGACGACCTTAATTGTGCGCGACCACTGCCTTTAACATTGTGCCAAACACAAAATTAGGGAAGTTATAAGCAAGGAGCGAAAAAAAGACGATAACGCGTTTTTTTCGTTGATTTGCGAAGATTGACGGTGGGTATTGTAAGTTATGCTTCGCTTACGAATCTCAGCATCTCATTGTTAATATGTCAGGGAGTTTTGTAAAGAACTGTCTATCGTGTTGGGGAGCAGAGAGATGATAACAAGAGACCGGATTCATCATTGCGCAAACCCTGGGTTTGCCGATTTGGGTTGAGTGCCGGCTCGACCCAATTTTTTGGGAGTCATCAATACAATTACCCATCGGAAAATGGGTTTGGGTTTGGGTTGGCGGAACCCGAGGCGAGAACGAGGGCCACACAACCCAACCCAAATTGAGCAGGTAGATAACGCGCTCTAGCGCCATCTTCAGAAATAATAGGATGTGATTTCCAGAAATCGCTTATTATGAGTGCTCCTACTACCTGTATACGTGATTGATCTTCAGTATCTGTTTTCAATTTCTGTCGCGTTTAAAGGCAGTGGTCGCGATCAAATATGCTTGTCGTCTTTTTCTCTCCAAATCCTTTCCTGGGTCTCGAGTAGTAGGACCCATAAAAAAATCGCGAAAAAACCACTGTTTAGGGCCGAATTTGAAACTTGAACTTTCTTGTCTTTTGATGGTGGACGAGCCCTCTCCACATCATCGGCATCGATGACCTCTTATATCAAGAACATCAGCTAGCTTGAAATTGAATGTCAATCAATGAACCTTCGAATTTATGTACACATATAGTCAAAAACATTGACTGAAGTGATGCTTTCATTATTCAACTGTTTTTATTCGTTAAATTTGCATTCATTTCGTCCTCTGAATGTCGATGATTTTTGACTGCTCGGCATGAGACTGCGATCTGTTTCGTCATCGCTGTGCACGTGTGCACGAACTAGCTTCTTTGGGCCCTAGAAACTCTATTTGTAGACCGTTTTTCACCGCGCTACCTTCATAGTTTTTCAGCTGTTTTTGATCTAAGCTGATTTTTGTAGTTTCTTCGATAACGTTTTTCATCGTGACCACTGCCTTTAATGGACATCTAAAAAACCATCGAATCAATTACTTCCCGAAAAGTTTTCCATTCTCCAGCCCCTTTGAATCTTGAGACTTCCAACTTATTTTCAAGTCCTTCGCTTTCTCTAATATTTCCGTCATCATCTCTCATTTCTTCCTCTTCTTACATTTCCCGAATTTTCGCTACCTTCAGCCTCTCATATAATTCGCCTGTGCTACTATGATTTAGCTAGTATATATATGTATATGTATATGTTTATTACACTCACATAAGGCAAATGCGTGATAATAATAAGAAGAGATGCACAGAAAAACTAACAAGACCGGGAGAAAGAAAAAACAGACAGCAAACTTGAGCAAAAATACTATTCTTCATACACCCTACCAATCAAACAAACGAAGATCTATCTCTAGAAAAGAAGAAACAATCGAGAATGCTATGTTTCGTAGCTAAGAACTATTCGGGATACCCGTCGCCTAAACTGGCCCAAGGAAGCAGCGCCGGTGACTCTTCTAGCGATTTTCAGGTATGCGCTACCCGCCCTATGTGGAAAAGACCTAACCCTAACACTGGTAATTGGCCGACCGAGAAATATTTTCATTATTTCACCTCTAGTTCTCGATGTGACTAGTTTGAAATAGGGTGCAAGCCTGAAAATACTGCTGTTTTCCAGAAGTTTGCGGACCATGCTAAGGTCAAATACTCTGCGCCGAGAATCCAGCGTTGGCAACCCAAAATATTTGTTCCTTAAGTGGGCCCTGGGTATCTTGGAATTCAGGAAACCACCGATGCGAATCAACAGCTTGCGAGTAAAACTATTCTGGACCTTTTCGAGCGCTTCAATATCCTTTTTCTTGTGCGGAGCGAATACTGATGTTCCAGATTCCACAATGGGTCGTATATAAGTCTTATATGCTCGGAGCAGAACCTGTTTGTTTCTAGTGGAGATACCCTTATAAATCTGAAAAATCCGCCTGTGAGCCGATTGGCATTTGATTTTGACATGCTCAGAAAAATCCAACTTCCTATCGTAGTGAAAACCGAGGTCTCGAACCGAGCCTACCGCTCGCAGCGCGACACCTAGTACTCTTTTCTCAGCCCATTTCAAATTTTCTTTCACATTCCATCGTTCTCCTTTTCCTACGACTTCGCTTTTCTTGTTCTTCCGTCCACCTAAGTTTTTTTTTCTCCCGGAAAGCCGAGCAGAAGGAAGTTGATTCCCTATAAGCTGTGGGGAACCAGATGTGATCAATATGAAGGAAAACATTGTCAGAACTTGCTCTAATGGATTTCTTATAGAAACATTTTATAGTGAAACATTTCCCAGGCTTGGGCCGTTCTGTTTTGCAACATTGATTCTGCTCTATTTTTCTTTTTCGAATATATATGGTGAGTGTATCCGCGAAAGGGATAGCTGCGAACCACTCAGCAGGCCGCGCGCCTGTCGCGTGCGCCGATCGATCACCACATTTCTCGTGGGCGCACACGACGCAGCGCAGTCTGCTGAGGTGTCCGCAGCTATCCCTTTTTTGGTTACCCGAACTATACCCACTGCAGGGTATTCTTACAGGTGCCTACGTACATACAGTGTCTTGCTCTACTATGTATAGTGCACCTATTTCAGAGCGTCAGCACATTCCAAAATTAAAAAAGGCACTTATTTCACCCATGGCGTGTTCCGCAATTCCATATTAGTCCGATCGGAAAGAAAGGCTGAACAAGTCTTAATATTCCAGCTTGACAGTGATAAAATTTGTTTTAATTTTTTCAAATTTTATTAACCCTCCCTTTATAATTTTTTTTTCAGAAGTACAAGGGTTATTATTTAAAGGCAGTGTTCACGATGATTTTCGTCCCCGAGTTTTTCACATAAAACAATGCGTTGGTCTCCAAGTGTTAGCAAAATTACGAAGAAACGGCGAGAAACGCATTTAAACGTCGTATTTCGAAGACATTATTCTATAACATGGAATAGTTGTCCGGTTGGATGAACAAGTTCACGGTGGTTGTCACCAGTCGAAAATGGGGCTAATTGAAAATGGAAGAATATTTTGTGCAACGCAGGATTAGTTAGGGCTCTAAGGAAAGAACAGAGCAACAGAGAGTAGAAAATTGCAAAGAACGGGTCCACAAAAGATTTCTTTGTCACAGCAAACACTTCCCGTGATACTTAAGAGGCGGGGTGATACTTAAAGATTTCGTGTACTTCCGGTGCGTTTTTCTCAATTTCTACGTCATTTTAGTTCTGCCCGGGGGCCATTTAAAGGCATCGTACAAGATTAAAACCGATTTTCAGCTTTTGCAATCAGTCGGACTAGTGGACCATAACAATGTCACTCAGAACGTTTGGAGTTTCAAAATCACCTCTGAATGAAGATTTGCTTACCTCAAAAGGGCTTCCTGGGTTTGGGGGCTGGCCTTGGGGTCGATGTTACAAGGAACAAAACTCCGTGGTCGCTGCCGGAGATCGTGCGTTGACGCGTCGTAGGGCGCAACGCACACGCCACTCTATTTCACGTTCGGCATCGATCGAAAGCAGCTGACAGCATTCCTGAAAGTTTAGGTTCCTGGCAGAAGTGAAGATTTGGCACGGCCATTTTTTCGAAAAATTAGAAATATACTTCGTTAAAAGGGGAAGGTAAAGAAAAATGAAAAAAGTTTTGAAATATTCCCGAGAACGATTTGGCGTAGAATAATTTTATTTCTGGGAAATGTAGTGAAATAGTTGAGAGTATGATTTAGTTTGAACCAGCTATTGATTATCTAACTGTTTTGCTCCGCTACGAGAGGTTCATGATTTGGCATAACAATATTTATGAGAAACTCGTTAAAAGAAGTGAAATACTTGGTGCATTCGATTTGTCATGGGTCTCAACTCAGAAGAAACACTAAAAGCTCGATGAAATGATGTACCGTAGATTGGGATATGCGCTTTCTTACCAAAAATTTAAAATTGAGTGTCGTTTTGAAAGGCCAAATCACGCGCTCTCTGAAAACTATTGATTGCTCACAGTCGAAGTTTGCTAGTCTGAGCTCCTTGAAAAATTGTGTTGTTGCTCCCACCATAATTTTCATTTTTTTCGGCAAAAATATGTTTGTGTAGGCTCAGTAAGACGCCCGTGATTTGGCCTGTCAAAACCACCCTCAATTTTCACTTTTTGGTAAGAAAGCGCACATCCGAATCTACGGTACATCATTTCATCGTGCTCTTAGTGTTTCTTCTGAGTTAAATCCCATGACAAATCAAATGCACCAAGTAATAGGTGGTTACCTATGAAAGCGCGTTTTTCTTCCGCCGTTTTTTTGCATGAATAAATTTTTAAATTTTTTTGTCTGTGTTTATCTTGTAGAGCGTTTTAAGCGCTATCTAATACTGTTAACTTATTTGTAATTAGTATAATCATTAATTCTTTAAAATTATTTATACATGACTTCCGAAGCGCCAACAAAAGAGCATTTGCGGGAGCACTTCTTGGACGACAACGGTACAAGTCATTCATGCATAGAATCATCACTGGAGATGAAAAGTGGATTTATTTCGATAATCCCAGGCGTATAAGATCTTGGACAGATCCAGGAAAAGCTCCCAAATTGATCCCGAAGCCCAATATTCATGGAAAGAAGGTTCTGTTCTGTATCTGGTGGGATCAGAAGGGTGTTCTGTATTATGAACTACTCAAACCCGGTGAAACAGTTACAGCAGCTCGTTACAAAGAGCAATTAGCCAACTTGAACCAAGAAGTAGCCATCAAACGACCTGAATGGGCTACAAGACGCGAACGTCCCATACTTCTTCACGACAACGCCCGACCACATGTTTGAAAACAAGTTAAAAAGGAGTTGCAAGAAATGAATTGGGAAGTCTTGCCCCACCCGCCATATAGTCCAGATATTGCTCCTTCGGACTATCATCTGTTTCGATCGATGGCTCATGGATTGGCCGAACAGCGCTTCACTAAACATGAAGATGTCCAAAAATGGCTTGATGATTGGATCGCCTTAAAACAGCCTAAATTTTTTTTCGATGGTATTCATAAATTGCCCATAAGCTGGAATAATGTTGTTGTTAATAATGGTTGTTATAGTTAATAAAAGTTAAATAAAAATTTTTCTGAAATTTTAATTTTTTAATCGTGAAAAAACGCGCTTTCATAGGTAACCACCTAATATTTGACTACTTTTAACGAGTTTCTCATAAATATTGTTATGCCAAATCATGAACCTCTCGTAGCGGAGTAAAACAGTTAGATAATTTCATTTCATTTTAACGAAGGTTTCCTTAAAAGATAGGGAGAAGAAAACAGGGCACTATCCTAGACGGGAAGGAGGGCCAACCACGATTCAAGGCAAATTAAATGAACCACCGATTGGTAAAGCCCCTTTCATAGTTTGCCGGCCGAGGTCGGACGACTCGTTATCGATTTTGATAAGTCAGGATAGATAAGATGGATAGGATAGGGTAGACAGATGGTATACATTCGATAGCGAGTCGTTCGACGTCGGTCGGGCAAGTGTGAAAGGGATTATAGGCAGTGTTCACGATCATCTTCAATTCTGAGATTATTCGCTAGATTGATTAAGTGGCCTCCGGGTAGAACTAAAACGACGTGGAAATTGAGAAAAACGCTCCAGAAGTACACGAAATGCTCAAGTATCAGGGATAGACAAGGAGTTTAAGTATCACAGGGAGTGTTTGTTGTGACAATGAAATCTTTTGTGGACCCATCCTTTGCAATTCTCTACTCTCTATTGCTCCGTTCGTTCCTTAGGGCCCAAACTAATCCTGAGGCCAGATTCATCAACGATTATACCACGGGTATGCGGGCGCATCGGGGTATAATCGCCCGTATACCCCCAGAAAATGTGATTCATCAAAAATTATAGCCTGCCGACTTGGGGTATAAATTGGAGTATATTATACCCCACTCTAGAGCTGGGGTATACGGTACACCCCGGCGAGTATACTCCACGAAAACGTGGCCCATGGTTGATTCGCCTGCGCCATTCAACCAAATCAGCTGGCGGACAATCTTGCGAAGCCTTAAAAACCGAGTTTTTCGCCTATTTTTTGTTTTCCGTTCCGCTACAGCACGTATTGCCTCCATAATTTGATGACGTTTTCTACATATCTTACCCCTTTAATCTATTTTCTCTTTTTCTCCGTTTATTTTACTGATACACTTTTCCTAAAGGCAGTGTTCACGATAAATTTCACTTCCGATATCTCCACAGTTTACGGAAGGTCTGGTGGCCTACAAAGCAAGGCATGCTTGAAGAGGACGCGAAAGACGCGTTTTTGAGCCAAAATAGGCCCTCCCTTGTTTACGTTGATTTTTGAGCGTGGAGGAATTGACCGGTAGATGGATGATATCTATCAGTGCAATCAAGAGATCAGCTCACTTATTAGCACTTCCTTGACTTGATCATTCCTGTAATCTAAGTGTTCATTTGTTCATATTGAGAGGGCCGGAAATGGGACACCGGGCGGTTCTGGAACACCAAACGCTTGTTTGCAGCTGTAAATTTGCCACTCCTGACTCGTTTTGTACCGTTCTTTCGACACTGGGAGCCTTGGATCCTTGTCATTTATCATTTTACTGTTGAAAGCCACCGAGGATGATCATCGTGAACGTTGCCTTTAATGGGACGATTCCGCTCATCTCGCCTTTCTATTTCCATTCCCAATCCAATATTTTGAAATCTTATGAGCATTCAAATCAAATTGAAATTTAGTGAATGCTTCACTCATATAAAAGAAGGAAAAACTAATTCTATTATATAAACCAATTTTTCATCGAACCTATAACTCGGACTGAACAGAGTGAACTTTTCCAAGTTTAGTTCAAATCCTTTTTCTTCTGAAACGCTCTCGGGTCCCCGTAACTGCTATGAGGAAAACGCAAAGGTAATAAGGAAAACTCCATTTAGAGCAGTCTAGCAGCGCCTTGAAGATAATTTCCGAATTATACGCTAAATTTAGGTACTTGTAGACATGTATGTATAGTTCGTTCAGAATGGTCATTTCGTCAAATTTTCTTTTTCCTTTTGGGATGCACTAGATATAGCTACAGGAATTCTCTGTTTTTACAAAATATTGTACGGTGGCAGATTTTCTGTTTTGTATCGCCATCAAAAAATGTTCGGTGAAGGATAATAATGGGCGTTGCAGTGCCCGTAGCCCGTACACCCGTAGTATATTATACCACGGCTTCCTGTCGCGTTGTGAATCACCTAATTGGGGTATAAGGTAATATACCTCGGAGTATATTTACCCCGGGGTATAATTATACTCGGGGTATAATTGATGAATCGGGCCTCTGCTTTACATTAAATATTCTTCTATTTTCGATTGACCCAATTTTCCACCGGTGACAACGACAATGAACATGTTCATCCAACCGGACAACTAGTCCATGTTATAAAATAATGTCACTGAAATACGACGATTTAATGCGTTTCTCGACGTTTCTTCGTAATTTTGGTAACACTTGGAGGCCAACGCATTGTTTTATGTTAAAAACTCGGGCACGAAAATCATCGTGAACACTGCCTTTAAAGCAGGGATGTGCGGCAAACGATTTTGAGATTTCGGCAAACGGCAATCGGCAAGAAAATCCCAAAAACGGCCGGCGAACGGCAAACGGCAATCGGCAAACGGCGAAAAAACCTCATCCCTTAGATTGGCCCAAAAGTTATTCACATGTGCCGCTCTACTTTTTTTCTTTTTTCCAATATTTATGTCAACATTCTAATATTTCTAATTCAAGGGAATAGTTTCATTTCAAGACATCAGATGAACAAAAACAAAATATAGAGGGACCTCATGGAAATCAAAAAAATCGCAGCTGCGGCTTTTGCTCCTGTAGGCACCAAAGAGGCACTATCGCGGAGTAGCAGCGGCAATGTCGTGGCGGTCCCGCGATAGTGCCGCTGCGGCTCCGCAGTAGTTCCCTGCGACTCCGCGGTACTGCCGCAACGGCTCCGCGGTAGTGCCGCTGCGGCTCCGCAGTAGTTCCCTGCGACTCCGCGGTACTGCCGCTACGGCTCCGCGGTGGTGCCGCTGCGGAAGCGCTCTGACAAAACTTGAACCGACTGCGAGTAACTTATATGAAATGAGTCATAATACGCGTTAGGTTCGCGCAAAACTGCAACATGACGGGAGCTGACAGAGAAAATGGAAATAGATTACGAACGAAGAAAAAGATGGATAGCTTTAGAAAAAGTTCTCCGCAGGACTTTTTCGGAGAACTCCTGCGGAGAACTTTTTCGAAAACTATCCATCTTTCTCCTCTTTCACACAGAAAAAAAACCGTTTTTGTGCTCTCTTCATGAGTGTGTAGATTTGGTCATCACAAACGTAAAAATACATGAAAAAAAAACGGAAATTCGAGGGAAAAACGCTCAAAAACAAAGATAAACGGCTAATTACCGGTGTCGGCCGGCCCCCTAATTAACGAGATTTTCGTTAATGCTTATCTGTCCGCCTTTGATTTTGCTGCTAAAATAGTCAGTAGTCTCCAGAAGTACTCAGAAATTACTTAAGAAGCAAAATAAAAATTTGCAAAATAGGCTTTCATAGAAATCTTGATAACTGGGAGCGGGACGACACCAGGCAATAACTTGTTCCTTAGCGTTTTTTCTCCAATTTTTCACGTATTTTCACTTTTGTGATAGCCAGATCTACCTTTCCATGAGGGTAGCACAACAACCAATTTTATCGAGAACCCTGCCTTTATGTTACAGTTTTGCGCGAACTTACCACGAGCTGAAAAAAGTTCAAAAAATCTTGGGAAATTTTTTTCTAAATCACTATTTTGCCCAGAAAAGACAGAATGAACCATTTTTTGGAGAACTTTTTTACACTATGCGTATTTAGTGTCTCATAAGGTGGCATGCGATTGCGTAGTTTCAGAAATGTCTGGGAATCTTCAAATAAAAAGCTCGGGTTTAGGTGCAGTTCACCGCGATTTTACCGCAAATTTAACGCGAGTTAACTCGCGTTTTCAAATAGATTTACTACCACCTCAGATAACTCAAAACCCCGGATAACGTTTGAGCGAACAACGGTTAATCGGACTACCCCTAGTGCCCACACAGCCGCGAGCATAGGCGGCGTTTCCTTCCAATGTTTTGCCGAGTTACGCCGGAAAAATAACCAAAATTTCGGCGAACGACAAACGGCAAAAAAGTCCCGAAAATGGCCGGCAAACGACAAACGGCAAACGGCAATTGCCGCACATCCCTGCTTTAAAGGCATCGTCCACGATGAAATATGGTTGTCGAGTCTTCCGTTGAATATGGGAGGTCAGAGGCCTACTGAGACAATCGTGCCAGAAAGAGCAGCGAAAAATGCCCGAAAACCGCTTTTCTCTACCAAAACAGGATCGCTCTTGTGACGTTTCATTTCTGGCATTAGAAGAATTGACCGGTTCGGAGGAGTGAACTGTTAAATGTAATAAGCGTGATAAACGTGATAAATTCTTCTGATGACCGCTTGTTTTCCTTCCTTCCTTGTAACAAGGGATCGACCCAGAGGCCGGCCTCCAAACCTAGGAAGCCGTTTTGAGGTGGCGACAACTTCTTTCGGAGGCAATTTCAGAACTCCAACGTTTGTGAATGACTTTGTGAAGACCCACTAGTCCGATTAAACGCAAAAACTGGAAAACGGTTTTCATCGTGTACGATGCCTTTAAGGAAGTATTTCTGTAGAGCTTTTATAAAAACAATGATTGATACTATCAAGCATTTTTTATCAGAGGTTTTCTTCATTTCTATCAATGAGTCTTGGGTGCCCCCCCCCCTTCTAGGATAGACCCGAAAACAGGACGTTCATGGCCTTTCTGCCCATCGGCATTGTAGGACACACGTTACTTTCCCCGGCGCCCTGCGCTCTCCCAGTTGGGTCCCGTCCACAGTTCCCTGCGCTCTGTGAACTCCCAGTTGTGTTCCGCCCACTTTTACCGGCGCGCTGTGCACTCCAACTTGGGTCCCGTCCACAGTTCCCGGCGCCCTGCGGACTCCCAGTTGGGTCCCTCCCACTTTTACCGGCACGCTGTGCACTCCTACTTGGATCCCGACCATTTTTTCCGGCCCCCTACGCACTCCCAGTTGGGCCCCTCCACTTTCTACGGCGTCCGGCGCACTCCCACTTGGGTCCCGTCCACAGTTCTCGGCGCTCTGTGGACTCCTAGTTGGATTCCGGCCACCTCTTTCGGCGCCCTACGCACTCCCAGTTGGGTCCCGACCACTCTTCCCGGCACACTGTGCGCTCCCCTTCAAGTCCCGTCCACTTTTCCCGGCGCTCTACGCACTCCAAGTTGGGAACCGCCCACTTTATACAGCGCTTTGCGCACCTCAATTTGTGTTCCGCACACTGAGCATATGGTCCCTGATGGACCTGGGGCACAACGTCTCTCGAGCTCTATTGAGTCTTATCACGTTATCACTCCATTTCTATTGAAAGACCGACCAAACTTCTTATCACTAAATTCCTTCAGACACACACACACACATTTTAAGTTTTGCAATTTCTTTGATATCTCGAGACCCACTGCGGGAAGTTTTCTGAAATTTGGGTGATGTTGAGAACCTTTACTGCTCTATCTTTTGTGAAAGTCCCTTGTTTCAAGATTTCTCCCGAACCAAGATTCTGGAATGAGGGGTGTGCGCAGAAGCAATCCTTTTCCAAATCAGGTGCGCTCTTCGCGCGCACCACAATAAGAGTTGTGCAAAACGAGAGATCGCATTGTATGAGCTTATCCGTAGAACATATCAAAGCAAAATCACGCGTGATATGAATTAAATAGCTGATTCTACTTTACTTAATATGTGAAGACCGCGGCATTCCAGCTCCCGAACGAGCTTTTACTGCTTGCCTTATCACGCGTGATTTTGCTTCGATATGTTCTACGGATAAGCTCATACAAAGCGATCTCTCGTTCTGCACAACTCTTATCAATAGTTGTTTGATACTCGACTGCCAAATCATACTTTTAGCTATTTCACTACATTTCCCAAAAATAAAACTATTCTACGCCAAATCGTTCTCGGAAATATTTCAAAACTTTTTTCATTATTCTTTACCTTCCCCTTCTAACGGAGTAAATTTCTAATTTTTCAAAAAAATGGTCATGCCAAATCTTTACTTTTGCCAGGAACCTAAACTTTCAGGAATTTCATTTATTTTCCTTAAAGGTTTCCTTTCGAACATGATTCATGCCTGGTGGTGGCAATTCAATGTAAACCCATTGATGCCCTGCCCCCCCCCCCTTCTATGACGTCCTGCGCACACCAACTGATGGCCTACACACTTTATGTGACATCCTGCGCACTCCCACTGATGTCCTGCACACTCCCACTGATGTCCTGCACACTCCCACCAATGTCCTGCACACTTTCTATGACGTTCTGCACACTCCCACTAATGTCCTGCCCACTCCCACTGATGTCCTGCACACTCCCACTAATGTCCTGCACACTTTCTATGACGTTCTGCGCACTCCCACTAATGTTCTGCACATTCCCACTGATGTCCTGCACACTCCCACTAATGTCCTGCACACTCCCACTGATGTTCTGCACACTCCCACTAATGTCCTGCACAATTTCTATGACGTTCTGCACACTCCCACTAATGTCCTGCACACTTTCTATGACGTCTATGACGTTCTGCACACTCCCATTTGGGTCCCGCACACTTTCTATGACATCCTGCACACTCCCATGAATGCCCTGCACACTTTATATGAGGTGCTGCACACATCCATTTGGGTCCCGCACACTTTCTACGGCGTCCGGCACACTCTCACTTGGGTCCCACACACTTTCTACGGCGTTCTGCGCATACCCTTCTGGGTCACAAGCACGCTCATGCCGATAATTTTTTCCGCAGGGCTACCGTAACCCTCCTTTACAAATTTTTCAACTTCCAGCTTGGATATAAGCACATAGTACTAGCCAACAATCTTGTTTGCACAATATCGACCTCCTCAGCCACTTCCCAGTGGCTTCTCGAAGAGAGCGGTGTGTGAATGAATGCATACCGCTCCTCTGCCCTTTTATACCCCGCATGTAATGAGCGTGTGCTATCGTTCGTTATCATGTTTTCTTAAAGAATGGTTACGGTAGCCCTGCTGAAAAAATGATCGGCATGGGCGTGCTTGTATTTGGGGCCCGCACACTTTCTACGGCGTCCGGCGCACTCCCACTTGGGTCCCACATACGTTCTTCGGCGTCTTGTGCATTTCCACTTGGTCACCGCACAGTTTCTACGGCGTCCGGCGTACTTTCGTTTGGGTCCCACACACTTTCCACGGCGTCCGACCACTCTAATTCGAGTCCCTCACACTTTATGCAGCGCCCGGCGCACTCCCACTTGGGTCTCGCATACTTTCTACGGCTTTCTACGCACACCCATTTGGGTCCCGCACACTTTCTACGGCGTCGTGCACACTTGCACTTGGATACCGCACATTTAATACGGAGCCCGGCGGACTCCCACTTGGGTCCCGCACACTTTCTACGGCGTTCTGCGCACACCCATTTGGATCTCGCACACTTTCTTCGGGGTCTGGAGCACTACCACTTGGGTTCCGAACACTTTCTACAGCGTCCTGCGCACTGTCGTTTGGGTCCCGCACACTTTCTACGGCGTTCCCACTTGGGTCCCGCACATTTTATACGGCGCCCGTCGCACTCCCACTTGGGTCCCGCACACTTTCTACGGCGTCAGGCGCACTCTCATTTGGGTCCCGCACACTTTCTACGGCGTCAGGCGCACTCTCATTTGGGTCCCGCACACTTTCTACGGCCTCCGGCGCACTCTCATTTGGGTCCCGCACACTTTCTACGGCGTCAGGCGCACTCTCATTTGGGTCCCACACACTTTCTACGGTGTTCTGCGCACACCCATTTGGGTCCCGCACACTTTCTACGGCCTCCGGCGCACTCTCACTTGGGTCCCGCACACTTTCTACGGCGTCAGGCGCACTCTCATTTAGGTCCCACACACTTTCTACGGTGTTCTGCTCGCACCCATTTGGGTCCCGCACACTTTCTACGGCCTCCGGCGCACTCTCATTTGGGTCCCGCACACTTCCCACGGCCTCCGGTGCACTCTCATTTGGGTCCCGCACACTTTCTACGGCCTCCGGCGCGCTCTCATTTGGGTCCCGCACACTTTCTACGGCGTCAGGCGCACTCTCATTTGGGTCCCACACACTTTCTACGGCCTCCGGCGCGCTCTCATTTGGGTCCCGCACACTTCCTACGGCCTCCGGTGCACTCTCATTTGGGTCCCGCACACTTTCTACGGCGTCAGGCGCACTCTCATTTGTGTCCCACACACTTTCTACGGCCTCCGGCGCGCTCTCATTTGGGTCCCGCACACTTTCTACGGCCTCCGGCGCACTCTCATTTGGGTCCCGCACACTTCCTACGGCCTCCGGTGCACTCTCATTTGGGTCCCGCACACTTTCTACGGCCTCCGGCGCGCTCTCATTTGGGTCCCGCACACTTTCTACGGCGTCAGGCGCACTCTCATTTGGGTCCCACACACTTTCTACGGTGTTCTGCTCACACCCATTTGGGTCCCGCCGACTTTCTACGGCCCCCGGCGCACTCTCCATTTGGGTCCCGCACACTTTCTATGGCGTCAGGCGCACTCTCATTTGGGTCCCACACACTTTCTACGGTGTTCTGCTCACACCCATTTGGGTCCGGCACACTTTCTACGGCGTCAGGCGCACTCTCATTTGGGTCCCACACACTTTCTACGGCGTTCTGCGCACACCCATTTGGGTCCCGCACACTTTCTACGGCCTACGGCGCACTCTCATTTGGGTCCCGCACACTTTCTACGGGGTCAGGCGCACTCTCATTTGGGTCCCACACACTTTCTACTGGCCTACGGCGCACTCTCACTTGGGTCCCACACACTTTATGCAGCGCCCGGCGCACTCTCATTTGGGTCCCGCACACTTTCTACTGGCCTCCGGCGCACTCTCATTTGTTTCCACACACTTTCTACGGCGTCCTGCTCACTCTCACTGGAGCCACGTACAATTTCAACAGCGTCCTGCACACTTCCACTTGGATACCGCACATTTTATACGGAGCCCGGCGCACTCCCACTTGGGTCCCGCACACCTTCTACGGCGTCAGGCGCACTCTCATTTGGGTCCCACACACTTTCTACGGCCTCCGGCGCACTCTCATTTGGGTCCCGCACACTTTCTACGGCGTCAGGCGCACTCTCATTTGGGTCCCACACACTTTCTACGGTGTTCTGCTCACACCCATTTGGGTCCCGCACACTTTCTACGGCCTCCGGCGCACTCTCATTTGGGTCCCACACACTTTCTACGGCATCAGGCGCACTCTCATTTGGGTCCCACACAGTTTCTACGGTGTTCTGCTCACACCCATTTGGGTCCCGCACACTTTCTACGGCCTCCGGCGCACTCTCATTTGGGTCCCGCACACTTCCTACGGCCTCCGGTGCACTCTCATTTGGGTCCCGCACACTTTCTACGGCCTCCGGCGCGCTCTCATTTGGGTCCCGCACACTTTCTACGGCGTCAGGCGCACTCTCATTTGGGTCCCACACACTTTCTACGGTGTTCTGCTCACACCCATTTGGGTCCCGCACACTTTCTACGGCCTCCGGCGCACTCTCATTTGGGTCCCGCACACTTTCTATGGCGTCAGGCGCACTCTCATTTGGGTCCACACACTTTCTACGGTGTTCTGCTCACACCCATTTGGGTCCGGCACACTTTCTACGGCGTCAGGCGCACTCTCATTTGGGTCCCACACACTTTCTACGGCGTTCTGCGCACACCCATTTGGGTCCCGCACACTTTCTACGGCCTACGGCGCACTCTCATTTGGGTCCCGCACACTTTCTACGGGGTCAGGCGCACTCTCATTTGGGTCCCACACACTTTCTACGGCCTACGGCGCACTCTCACTTGGGTCCCACACACTTTATGCAGCGCCCGGCGCACTCTCATTTGGGTCCCGCACACTTTCTACGGCCTCCGGCGCACTCTCATTTGTTTCCCACACACTTTCTCCGGCGCCTTCCTCCCTCTCACTGGAGCCACGTCCAATTTCAACAGCGTCCTGCACACTTCCACTTGGATACCGCACATTTTATACGGAGCCCGGCGCACTCCCACTTGGGTCCCGCACACCTTCTACGGCGTCAGGCGCACTCTCATTTGGGTCCCACACACTTTCTACGGCCTCCGGCGCACTCTCATTTGGGTCCCGCACACTTTCTACGGCGTCAGGCGCACTCTCATTGGGTCCCACACACTTTCTACGGTGTTCTGCTCACACCCATTTGGGTCCCGCACACTTTCTACGGCCTCCGGCGCACTCTCATTTGGGTCCCACACACTTTCTACGGCATCAGGCGCACTCTCATTTGGGTCCCACACAGTTTCTACGGTGTTCTGCTCACACCCATTTGGGTCCCGCACACTTTCTACGGCCTCCGGCGCACTCTCATTTGGGTCCCGCACACTTCCTACGGCCTCCGGTGCACTCTCATTTGGGTCCGCACACTTTCTACGGCCTCCGGCGCTCTCATTGGGTCCCGCACACTTTCTACGGCGTCAGGCGCACTCTCATTGGGTCCCACACACTTTCTACGGTGTTCTGCTCACACCCATTTGGGTCCCGCACACTTTCTACGGCCTCCGGCGCACTCTCATTTGGGTCCCGCACACTTTCTATGGCGTCAGGCGCACTCTCATTTGGGTCCCACACACTTTCTACGGTGTTCTGCTCACACCCATTTGGGTCCGGCACACTTTCTACGGCGTCAGGCGCACTCTCATTTGGGTCCCACACACTTTCTACGGCGTTCTGCGCACACCCATTTGGGTCCCGCACACTTTCTACGGCCTACGGCGCACTCTCATTTGGGTCCCGCACACTTTCTACGGGGTCAGGCGCACTCTCATTTGGGTCCCACACACTTTCTACGGCCTCCGGCGCACTCTCACTTGGGTCCCACACACTTTATGCAGCGCCCGGCGCACTCTCATTTGGGTCCCGCACACTTTCTACGGCCTCCGGCGCACTCTCATTTGTTTCCCACACACTTTCTACGGCGTCCTGCTCACTCTCACTGGAGCCACGTACAATTTCAACAGCGTCCTGCACACTTCCACTTGGATACCGCACATTTTATACGGAGCCCGGCGCACTCCCACTTGGGTCCCGCACACCTTCTACGGCGTCAGGCGCACTCTCATTTGGGTCCCACACACTTTCTACGGCCTCCGGCGCACTCTCATTTGGGTCCCGCACACTTTCTACGGCGTCAGGCGCACTCTCATTTGGGTCCCACACACTTTCTACGGTGTTCTGCTCACACCCATTTGGGTCCCGCACACTTTCTACGGCCTCCGGCGCTCTCTCATTTGGGTCCCACACACTTTCTACGGCATCAGGCGCACTCTCATTTGGGTCCCACACAGTTTCTACGGTGTTCTGCTCACACCCATTTGGGTCCCGCACACTTTCTACGGCCTCCGGCGCACTCTCATTTGGGTCCCACACACTTTCTACGGCATCAGGCGCACTCTCACTTGGGTCCCGCACACTTTCTACGGCCTCCGGCGCGCTCTCATTTGGGTCCCGCACACTTTCTACGGCGTCAGGCGCACTCTCATTTGGGTCCCACACACTTTCTACGGTGTTCTGCTCACCCCCATTTGGGTCCCGCACACTTTCTACGGCCTCCGGCGCACTCTCATTTGGGTCCCGCACACTTTCTATGGCGTCAGGCGCACTCTCATTTGGGTCCCACACACTTTCTACGGTGTTCTGCTCACACCCATTTGGGTCCGGCACACTTTCTACGGCCTCCGGCGCACTCTCATTTGGGTCCCGCACACTTTCTACGGCGTCAGGCGCACTCTCATTTGGGTCCCACACACTTTCTACGGGGTTCTGCGCACACCCATTTGGGTCCCGCACACTTTCTACGGCCTACGGCGCACTCTCATTTGGGTCCCGCACACTTTCTACGGGGTCAGGCGCACTCTCATTTGGGTCCCACACACTTTCTACGGCCTCCGGCGCACTCTCACTTGGGTCCCACACACTTTATGCAGCGCCCGGCGCACTCTCATTTGGGTCCCGCACACTTTCTACGGCCTCCGGCGCACTCTCATTTGTTTCCCACACACTTTCTACGGCGTCCTGCTCACTCTCACTGGAGCCACGTACAATTTCAACAGCGTCCTGCACACTTCCACTTGGATACCGCACATTTTATACGGAGCCCGGCGCACTCCCACTTGGGTCCCGCACACCTTCTACGGCGTCAGGCGCACTCTCATTTGGGTCCCACACACTTTCTACGGCCTCCGGCGCACTCTCATTTGGGTCCCGCACACTTTCTACGGCGTCAGGCGCACTCTCATTTGGTCCCACACACTTTCTACGGTGTTCTGCTCACACCCATTTGGGTCCCGCACACTTTCTACGGCCTCCGGCGCACTCTCATTTGGGTCCCACACACTTTCTACGGCATCAGGCGCACTCTCATTTGGGTCCCACACAGTTTCTACGGTGTTCTGCTCACACCCATTTGGGTCCCGCACACTTTCTACGGCCTCCGGCGCACTCTCATTTGGGTCCCACACACTTTCTACGGCATCAGGCGCACTCTCACTTGGGTCCCGCACACTTTCTACGGCGTTCTGTGGCGCACTTCTGAGTCAAACCATGCGGCGTTCCAAAAAGTACTTCCGAGATCCCGCCGTTTTGATTGAAGCGTTGCCCCGTCTCAGGGAGCGTTCAATCCTGAGCAAAAGCCTATCAGTAACGGTGTTTATTTCATTAGTTCATTTTTACGAATGAGTAAACGTCGGATGGTTTATATTACCATGTTTACGTGTTTTTGTCTTTCTTGACCCTCAATTTTGAGGTTCCACAAAAATTGAGCTACAAACTTCAAAATTTCACAGGAGCTAGGTGCAATCATAACCAACTTTGTGGTCAAAAATGAGCTTTCTAGCTCAACGATAAGTGTTCCAACAAGATCGTGTACGCCAACTGAAAAAAAGGAGATGAACCCTTTTTTCGACCAAAATCACGTGGTTTTGACGATTTTTCTCCAATCTCAGGTAACCATTCCGGACCATTTTTGAACAGTTATTCGGCTTTCTATTTCTAAAGTATAATAAATGCAAGAAGAACGGTCTTCCTACGTTTACTCTGGACCCTGATACTGAGATCAGGGGGTTGCGAGAGTGAATCAAAGCCGAATCTGGGCCAGTAGCAGTCCCCCAATGTGGTGACTTTAAAAAGGCAGCCAACCTGAGGTCGGTGACGCGTAGATGCCTCCTATGGTTGCCACCTTAGAACGAGAATCATTCTCGAAGAGTAGCGTTGAATGCAAAACTCTCAATAGTCGACGTATCTGTACCAGCACCGCACCAACCTACGAGGCGGATGCCCAACACAGCGCCTTAGACCACTAGGCCACATGTTCATGTGTGACGGACTTTTTCCGTTTTTCTACATACACTCCCTCCACAGTTCTTCGTATTCATTGCAACTTTGATCAAACTAGCAGTAGTAAATATGGGTTTTTTTGCAAATGTGTTTTTTTTGCATCATTCAGATATATTAAGTTTTCAACCTTGGATGATGGGAATTCGGATTTTTTCGCGAAAATCGTCAAAGCGGGAAAATGTCAGATCCAAAAAACGATTTTGAAAATTTTTTGTTGGGTGGCCACTTACCACTGAACCACGATACACAATACTTTGTAGCATGATTGTCGAGGAGCCAACCTCGTGTTTTTCTCACAATTTACCGGAAAGTTCAAAGGATTTTTTTTAATTATGAACTATTTTTATCCTTAGTTTGTTTCACGCTTCCCAGCCAACATAGAAGGAAGTGAACTTGAAGTGAAAGAGGAAAACGAAGTTTAGATAAAAGCCGCACTTAGATGAACTATTATACATTTAGTATCTAGTTTTCTGAAGAACGAAACCGTTTTTCAGCCATCTTTCTTAGATGGCTCTCTAAGCAAAGCTGATTTTATTTGTGGTGAGCGGTTATTGGAAAAAAAAAACTGGAAATGGTTGAATATGGCCACAGCAACTTCTAGGAATTGGAAGTTGAGCTTAGTAGACGACTAAAGCACGTGAAATCTATAAAGGAGACGTATTCATGTCAGCTGCGTACAATTTGACGTTAATCTCCCACTTATCTTCGCCAGGAACCATTGAAACATCGATAAAACTTTCGAACGTTTCGCCTGCCATTCCTATCAGCTGGCAGTGGAGCTGCATGGCCGCCAGCCGACGGGTGCAATTTTTCCTTGCCTACATAGTATAGTTGTACACGAACGAAATTTTCAAAAAATTTTCGAAAGATTTTTCGAAATTTTTTCCGTTCGTTTTCGTTCGTTCGAAATTTCGTCGAACGAAATTTTTTCAAATTTCGTTCGTTCGAAATTTCGTCGAACAAAATTTTGTCAAATTTCGTTCGTTCGAAATTTCGTCGAACGAAATTTTTTCAAATTTCGTTCGTTCGAAATTTCGTCGAACAAAATTTTGTCAAATTTCGTTCGTTCGAAATTTTTTCGAACGAAAATTTTTCGATTTTCGTTCGTTCAAAATTTTTTCGAACGAAATTTTTTCAATTTTCGTTCGTTCGAAACTGTTTCGAACGAAATTTTTCATTTTTCGTTCGTTCGAAAAGGTTTCGAACGGAAAAATTTCGATTTTCGTTCGTTAGACATTTTTTTTTTGAAATTGTACAACTATACTACATAGACAACGAGGTACGACGCCGTGCTGAGCTGGGGTGATAAGTGGACAGCGGACTGGTCGGATCGCAAGCGCTCCACTGCCCTTTCTTAGAACGCACTTGCTTCAAAAAGTCAGCACCATTGGACGTGCTCGACCCCATGGCCGCGGTATCGACCCAACTCCTCTTGGCTCCGCGCTCTATTTCTCTTTCTTCTGCGGTGGTGAGCGAAGTCACCACCCGTTTTTGCAGTCAGCCACCTCACAAAAGAACGCTCACTGCTCCCAGGTGGCTGACTGCAATGGTCATTAACCTGAGCGCCGCCTGTGCATTTCTATGCCGGCCCGTCCTTATCGATAGCCGAGAAACGATCGACCCAGTCATCACGCAGTGACAGCCTGTAGCTGCCACCTTCCGGGGGGGGGGGGGTTGCTACTGGCCCTGGTGAGCACTTCGCGCTCACCACAATTGGACGCAGCATGTTAGTAACCTTTTTTTAACTTCGTTCAAGAAAAAATGATCGCACGTCTGAATGGCGTCCTTGGTGAATTACTTCCAACGCAGCGCCAAGAAACGAATCGTAAAACTGCTCCTTGCGTTCTCCGCGCAACTATCCCTAGTTGATGTCGGCGGGAACTTCGAATTTGTCTTGAGCTTTATTTAAATGGGTTTTTCTTGACGTTTTTGAGGGGGCTCCTTGCAACCTTTAGTCACTATAGGGATATTACAACACGAAGACGTCAGAAACCTAAGTATGGTTTTCATCGTGCACGATGCCTTTAATCAATATAGCGAATAATCTCGAAGTTGAAGATTATGATGAGCACTGCCTTTGAACGCAAAAAAGGTACACGACGCAGTGTTTTTTTACGCAGCGTGAATTTCGGACAACAGAACATATTTGAACGAAGTTTTACAAGAATTTAGGCTACGACTGCCTTCAGACAGCACCTGAAGTTGCAGTGCTTTCTCATCTTTTTATGTCTCTATCCTTTCCTAACTATCTTCTTGGGGTTCTGAAAATGCAACAAAACTCACAGATATACAGAAGAACACGAAAATGGAAGCCACGAAAAAAAAGATGAAGAAACGAGTAAAAACAACGATTACTAGAACGAGAATTCAATACTGGATGCACGAGAGAAGCGAAAATGTGGTTTAGGGAGTTGGCCAATAATAAAATTGAGCATTTATTAAACTGCAAATTGGAGATAGACGTCGCGAAAATACGTTGCGTACTTGCAGACGCCCCTCATGCCGGCAAAAAATGGGTTAGGGAAAACAACCGGAGTTTTGTGCTGATGAATCAAAGGTGCTGGGTTATCCAACCCAAACTAATTCCTATACCCAGGCCTGGCGAACTCAGGGCTGGCGTTAATCCCTTTTTCGATGATGAATCCGGGCTGAGGATTATTCACCTAGAATGACAGGCTTAATAGCTACTACATACAAGATAATTCAGGGGCTGACCAGTACTCTGGAAGGGAAAATCGCGTAAACTTTAATCACCCTCGCCGATCGCGGCTTTCGCCGGGGAGGGTGATTCCTCACCGCAGACCTCGGCGGAGGTTACGCGCTTGTAGCGGATCGAGCGGTGTGCTGAAATGAGTTGCGTGCACATTGATCTCCGGCACACCGCTTCTCATAGATAAGTAGATGTGCAACTTTTGGTGGAGTACACTATACTCAGGTACTCAGGGTGATGGCCCGCGAGCCTCTATGCCGGGAATGAAGGCCGGCGCCACTTATTTTGAGAGTACCGGCCAGCGGCGAACCATGCTGCATGCGACGCACACGCAACGCTGATATTGGCTCGCCCGCGCACCAGAAAACACGATACGGCTACTCACAAAACACGCCACGCTTTCTTCAATTCTGCCGGTTGGAGTGACAACTGATGGTGCTCACGAATGATCACGTCTTAACGTGCTGATCACATGCACAGCCGGCTTCCGCCGCCATTGGCGGGGAGAGTGATTCCTCACCGCAGACGAAGCTTACGCCCTTGTAGCGGACCGAGCGGGGCATTTCTTGGCCGTGGACCCGGGGCGACATGCTTGAG
This sequence comes from Aplectana chamaeleonis, assembly GCA_029168955.1. Classification (NCBI taxonomy): domain Eukaryota; kingdom Metazoa; phylum Nematoda; class Chromadorea; order Rhabditida; family Cosmocercidae; genus Aplectana; species Aplectana chamaeleonis. The sequence goes on from JAPDOI010000742.1 coordinate 184,155, forward strand.
GTAAGTAATAATACAAATAATAGTGACAATATTGTGGAAGCCGCGGGTCGCTGTCTAGCTGGTAAAGGTCAGTGGGCCGTCGACATGCGGCTGGACGGCGCCCCAAGCGCAGGCCTTCCACGCAAAAGGACCGCGAGAAAGCTGGAAAAGGTCGGCCGGCCATCTACATGAAGTCGGCCGGCGAACCAAAAGCGGGCGGCCGGAGGACCGAGACCACGGGCTAGCTAAGAAGGGTTCGCGGGATATCACCCCGAGTACCTGAGTACTTGTTCCAAATGAAATTTATTTCGAATATTCGACTTTTAAAATGTAGTCGGATATGACATTTTCTCCACGGATATTGCACTTTTTCGAATATTCGACGTTTCAACTTTAGTCGGATATCGCACTTTTTCGAAATTTAACTTTTTTACTGTACTAGGATACCACACATTTTCGAATATTCGATTTCTCGATTAAAAATCGACTTTCTTTGGACTGGAACAGTCGCATACTCATCCGATTATCCGATTTGGAACAAGTATAGAGTATACACACTACACAATATGTTCAAAGAAGGTCATGCAAGCATTAGTTTGTATCCAAAAAAAATTCAACCATAAATGGGTATCCTAATCCGAAGGAGTACCACGCTGCCTTCATGAGCCCAGATTATTAAATGAAGGATTTCGATAAATCTCGAGATTACATCCTATATTAAACCTATATTTTTCATTAAGAAAGGAGAGGTTTTGCTCTCAATTCTAAAATAGGTACTCAAAATCTAGCAGCACTTCGCCACGCGCGTCATTTGCGTGAAGCCATCACAAAAGGAATTTCCATCAAGAACCGCGCGATTACAGAAAACTTTGGCTCTTGAAGCGCATCATAAAGAAGCAGTTTGAGCTGCGGATAGAACTGTTTTCAGAATTCAAAAATAGGAGTTACAAAAGCAATACGCAACATACCCACTCTATTCAGTAAAGTTATAGGCACCGGACTTTTCTTTGCCAAGGTCGCCAAATGCTCCCCGTTTGTACAAAACTGAGCGCGGGTATCGTGAATGACCAGCGGCTACTGGTTAAAGGCAGCATACACGCTCGCAAGCATAGTCGGGATTACAGCATAGATAAGTCCGCACGGCCCGTACAATGTCGTCAACGACGTTTGAAGCGCTGAAAACTGTCCAGGATGACAATATTTGACAATGTTTGAGCAATCTTGCTTTCCACGCCCGTATTTTCACACCCCTTCGAGTAACAGAATGAGAATCGATACTTGAGAAAACATGTGATAACTTAGAATGATAGCACTATAAAAAGGGAGTGCAGTAGAGAAAAAACTCGCTTTACCTCAATATAACATGTTTGCGCTCTGATAAAATCCTCCATTTCACGAGATCAGCCAAAGCAGAGCGGCATTCTCGAAAGTGGACGAGAGTCAATAGGTATGCAGACATGTTATACTCAAGTAAACCAAGCTATTTCTCTCGTGCACTCCCATTTGATAGTGCTATCACTCTCAATTATCACACGTTTTCACAAGTATCGATTCTCATTCTGTTACTCGTAGGGGTGTGAAAATACGGGCGTGGAAGGCAAGATTGCTGAACATTGTCGAACATTGTCCTCCTGGACAGTTTTCAGCGCTTCAAACGTCGTTGACGGCATAGTACGGGCCGTGCGGACCTATCTATGCTGTTATCTCGACTACGCTTGCGAGCGTGTATGCTGCCTTTAAGGCTTACGCTTGCGAGCGTGTATGCTGCCTTTAAGGCTATCACTTTGAGCGGAAAACGCTTTCGAGCTGGACGAATAATGAAGAAATGCATCACTTCGTGTTAATGCTACTTGAAAATGTTCTGGTGTTCCTCGCTGGAAGAAGAATTCGCAATTTCAGGTACACTGAAGCATAGCAGCATAGAGCACATACAGAATGGTGCTTCAGATATTCCAGTACGAAACCCACTTGCATATCAGAATGACGTCATCTGGCATCTTTGGATCCATAACATTTTTCTTATTTACGAGCAAGACAGCTCTGACAAATGAAACAGCTGCAGGTTCAACCGGTCGTTCTATGAGAACACGAGCCTGCGAAAGATAGTCTACGTAATTCGTCTAGTGTAAATAACAACGGTTGCATGCAACTTACGATGCCCTTAACCTTTAGTGCATTTATGAGAAGATTGCTTGCTTGTTTAACTGATGTACATTTCGTCCCGTTGACTGCTAATAAAGCATCGCCAATATAGAATGCACGTCGAGCTATACTATTGAATCCATTATCAGTACTTTCCACGTAGACCTAAACGGTGTTCAACCATGAAAGTAGGAAAGACGGATCGCTATTACGTAGTGTGTCATCCCACTAAACTCCCCGCATACTTCCCACCGCTACACATCTCGGATTGAACCCAGAATCCTTATTTTCATTCGTCGTTCGTCGGCGGCGCTGAGCGGTTGCCTCCTACACACTGCTTTCTACTCTACTGTTTTCTGTGAACTCCGGACTTGACCGCCAAACTATCGTCCTACCGTGATCCTGATCCAGCTCAAGACTGACTTCATTGCATTGTGATCAGATCCAGCTCAAGCGGGAGTTGTGTGCGACCCACAACTTAAAATATACCACGGTCGCTTGAACAGGTGTTTTCTTGATTGCAGTGTATCGTTTCTTTACCAATGATGAACGTTTCTCCGACTGCCTCTATTAAGCAAAAGAAGAAGTCAACGACAGCATCGCAAGAATCTGGAGAAGAAGATATTCTCAAAGTGATGGAAGAAGTGGCAAAATCAAAGACGGTCCCTGCATGCGTCAAAAAGGCACTCGTGGCAATCAATATGCAGCTGTCCCTTGTTCTCGCACACAAGGATCAGGTGATCGATAGCCTTACCCAGGAGAATCAGAAACTCCGCCAAAAAGTTGTTTAGCTCGAAAAGAAGGTCAGTGATGCCCCGGTTATTGATTCGATGTTGCCAGTTAATGATAGCGACTCTGACTCTTTTCACGAGGCTGAACGCCTAAGATCAGTAGTGATGATAGGTGTCCCGGAGAGTGATGCACTAAATGGTGGTGAACGTGTATGTCATGATTTCGCGTATGTTAGCAACATATTAGACTTTCTTGAAGTTGAATGTCGACCTTGTATGGTTTATCGTATGGGTGCAAGGACTGCAGGGAAGAACCGCTTATTAAAGGTGGTCCTCCCTGCTCGCTCTTTCCAGCGAAAAGTTCTGAAGTTAGCCCCGAGGCTAAGGGTTTTCTCCCTGGCTAGCGTATTCCTCAGAGAATCGCTAACTCCAGCGGAGTTAAAGCGGAGACGCGAGGCATGGCAAACCCGTCAGTCTATGTTACGAGCGAATTCGCCTGCACTCATCACACAATCTTCCAGTGAAGAGACGGTAGTGAATGCGCAGCGGAACTTAGACTCGACGGGAACAACAACACCAACTTTAAACTATATAGCACTTCTCAGGCTAATCTGAATACCGTATCATGATTTTATTCCAACATTCGATCACTTCCGAGAAACGCTATCTATGTTGACTTGGTTTTGAGAAAAAGTTTTGATCTGTACCTGTTCTCTGAAACATGGCTAAAACCCAATCACTGCGTACCATTGATGTTATGTTCATTATGTAAAGAGTACCAGACCATACGTTGTGATAGACCAACGAAGGCAGGTGGAGGAGTATTGATCCTGCTTCGAAATAATATCGGGTTTCTTGAGATCTTTTCTGAATCTGTACCTGATTCCTGCGAACTTTTGGCTATCGACGTTATTCATGCGAATCAGAAATTGCGTCTCATCTTAGTATATCGTACCCCATCATGTAGGACTATCTTTGGAGATCAATTGGATAAAGCCATGAGCGACTTGCTCACATGCGAGCACCCATCAATAATCGTAGGTGATATGAATTATCCTGATATTGATTGGGGCGACTTGAGTAAACCTGTTTCAGCTGAAAAAGCCTCTTTTGTGGATTTTGTACTGAGTCATAACTTGAATCAGCATGTAAATACACCGACAAGAGGTAATCATGTGCTAGACTTAGTGATGTCTAATCAAGATGGCATGATAACAAATACCAGAGTTCTACCACCTGTAGGCACGAGCGACCACTGTAGTGTGACATTTGCACTTAGTTGCGCACTTCCACCACCTAACCGCACATTTTGTCGGCAGTTCTCAAGATGTGATTACAACGAAGTGTCAAATTGGCTTCATTCCATAGCTTGGAGAGAAACCCTTGATAGCGTTCCAACCGTGAATGATAAATATGAATTATTCCTAAGCATTCTATGGGAGGCAGTTGACAAATTCGTACCCCTGGTTCCATATGACAGCAATCAAAAACATTTACCTCCATATTTGCATAACATGTTGGAACATCGAAGTTGTCTTTTGGAACTTGCACAAAAATCAAAATCGGAAAACGATTGGACTGAATATTTTGAATTTTCAAAAAAAATTTCATGCTAAATTGGTGAAATATAATACCAGCATTGAGAAAAGAATTATTGAAGGTCAAAAGAACGGTTTTTATGCGTACATTAATAAAAAACTCAAAAGTCCAACAAGCATAGGAACAATTATATATAAATAAACCATCGCTGTTAGCGACGAGAACAAGGCAAACGTTTTCGCTAACAGGTTTTGTGAGGTTTTTCAAGATGATGAAGGAGTCTGTCCTGAATATATGCCTACAGTCAAAAAGACTGGAAGTACCTTTCCATGGTTCGATGAAATAACGCTATATGGCTTACTGACCAAGTGGCTTTCGTCTGGGGCAACCACCCCTGATTTTATCCCATCAACGTTTGTCAAGAACATTGCTCATGTGTTGGCGCACCCCCTCTCTTACATTTTCAATCTGTCCATGATGTACTCGGAGATTCCTCAGCGGTGGAAACATTCTCTTGTCACACCGATACTAAAGAAGGGTCCCTCATATGATGCCAAAAACTATCGGCCTGTAAGTATAACATCACTATTCTGTCGCATGTTCGAAAAGGTACTAAAAGAACATATCACAAATCATCTAGAGGAAAACAAAATCATTCCTGATTGTCAACATGGGTTCTTGAAGGGCAAATCAGTGGAGACAAATCTGTTGGAGTCCATTGAAGACTGGACCAAATCCATGGAAGAAAGGAAAGCCTGCGACGTGATATACTTTGACTTTTCGAAAGCTTTTGATAAGGTTGAGCATAGCAAACTTCTGCATAAGGTTGAGAAACTAAAATTCCACCCCAATATTTTCAACTGGATTTCTAACTATCTAAAACAAAGAACATTCCAAGTGAAAGTGGGTTCGTCTTTTTCTTCCATCAGAGTAGTAAAAAGCGGCGTACCTCAAGGAGGAGTATTATCGCCAATACTGTTGAACATTTATACAGCCGATTTACCAGGCCTTGTCGAAAACTCTGCTGTAAAAGTACAACAGTTCGCGGATGACATAAAACTATACGGTGAGATCAGTGAACCAGGGCAAAGGGAGGCGATACAGAGTGCAATAGACAAAGTTGCAAAATGGTCAAAGCGGTGGAGCTTACCCATAGCACCCGAAAAATCGGCGCATGTGAGATTAGAGGTGTCCAACCTCCCGAATACCTACACTATAGGGGATACTGAAATTCCCACTGTGTCTCAGGTGAGAGGTCTTGGTTTTTGTTACGATGACAAACTAGATTTTCAAGAACATTATAAAATCTTGCAAAGGAAGGCTTTTTTACAGACGTATCGAATTTTCAAAGGTTTATCCACGAAAAATAGAAGTGTTCTAATGAAGGCATACAAAACATATGTCAGACCTATAGTTGAAAGTGGAGTCACGGCCTTGAATCCATATAAAAGAAGGGATAACGATGTTTTAGCAAGGGTTCAGAACAACTACACTAGGAAACTCTTGATTCGGACAGAAGGATTTGATTATTCATTGATACCGTGTGCTAAGATGAGAAACACTATTCTCAATCTAAACTCGTTGGAATCTCGTCGAAGGCTAAGAGACGCGTGTATGGTATTCAAACTACTATCTGGGCAGCTTGGTGTTAGAGTGTCCCGATTCTACAGTTTGATACAATCGAGAACCAGGGGAGGACAGGTCAAGATCTTATTTTCAACGCCTAGAACCAATTTGAGGAGGCACATGTTTACATGCAGGGCAGGCTTAATCTATTTGAAGCTGAAGTATACCGCCTTACCAATTATGCTTACTTACAGTTCGTTCAAACGCATGGCTGGTATGAAGTTACTGAGTTTTTAGATATGTATTAGGGTTGTTTTACACAATTATTGTAGCGTTTTATCTCACGCTTGTCTTATACGGCGTAATAAATGAATGAATTTCTAGAACACATAAGGCTGCCTCGTAAACTCTTGTCCAGTAAATGAACATGGTTTGCGACTTTCAATGCTTCACGACTAAACAAACGAAGATCTTGGCTTCGCAAATGCCGTTAAATTTCATCAGTTTTTTTCTTCTTTATCTGGGGTCGTTCTAGACAATGTTCTGTAATAAAAAAAAGAATCGATCATGTGATTCCATTTTCGCCTTGAATGATGGGTGCCCACATCTGAGAGAGCACTAGGGTTCCAGAATACTTCTGTCGCATTAGAGAATTATTTTCTGAATCCATATTTTTCGAAACGAAGTCGGGTAATCCTCAGCACACAGAAAGTGTCGGAAGCAGGATGGAGATGAGTTGTGAGGCCCTAGTTATACATCTGCGATTCGGTGCCGCCGGTTTTCGCGAGACGTCTGCGATTGGACAGATTTCGAAATTGACCAATAGCATGCCGCGGAAGCCAGCGCCTGCGAAACGTTGGTGTATAACTAGGGCCTGAAACACTCGAGTTGGTCATGGATCTCTACAACTTTTGCAGTCATGCAGATATCCGTTCCTCAAGCTATTAAATTCAAATTAAGGTTATTTGCCTAGAACATGACCATACGAATCTCAAACCCGTACCACTTGTTGGCCACAAAAAATCAGATACATTGCATGAGATTGCGAAAAAGTGATACTGTGTAGCATTTTTTTTGGAAGTGAATTTGAAATAAATTGTGCAATTTCGCACCTGAAAAGTACCTCACTTTAACGTGAATGAAAAGAAGCAAAATTCGTATATCAGCTGCACACTGTCGGAGCCTCTACACTAGATGTCTCGTCATGATCCTGTGGCGAACAATTTCATAGGGAAGAATTTTCAAAATATGCTCCATTTCGCTTAATTTTCGACTGCCATCGACCGTCAAGAAAGTTCTACAAAAACTTGTTTTCACCCAGTGCCATAAGACAAGCCAGTAACGGTTAAAATTTCCAAGGGCTGCCCCCGATCCACAGTACCCCTTTTCGTAGCGGGACCAGCATGGATTCTTGGCTCGCATGCACCCATGGATTCTTGGTACGGTTCTTCGATCAATATGCCTCACATATTCGTCATCACAGTGTACGCTGTGGAAAACTGTTCAAACTGGACGTTTTTTTTTCGAAAACGGCTGAAATTCTGTCTGCGGGGCCATTTTCTCGTATGTGACGTCATTTTATCGACCGAATCTATGTTTGCTGTCAGATAGCAGAAATATTGAAGAAAAACATGAACGAGAAGACCTTCTTCGTGGTTAATGATATTTTTCACACATTTTAATCATTTTACTCTTCTGTAGTGCTTCGAAAAAAAACGAATTGATCATCTTCAAATTTGCTTCTCTTCAATCCAGTATGTTATTTTAGCTTTGTTTCATCTGTTCTTAAGGCCCTTTATTGGAAACACCATGGAGAGTATGACCCTGCATCAGGGTTGAGCAGGCCGTTGTGGAGATTTTTGTCGCGGCTACGACCCCCCTTTCCTCTTTTTCCAGAAAAATCCCCAAAATTTTACGACCCCTGGGACCAAAATTTTTTGAAGCTTTATTTAGTGTCTAATTGTCAATTTTGTCAAAAAAGTGTCAATTTTCTAAACAGCTCTGTATATAATCTGCTTTTATATTGTTGAAAATGCATACACATCGCACGCGACTGACTATTCCTACCTCATTTTACCTTACCATGCGGTTTGAAAAAATCCTATTTTTTTCCAAAATTTTACGACCCCTCCCCAAATTTTCATTTTTTCCAAAAATTTTACGACCCCCCCTTGTGACCAGTCACAACGCTGCTCAACCCTGCCCTGCATGAATTGCTTATGCTTGTGTCAATAACGAATAAAATGAACGATTTGTCATCGACGAAGACCGAACAGATGCGCCACGAATGCTTTCGCCTCAATCATCAAGAAAGTTTTCGTAGAAGTTTTTGAAAGCTGTTTAACGATAAAGTCATCTCAACGGAAAACACAAATTTAGCATGCACTCACACCGTTCAAACAGTGCTGAATCTATGGGGTACTGTGGATCGGGGGCAGCCCTTGGAAATTTTGACCGTTACTGGCTTGTGTGCCATAAGTCACATTCTGAATTAACCTTGAAGGCAGTGTTCACGATAAAAAGCCGTATTCTACTGTGCTTATCTGGGCCAAATTACGGATTGCGTCTCGACACGCTTTGCGGCCGCACGCTCCCGAGTCGGAAAAGCTTCCAGCGTCGCAGCCGCCGATCTACTGACTCTAGGTGCGTTTTGGCAACTGGAAAGCAAGAAGATTTGAAGAAAATTGTATAAAAAGGCCACATCGAGTCGGCTTTGGCGCTGGAAACCCGACTGACTCGAGTGCGTGCGGCCGCAAAGCGTGCCGAGACGCAATCGCAGACCGGAGTATGACCCAGAGAAGCACAGTAGGTTTCTATGTTTTTTTAGTAGGTAAGTCCTTTAAGTAAAGGTTAACAGGAAAAAGTCCCCACAGACTACTCAAACACCGGGGAAACACTGTTTGAAGGATTCTCTGAAAATTCTAATTACACATATTTGGTGTTTCGGAGACTGCGGACAAAGCGTCACACCTGACGTCCGCAATTGTTTTGCGTTCCAAAATTTACCGAAAACTCTTGAAAAATAAGGTGAGCCAATGCACATGCTTGGATGTTAGAACCTTTCGCGATAAAGAATATTCAAAAATTTAGTGCCTGTTGATGTTGCACCATAGTTAAAAGGGATTTTTCCGGTGGTTTGGTTATTATTACGATTTACGGTGGCTTCACCATAATTATACATACGTTTTACGATTTATGAATTTTAAAATTTCATTTACGCAATCCACTGGTTGGAACCGCTTTCATTTAATTTTTTTGCTTTCTACTCTTTTGTACTTGTACTAACAAAGCTCAAACCCTTGGTTTTCACAAAAATAGCGGATGTTTCTCTCGAGAACACTGCCTTTAAAAGACGTGTTCTTTGAAGACCTGTCCTACTCTTTCGGATGAGAAGACCCACTAGAGAAATTTAGTGAGAATCGTCAATACCATTGGAGCCGCTGAACGGTTCAGTCGTTTTCGAACACTAACTGGTAGAAGTGGCCAACCGAGCGATTGGTGAAGTGCGCGAAGCGCACATCGATTTGGCTTTAGGGGTCTGCAGAGTTGCAGTGACCGGCGAGTGGTCGCCGAGCGTCAGCCTTAACGCAGCGACAAAAATGTTTCCGAACATTATCGTCGCCGCGTCGCTTGCTGCTCGCTGACAGTGACGCAGGGCCGCCGCGGAGTCAAAACACTATGCGGTGCAGCCTCGTTGCCACTCACGCTGCGTCGGTCGCCCTCTTCGCCGAATGTAATTGATATTGCATCAACCAGCTCTGCTCGTCACTGCGAGCAACGCCGCGACTTAAACTCTGCAGACTCCTTTTGAATCAGCGACGTGATTCTAAAATCGAGGTTCGGAAAAAAACCAGAAAAATATTTTTTTCTGCGTTGAATACAGCTAAAAAAGTGGAATAAACCACCGAAAAATGGTCTGGAATGGTTTCCTAAAATTTGAAAAAAAAAGTCAAATTCGCCTTAATTTCGGTCGTAAAGGTCATCTTTTTCTCAGTTGGCGTTCACGATCTTGCTGGAACACCTCCTGTCGACCTAAGGAGCTCATTTTCGGCAAGGAAGCTCGTTATGATTGCACCTAGCTCCTATCAAATTTTGAAGTTAATAGCTCAACTTTCGCGGAACTTTAAAATTATTATAAGCCACCTGACTTTTACTCATCCGTAAAAATGAACTGATGAAAATCAACACTGTTACTAATTGGCGTTCGCCTAGGATTGTGCCCTTTCTGAGACGGGCTTACGCTTCAATCAATACGACGGACCTTGGAAATACTCTTCGAAACGCCGCACGGTGTGACTAGGGTTCCAGGAGTGCGCATGATGCCGTAGAAAGTGTCTGGGACCCATATGGGAGTGCTGAGAGCGAGACGATTATAAGTTGCCAACGGCATCAAATTTTCACGGTAAACGAAATTGATGATACTCAATTGATAAAAGGTAGGGTATAAAACAAATGAAGAGCGGTGTATTACGTTCACACACCGTCTTTCTCCAGAGGTAAGCGGCTGAAGCTCTAAACAGACTAGGAAGTAGGGAAACAGCCTCACCGGTGATAGAGATATCAGGATATCGGGACCTAAACATGGAAAACTCTGGAAAGAAAAGCTTCTACACTTCCGTGATAGTTTTGTGCCGTTGGCAAATTATAAACTTGTCTGAGAGCGCGGGTGGGAGTATTTAGCTTCGGGGAACCGCTCTGCTCCTAAACAAATCATAAGTATCGACCAAACGTGTTCAGACAGGTAATTGCAGGTAAACATGTTTTGTCACTTCCACAGGAATGTTTTACCGTTAGGAGCCGGTCGGCTCCCCGAAGCTCTATACCGCTATTCCTGAGAGCGCCGGGAAAGTGTGCGGGACCGAAGTAGTAGTGCGCCGAGCGCCGGGGAAAATGTGCGGGACCCAACTGGGAGTGCGCCGAAAGCCGGGGAAAGCGTGCATTACCCAACTAGCAAGCACAGGAAATCACGGAAAGCATAGGAGAAGGAGACTTGATACGAGAATGATGTATAAGATCATTCATGGGAGTTCTGGTATCAAGGCTAGCCGGCTGTTCAACCTGAGACCATCAACCACTTGGGGAGAGCCGGTGAAATTGGGCCTCGTTGGGGCCAGGAGGAATGTAAGACAGCACTTCTTTGGCAATAAGGCGGGGTCTGAATTCAACGAATTACTTCGGTCAGGTTTGGTAGTTGGGAAATTCACTGAATTCAAAAAGGCGCTTGAGAGTTATCTGTTATCCCAAGAGCGATGTCTGTAAGATCTTATTTCCTCATGGTGCCGGTGTATGCCTAATGGTCAGTTCATCCATTTGCTTTATTATTGTCCGGTTATCTTTTGTCTCTTTGATTGCCGTTCAGGTGTTTCTTTTTGTTGTCTGTCTTTGACACGGTTCTACTGTGTAATGAATCAAATCAAATCAAATCAAATCAAACTAGGAGCGTCCAGTATACTTGTTCCGACTCGAATAACCGGATGAGTATCCGACTGTTTCAGTCGGATAAGAAAGTCTACTTTTTATTCGAAAAAGTGCTATATCCGACTATAGTCGAAAAGTGGAATATTCGAAAAAGTTCGATATCCGACTAAAGTCGAAAAGTCGAATATTCGAAAAAGTGCGATAACCGACTATATCGAAAAGTCGAAAAGTCTGATATTACAATCTGAAAGAAAAAAAAGTGCTCGTCAATCACACTCCTCGAAAATAATTACGGTCATCCGGAATTCTGTATTTAATTTTAGTAATTCATTTGAACATATTATTCATTTATATTTGCTTTTGGAAGAAACTTTGTGGGTGTTAGTCAGATGGGAGCGATTTTTTTTGAGAAACCTTATTGATGTTGCAGGCAGACTCCCGCTATTTGTTGGACGACTACGGTGCGTGTCCAAACTATAGAGGCACCATATTTTCGTGGGATAATTAAATCGATGGATCGTAGTGGGCATCCTTGTGTGTGTCTGTCAAGTTTTCCCTTTCGTATCCAACAGCTCGCAGCTCTGCCCATGGGTAGCAAGATGCTCCCAAGGGAGCGGCCTGTTACGCCCTCTCATTCCGTAGTGCAGGATTTTTCGGGTGCTGGCGACGCTCGCTTAAAGGCAGCAGACACGCTCTAAAAAATTGTTGAGATAACTACGCTACTTGGGTCGTATGGCCCCTAGCAGAAAACTGACGCCAATGGAAGCGTCAAAAACGAGAGAAAACTACTAACCCGTCGCAGTGCAGTGCACTGCGAAAGCGACCGATTACCGCACGGTTTCCACATTTCAGGCGTGGCATCCCCTTTCGAGCCAGCGAAAGCGACAGGTGCTGCAATCTGTTCTTGCGACAGCATTTTTCTACTGTGTGGGCCTGCTCCCGGCACGATTCGTAACAGTTGACCGCACCTGTCGCGGTCGCAAACTTCTGGTATAACAATGACCTTATAGTTCTGATCAGGACAGGGTGGATCGATCAAGGGGAGAATCTTCCACCTTTTTTTCAGCGTTCTCGACAAGAATTTCCGTAGTTCGTGAAGGTGACGTAGCTAAAATTCCAGTAACTGGGGCTAATATGTCCGTAGTTTAATTAAGTTCTCACGACAAAATTAGACTAGATGCATCCAAATACCTGGTAATCTCCTGTTCTTGTGTGAGGCATCTCGCGACCTGTTGGGAGAGAGCAGGTTCTCCCAGCAAGAATTATTTCTAGAATCACGGGTAACAGTGCTGTCACCCGGCGGGATGTCTAGGGGTGTGGCCGACCTCTTCCTTGCCAACCGTTTATTCAAAGAGTGGTGATCGTTAACCAGCTCTCTGCTGCCGAATACAAGGACAAAAGTGCATCATACTCCATAATGCTCGGCTTTTATACCGGCATACGATAAACAGGCAACCCACGATATGATACTAGGTTATCTACAAACATGAAAATAACATGGAGAGCGGCTAGTATGATATTGTGGTTTGGAAAAGGATTGCTTCTGCGCACACCCCTCGTTACAGAATCTCGGTTTGGAAGATAGTTTCAAACTTGGCACTCTCACAAAATGAAGAGCAGTAAAGGTTCTTAACACTGCCCAAGCTTCAGAAAAATCTGCTCTGTGGTTCTCGAGATATTGAAAAATTTGTGAATTTTAAAATGTGTGTCTGTGTGTCTGTGTGTGTGTGAGTCCGGTGAAACTTTTGAATGATAAGAAACATGGTTGGCCAATTGAGAGAAATGAGGTGGTATTGTGATAAGAGTGAATTGATTGCAAGCGTTAGAGTAGGTCTGCTTCGCGTCCATTAGGAACCGTATGCACACCGTTTATTGTGCGGGGTCCGACTGGAAGTGTGCCATGCGCAAAGGAACGTGCGCGGTACCCCACTGGAAGTGTGCCAAACGCCACATAATGTGTGTGGGATCCGATTGGAAGGGCGCCAAGCACCAGGGAACGTGCGCGGGACCCGATTGAAATTGCGCAAAGCGCAGGGGAGAGAGTGCGAGACCCAATCAGGAGTGCGCCAAGCGCCGGGGAGCGTGTGCGGGACTTGAATGAAAAGGCATCAGGCGCCCGGAAAAGTGTGCGGGACCCAACTGTGAGTGCGCCAAGCGCCTGGAAACGTCTGCGGAATCCGAACGGAAATGTGCCAAGCGCCACAGAACGTGTGCGGGACTCAACTAGGATTGCGCCAAGCGCTGGGGAACATATGCGGTGCCCAACTGGAAGTGCGCCAAACCCCACATAACGTGTGTGGGACCTGACTGGAAGTGCGCCAAGCGCCGGGGAACGTGTGCAGGACTTGATTGGAAGTGCGCCAAGCGCCAAGGAATGTGTGCGGGACTCAAATGTGAGTGCGCCAAGCGCCGGGGAACGTTTACGGCACCCAACTAGGATTGCGCCAAGCGCCGGGGGACATATGCGGTGCCCAACTGGAAGTGTGCCAAACCCCACATAACGTGTGTGGGACCTGACTGGAAGTGCGCCAAGCGCCGGGGAACGTGTGCAGGACTTGATTGGAAGTGCGCCAAGCGCCAAGGAATGTGTGCGGGACTCAAATGTGAGTGCGCCAAGTGCCGGGGAACGTTTACGGCACCCAACTAGGATTGCGCCAAGCGCCGGGGGACATATGCGGTGCCCAACTGGGGGTGTGCCAAACCCCACAGAACGTGTGTGGAACCTGACTGGAAGTGCGCCAAGCGCCGGGGAACGTGTGCAGGACTTGACTAGAAGTGCGCCAAGAGCCAAGGAATTGGTGCGAGACCCAACTAGAAGTGCGCCAAGCGCCGGGGAACGTGTGCAGGACTCAAGTAGAAGTGCGTCAAGCGCCTGGAAACGTGTGCTGGACGCACCTAGGACTGCGACAAGTGCCGGAGAACGTGTGCAGGACCCAGATATAAGTGCCCCAAGCGACGGGAAACGTGTGCGGGACCCAAACATAAAAGCGTCAAGCGACGGGAAGCGTGTGCTGGACGCATCTAAAGCTACGCCAAGTGCCGGCGAACTTGTGCGGGACCTAAATATAAGTGCACCAAGCGACGGGAAACGTGTGCGGGACCCAAACAGAAGTGCGCCAAGCGTCGGGAACGTGTGCGGAACCCATCTAGAAGTGCGCCAAGCGCCGGGAAACGTTTGAGGGACACAAACAAAAGTGCGCCAAGCAACGGGAAACGTATGCGGGGCACAAACAGAAGTGCGCCAAGTGTGGGGAAACGTTTGCGAGACCCAACTACAAGTGCGCCAAACGCCGGGGAACGTGTGCAGGACCCAAGTAGAAATGCGTCAAGCGCCGGGCCACGTATGCAGGACCCAACTAGAACTGCGCTGAGCGCAGGGGAAGGTGTGCGAGACCCCACTAGGAGAGCGCCAAGTGCCGAAGAACATGTGTGGGACCCATCTAGAAGTGCGCCTAACGCCGGGAACGTGTGGGCCAGAAAAAGATTGTGGGACCCAACTGGGAACGCGCAGAGCGCCAGGAAATGAGGATGGAGCCCTATTGAGAATGCAGAGAACGCTGGGAAAGTGATTGGGACACAATTTTTTCGCGTTTTTAACACTCAACTTCATCTTGTAACTTGGTTCACTGATTGTTCGGTTTCCGGCGTGTTCATGTGAGCGCAATAAACATATAAACAATAAATAAGTATAATTTGAAGTGCGCATAGCGCTGGGAAAAAATGTGTGTAGGCCAGTGTTACTAGTTAAATGTGCGAGAGGTAGGACACGATTAATCCAAGCTCGAAACTTCTCAGAGTCTCAATAGATTGAGAAATACATTTCGATAGCTTCATAGCGAGAAAATAGTACTCAATAAGTAATTTCCGTGTTGTTCAGTGAAATTGCTGCGGATTTCGCCACCAACATCCTTCTAAGTGTCGTGTTGGGTGTTTATTACGAACTGCTGATACTGCTCGAGTTCATTTGAAGGTATTATACTAGACGGGGGGACACTCAAGATTCCTTGCAAGTGGAGACCCAAGGTTCATTCATTATATAAGCATTTTTGCTGTTATAAGATGCCTGATGGCATTATCAGTCTTTATTTACCCAAAGATTCCATGGAAATACTCAGATTTATAAAAGCGGTATGATTCATTCTTCACTTAAAGGCAGTGTTCACGATGATTTTCACTTCCGATTTTTTCACATAAATCAAAGCGTTGGCCTCCAAGTGTTACCAGAATTACGAAGAAACGGCGAAAAACGCATTAAAACGCCGTATTTCAGTGGAACTATTCTCTGGCCTGGACTAGTTGTCCGATTAGATGAACATGGCATCGGGGGTTGTGACCGGTGAAAAATGGGTCAGCCGAAAATGAAAAAATAATTTTTGCAAAACAGTTTTAGTTAGGGTCCGAAGGAAGGGACGGAACAACAGATTGCGGAAAATGGCAAAGGACGGGTCCACAACACTTTTCATCGTCACAACGAACAGTTCCTGCGAGAGTAAAGTGGCGGGGTGATAGTAAAGGATTTGGTGCCTTTCTGGTCCGCTTTTTCTCAGTATCTCCGTTCTTTTGGTTCTACCCGGGGGTCAATTAATCGATATAGCGCATAAACTCAAAATTGAAGTTTATCGTGAACACTGCCTTCAACTTATGAGTGATCAATCCTCTCCTGAACAAGGTGCGTACCCGTTCAGCCTTATACGTTTGAAATGCTTCACACGCGGGTATATACCGCTGAGAGCCATGCAAATCCCATCGTTCTCTACATGACCGCTCACAATTCCGATCTTTCAAAGGCTTCATCCGATAAGTGGCAAATAAGGGCTAATGCCCAACCTTCCGACACACTCTGGGATCCAGAAACGCGATCAAGATCGCTGTCTTTAAAAGGATTTGAGAGTATGTTCTATTCTTTTTCTCCGTACGGTTCGAAACTACTCATCGGGGGAACTTTGAGGGTACTATCCTAGACGGAGGGTGAAAAACTTTTGGGGGGAATCCAAAATTAATGTGAAGAATAAGAGATACCGCTTTCAGAAATTGACGTATGACCATGGAATTCTGAAGAAAGTATAAGTGATAACGTTATCACTTATCTGATAACGGAAGAAATTTACATTTCATAGATGAATATTTTCGTTTTCATGCAGGACTCTTTAGTACCCCTCTCCCCAACTTATCTGCACGAACAGGCGCACACGGGATTAGGTGCAAATCTAGTTGGGGGGGAAGCACTGAAGCACTCATCCGTTAAATGAAAATTTCTGCCGATATGAGATGCCTGATAGCGTTTCAAGTCATTGTTTCCCTAGAGACTCCATGGAATTTCTCCAATTTCTCAAAGCGATATCATTCATTTTTCCTTTGAATTACGAGTGACTCCCCCCTTGAACTAGTTTAGCACCCGTCCAGTAAGTGTGAAATGCATGGCGCGCGGTTCCCGCAGGAGATAGACGATTTTAAATTGCCACCGGCACAAAATTCTCACGGTAAACAAAAATGATGATACTCAATTGATAAGTGGTAGGATACAAAAGAAATTGAGAGCGGTGTGTTTTCAATCACACACCGTCATTCTCCGGAGGCTGAGCTGAACACACTAGGGATTAGGGAAACAGCCTTAGCGGTGATAAAGATAACACGATATTGGGGTCTACTCATGGAAACTCTGGCAAGAAAAACTACTTTACTTCCGTGAGAGTTTTGTGCCGGTGGCAAATTATAATCCTGTGCAGGAGACCATGCGTGCTCCATCCTTCGCAGCATGATCGCTCATTATTTAGTTTTTTTTTCAGAGGTTTCTTCGGATGATTTGCCACGGAGGGCTATTGCCCGAACTTGTGACACAATATATCATCGAGAAGCGAAACTATAATGGATTTGTCCAGGAGGATTTCAAGGTATGTTCAATATTTTTGTTCTGCTTCCTTTTTATTTTTGTGATAAGCTGTCCTCATCGCCAGAGCGGGCCGTATGAAAACCAGGCACGATGGAGGTTGCAAAAAAACGCCTTGTGTAACCAGTTATGGCTGGCACGGTCAATATGTATGAATTATGTGGGAAGATATCATAGATTTCATTCGAATCCCACCTTATATCATTAGAACTTCGGATGGGTGAGCCAAACCGGGTGTTTTTTCAACCCCACCTCATTCATGTCTTTCATAAATATTGACCGGGCTGGCTACGCCGAGTGCCCAACTATGACCGAGACCTTAGGGATCAAATTCACCTTTAGCGCCGTCATCAAAGCTTATTCGCGCAAAGGGTGAAATGTCCGCGAGTGATGGTTACCTATCATTATCAATCTTGAATGAGGAGTGCGGTCTGTTCTTACATGTGATAAATGGTTTCAGGAAACCCGCGCTGGACACGCTGCAGCCAAAAATGGAGTTGGCTGCTTGCTATCGCGATAAAACCCTAGAGCTCATAAAGAGGGCTTATGAAATGTCTACCCCGCTAGGAGGTTAATTTTGTTTACACAGCGAAGCTTGCCACCTCGCAGTGGGTCATGGCGGCTCCGGCCCGCTAGGATCCGTGGCCGGAAAGGGTCACCGAAATCTGGCAACAATGTCACCCCAATTTCGCAGTAAACCCGCATCATTTGGCGTAACATTCACCCTATTTTCGCGGCACATTCACCCAATTCTCATATATCCTAGCGGCAAATTCACCCATACAGTGAAATTAGCGCGGTGAATAAGAACTTCATGCTGAGTTGTACATGACCATCAAGTCTTTTTTGCTTAGGCATCAAGTCTCGAATCGGCAGAGAATATCAGGCATCTGTAAGCGGTATCATTCAAACTTTTCTTGAATTCTGAGTGGCCATCATCACACCTCCCGCTCAGCCTTAGGCAGCGTCCATACGTGGCGAGAGCGGGCGCTCCCGCTGTTGTGGCGCCTCTCGACGCTCCCAACGCTGGAGCAGATCGTACCCGCAAATTAACACAGGCAAGTGGCCCCTGCCTCATGTTGATTCAATTGGCAGCGTTTGATCGGGTGATCGATCGCGCGAGTCGGCGCAACGGCTGATAATTTCTCACGGTTTTCGACTTCCGTGGTGGGATTATGGAGAACAAGGGCATTGAAGATGACTATTTTGCGGCATTTGCGCCGCGAACATTATTTTGCTGCTGTTCCTCTGCATTTTCCCGGCTATTTCTCGGCTCTAAGGGGGAGGGGAAAATTCTGACCTTTAGCGGATCTAGAGATTCTGGATTTCTACAGTCTCTAATTCAGATCCGAAGGACGTGAAGTCACGAAGACAATGCCTCCGACCAAGTGTTCTTGTTAGTGATGCTGAGCCGCAGCGATCGAAATGTGTGCAAGCAGTACTTGAAGGAAGTTCTGTTAGTTTGCTATCCAATCCGGAACTTCGACGTGACAGGAGGGAAAGCGAAACGAGCACGGAAAGAAGAGCCGAACTGCTGCAGGAGTTCGACGAACGTCAGTGGGGTGAACATCAGAACGTGACCGCTGAAATACGATTTGCTCGACGGCGATCGAAAGCTGAGGGCGCGCAACGCAGGAGTCAAGAGGAAAACTTTGATGAAAGACGCACTCGACTGCAGTTGGACGCCGAGCGGAAGAAACGCAGTCGTCAAAACGAGACCGTTGAGAACAGACGCTCTCGTTTGCAATCGCAGGCTGAGAGCATGCGTCGCAGTCGACAGAAGGAAACGCATGAGGTTGCACGTGCTCGACAGCAGTCTAATGCTGAGCGCCAGTAACGCTATCGCCAAAACGAAACGGGTGAAGAAAGACGTAGTCGACAGCAGGCAAATACTGTGCGCCAGCAACGGAGTTGTCAAAAGGAGACCGATGAAGAAATACGTATTCGACAGCAGTCAAATGCTGAGCGGCAGCAATGAAGTCGTCAAAACGAAACTTATGAAGAGAGACGTAATCGACAGCAGGCAAATACTGCACGCCAGCTACAGAGTCGTCAGAAGGAGACCGATGACGAAAGACGGAATCGACAGCAGTCAGATACTACGCGCCACCAACGGAATCGTCAAAAGGAGACCGATGAAGAAAAACGTATCCGACAGCAGTCAAATGCTGAGCGTATGCGACGTAGTCGCCAAAACCAGACGATCCACTTTCCATTGGACGGAAGTTTTGATCTACTTCTCGACATTGCACACTCCTTTGCGAGAAGTGGAGGCCGCTTCGTCCTTAACCCCATCCTCCGCTTCAAAGCGCTCCGTCTCAGGAAGTCATCACTTCCTGTCCTAGACGTCCTCCGTTCGCTTCTTGTTAAATGCCTGAGAAGCCAGCGTTCGGATTCTTTCTGGACGTTTGGACTAGGTGTGCAAATCTTTGGAGCACTGACCAGGGAGGCTCAAACGCTTCAGTTGAACGACCACAAAGATCATCACGAATTATGTCTGCCAAGCTCAGTGAGTCGTGTTTTTTTTACTTTTTTATATTGATGTTATCGTCACAGGTACTTTTGCAACATTATTTCTCCAGAGAGTCGTGTACAAGAATGTGGTTACTCTTGCAAATAAGTATCACTCGCTGGTTGCTATGGCTCAAAAGCATTTCTCAAATGCCCTCGAACTCGTACTTAATAATGTGCGTGTGATGAAGAATCCGAGAAATGCTAGAGAGTCGGAAGACGATCGACTAAGACGTGAGGTGGGAGGTGTTCGTTATCATGCCCTAACCCAAGATCGTCCCTCTGACAAGCGAGGTGAGACTCACCTTAATATTAATTTTTTTGTTGATTTGTTATTCTGTTGATTTGTATTTTTATAGTGGAGAAAAGTTTTTTTCAGGCAAGAACATCCCATTCCGCATTCTTCTGGCCAAGATTTACAAGAACAAGATGACGAATCCAAAAGCACCGCAAACGGAAATCGTGCTAACAGGAGATGAGGTGCTCATACGTTTGTTTGGATTCATTCTGAATGTTTTTTTTCACAATGATCTCACACCACTAGCTCTCATTTACGGGTACAAAGTGCATTAATACGAGGTGTCGCTAAGAAAAAAGTTTGTCGAATCCTTCCTATCTTCTACCTTTGCCCGCAAATGAGGAGAGTTCACCTATATCAATCACAGGCTGAGGCGGAAACAATGATTGCGAACATTAGCGAGGGTCAGCAAGACATCGAGGAGTCACAAGCACAATCTCATGGCGTGCTAGAGACTGAGGCGGAGCTTCAGCAAGACGATGTCAGTCTATCTATGTGTTTTTTCGACACATAGCCTAGCTCCCTCATTTTGAGCCGGTCGAAGTTAGGCTTATCAGGCTTATCATGTCAGAATCTCCTTATCACTGTTATGCTTCACCATGAGCGACTGCTCCGCTGCTTGCTACGACAGACTCATCCGAGCGAGATTGACTTCATTTCTGAAAAATCTGAGGTTCATATCTTTTTTTTATTTAGGTCGAGCTGCGCGTTGTCACACTGATAGCCGAGGCGGATCTCCAAAACAAGGTGTCTGTACTGCTATGCGTTTCCTTTTTGAATCGTTAGGGTTTCCAATATCATTGCACGTATTTATTTATTCAGGCTAAGGAGAATGTTCGGGACAAACCGGAGGACCTAATTGTCATATACACTTGACCCCATGGGCCATCTCTCGCCAGTGACCTACACCAGATTGTGCGACAGCTGTTGCGTGCTTCCTTCAGAAGTCTGGCCAAGGATTCTGATTGCCTTCTTCAGCCAATTTAGGAATGCAACCCCTTCCCAGTTTCTCTCCGGCCTGAAAGCCATAAAGAAGTGTCTCCACTGTAAGAGTAGCACCTATGACGAAGATAAGAATGAGTGGACCTGCTCGTGCGGAGGCCGTTCCGTATTCACGATCATGATGGAACTGCGCCCTCATTACTCCGGGTTGAGGAATCTGAAGCGACGAATGGAAGAGGCAAGAAACATTGCTTTGTGGCTCTGTCAGATGAGCGAGGTGTACCGTGGAGGAAAGCTGGCGGCCCTCCACGAGACTCTTGCCGCATTTCCTACTCGCCTTTACAGGAAGACCACATTCGACTTTGTGAGGACACAAGAGGATGAACAAACCGAGGGCGTAGTCAGACATCGCTACGTTGCCCTCATCGCTAAGTTCCTTGACGAGATGCGCAAGATTGACGCTGCCATATGCTACTCTTGCAATCGCTACGTCCCTCAGGCTTTGGTAAATTTAAAACTTTTCATACACTATGTCCATAATTTTGTTGAACTGCTTCTAATTATTTTCGCAACAATTTTTGTTTATTTAGATAAGGTACGCCCTACCATATGAGGAATGGCACGAACCTCTGTTGAATTGGCGTCCACCTCAGCCACTACCCTCTCGTGTCCCAATCTGCAAGGAGTGTAAGAGCTACGGAATGAAGGTAAACGGACTACTTCTTTTCACAATAGTCCAAAAATTTCCTGATGTGAAGATACGAAATTATTTAGGGTAAGATCCCCCCTCTTTGTAAAAGTAACGGCCTTTTACGAGGAGACTTGCCAGAAGAGATTTCTGCTCTGAACTGGCTGGAGATGAGTATAATTCGACGCACGAGGCCCATCCAAGTTCGTAACTTCGTAATTTTTTTGTGTTCGTACACATCTTGATTCTTGAAACTTCTATTTGTGAGCTCAAAAGTCTCCATTCATTACAGTCGCTTGTGAAACTCTCCACCGCAGCAGCTACAAACGGTTACCTTGCTGCGCAGGGCTCCATAATGCACAAGCCGGTGCCTCTTGTTGAAACTCTGGAGCACGTGGTGGAGACGTTGCCTTCGATGGACAACCTCCTAATTGCTGTTGATACTAGTCTCGGAGGACCGGTGAAGAACAAGACGATGGTTAATCTGAATAAGGATCTCGTCCTTATGTTAGGAACGCAACTAACCATTTGGGCTTCGCTTACTACCTTAGGCATTAATTTGTAGGTGTTCCTCGCTTTGAAGTGGCCCGATCCGCAATCCTTTCTACAAGGATGTCAAGGTGGACAGGTTGTTCCAGGTCAGTTGAACATGGTATCCTTTTACAGAAAGTTTATACTTATGCTCTCTCAGATGGTAGCTGGCACTGTAAGGAATGAGGCTGATGAGGCGGAATCCCTCAACGGTGAGGTTACTTTGTCACGCAGACGACTCAATTTTATATAAATACTTTTGAATTATCACTGTTCAGGAATCCGATATGAACTATATACTCACTCAACAAGTTGTTGGACTAATGTCCAACTCGATCTTACCTCCACCTGATGAGGCCAGCGATGCTGCTAAGAACTATTACCTGAAGAGGCACACAGGTTATATCTTGCTTTATTTGATGTGTTTAGTTTCAAATATGTTACAATATTCGGAAACAAAAATTTGCAACCACTAAACTGTCGTTATTTTTAGAAACGAATGTCAGGGCAGACACGCGTGATCTCGAGCTTACAACCTTTATCGAACTCTTTCCCGAGGGACGCGGAGGACTGTCAGAGGAGCGAGTGACGCCCATCTACGAGACTAGGCTATTTCATGCTCGCCTTGATGAGGTCGACAGGAGCATGGCCACCAATTCCATCTATCTCTTTTTTGAGGTGAACAGAAAGGTAGGCATTTCACTGCCATGCACAGAATACTTATCTACATAAAACCAAACTTTTCTCGTATTTATGTATTCTGGTATTGTAGGATGTGATGCTGATCAACAGCACTGTGAGCATCCAAGCACGCAAGAGCTTCAAAAGCTCCACCCTGACAACGATGCTCACAAACAAAAGGAGCTTTCTGATGCCCTCTCTCAGCGCTTCCCCACCATCTGCGGGTCAGAGGCCTACTGGCAGTAGAGGAGACTAGAGCTGGACGCCCTGATGTGGTAGGTGTGCCATTCACACATTGTTGTAATCAGCTTTTAGTTGACGCGTGATATATACGCTTTCCAGCCTGAGAGTACTTCCCAACGCGTTCCTCACGCTTAACCCAGCCGAGTGGGACTGGGTGGAGCTGCGTGCCATCTATCTTCGAAGACACCCCGACAAGGCACACCTCACGGCTAGTGAGCTCGCCAACCACGACCCTGTAGTTTTTGTTAAATTCTACGGCAGAAGGGTCAAAGCGTTTTTCAAGATCCTGCTTTTCGGAGAGAGAGGCCCTCTCTAAAAGATCCAGCACTACTGGTACCGCTATGAATATCAACAGCAAGGAGCCCCTCACTGTCACTGCCTCTTGTGGGTTGAAGGAGCACCAAGGCTTACTGGAGACAAAGCATCAGAGAAGGCTGTCGAAGAGTGGATTGATTCCTTCGTTACCTGTCGCGTTCCGGATCCTGTCGAGGAAACCGAGCTTTACAATCTAGTTGACACGTATCAGCGCCACACCTGTCGAGGTCTGTTATTTTATTCATTTATTGTTCTCATTATGGGTTTGCCCTGGGGGTGAGAACCGTTCGGTAGTTTTCATATGGGTGGGGAGTGGTGTCGCTTAAAGGCATCGTACGCGTTGAAAACGCCTCACCTTTCTTTGTTTTCATTCCCTTAGCTCGGCCTAACTTGCCCCCGATCCGTCAAAAATACACCACATCGGAAATAGGGATCTGATGTGAAGCATTTCACCGAATTTCACCAGTAATCTACTACGAATCGGCCGCCATGACTCGCGACTGAAGAAACTGCTTGCAATCTCGCGTAACTGTTAAAGGTAGTGGTCACGATGAAAAACGTTATTGAAAAAACTAGACAAATAAGCTTAGATCAAAAACAGCTGAAAAACCAAGAAGGTAGCGCGGTGAAAAACGGGCTAGATTTAGAGTTTCTAGGGCCCAAAGAAGCCAGTTCGCGCACACGTGCATAGCGCCGACCAAAAAGATAGCAGTCTCATACCGAGCTGTCAAAAATCACCGACATTCAGAGGAAGAAATAAATGCAAATTCACCTAATGAAAACAGTTGAGCAATGAAAGAAAGCACTCCAGTCAATGTTTTTGACTAGATGTGTACATAAATCCGAAGGTTCATTAATTAAAATTTATTTCAATTTCAAGCCAGTTGATGTTCTTGATATAAGAGGTCATCGATGCCCATGATGTGGAGTGGGCTCGTCCACCATCAAAAGAGAAGAAAGTTCAGGCTTCAAATTTGACCCAGAACAGTGGTTTTCCGCAATTTTTCTTATAGGTCCTACTACTCGAGACCCAGAAAAGCGTTTAGAGAGAAAAAGACGACAATCATACTTGATCGCGACCACTGCCTTTAATAGATCGAAATGGCGGGAATTCAAGTAACGTGTCAACTACTTTTAATTCTGTATTTTTTCAAGTCTGAGTTTTTGAGCACATCTTTTACCATTTCGATTCGTGTGAGGAATATGTCGACTCAAAAACGTGAGAAAATAGAGTATGGTTCTCTGGATGTACGATGCCTTGAAGGCAGTGTTCACGATAAATTTCACTTCCGATATCTCCACGGTTTACGGAAGGTCTGGTGCCCTTTATAGCGTGGCAGGCTAAAACGAACTCGAAAGCTGCGTTTTTGAGCCAAAATAGGCCCTTCCTTGTTTATGTTGAATTTTTAGCAAGGAGGAATTGACCGCTGTGGAGGATGCCTAAGAGTGCAATCAGGCGATCGGCTCACTTATCAGCCCTTCCATGACTTGATCATTCGTGTAATCTGAGTGTTCATTTACTCACATCGAGGGGTCAGATCTGGAGCACGAGTCGGTTTTGAAACACCAAAACGCTTGTTTGCAGCCGTTATTTTGACACTCCTGGCTCGTTTTCTACCGTTTTTTCGACACTGTGAGCCTTGGATCCTTCTCGCCTGTCATTTCGTAGCGGAAAGTCACCGAGAATGATCATCGTGAACGCTGCCTTTAAAACATTTACGATGTTGGGAGACGTGCAAATGTGATTTTTAGAATATGAGTTCGAAAACGAAACTTTGGCGTGGTTGTACAAAGCGAAGAAATTCATGTTCCAACCGTTGGGGCTCGTAGATACGCTGATAACCTGCACAATGTCCCGTTTGACTCTGTCGGAGACGCTGCTATGCTATTTTTATCGAAGGGAGCGAGCGTTCGTTATTGAGAAAGCAAAATGTTGGAACTTCAGAACTAACACCGAGATCATAGCAGCGTAGCAGCTTCCTAGATATATGACGCTAGTCATATTACTATTCACTCGTGCCTATACAATCAGGTGAATATGTTCTGGTTGCTAAAAATCAATAGTACAGCTTCGTGCAAGAGGACCAAGAGGTACCATAAAAAAGTGGTAACAATATGTCGTTATGGTTTCCCGAAGCAAGTGGTCGAGAAGACGAGGATCAATGTGTGCAGCGAAGGGATCAGTAAGCCTGGAGTAGACGGAATTAAGTCTTATAGTCGTAAAAGGACTGCTCGAGACAGGTGAACTTCCCTTTCTTTCGATTTCACTGTTTTATTGATCATCGCTCATAACCTTCGTTCGTTAGGGCGATCAATGCGTACAATCCCGCTATACTTCTTGCTTGGAGAGGTAACATAGACCTGCAATTTATCATAGGGAAGGCTGACAAGACCACGACCTACGTCACGAAGTACGCCACAAAAGGAGAGAAGAAGGCCGTTAGTGGTCCGTTTGTTTTAGCAGATAATTGAAATGGGCAACGATGTCTAGGGGCCATATCTAAATACTAGACATCGGCACGTTCTCGAACATGATGTTAAAGGATGATCTCTTCCGCTTCGGTCACGACATGCTTTGGAGTAGGGACATGTCCGTTCTCGAGGCTGCCGCTCGTCTCGCAGGAATCCCATCTTTCCACTGTGACTCCTCCTTCATGTTCATTAACTTGAATGGCCCGAAGAGCGTGTCCGCATGCTGAAGAGCAGGGCACAGATGGAGGCAGACCCTGAGGAACCCGCGACAATGCCGAACCAGCTGGACGTCTACTACCCAGCTCGCCCGGACCAACTCGAACAAGTCTCGCTCCTGGCCTTCGTTCGCTGTTTCGAGTAAGATGAGTTATTTTTATGAAATAAGACCAATGTGCGTAACGTTTGTTTTCCAGAGTGATATCTGCGACCAAGAACCGTGGCAGCAATGGAAGGCAGGACGCGGCTGAAGAGAGTGATGACGGCAACGACGACGAAAGTCCTGCAGAAGATTCCGAGGATGAGCAAGAAGGGATTGAGCACGAGAACTTAGATTATCGGGTAATCAATTTATACTTTTCAATTCTAATTGATTCTATACCGCAACATTGATAACATTACAAGTTTGAAGATGTATTCCAGGTCTGTGAAGACGGATATCACGATACTGATCCGTCTAGTCCGTTCTTCGTGTTTCCGATGGGAGTCGTTTTTGCTCTGAAGATTAAGGGGAAAAGCATCAAGGCTCGCGGAGAGCCGATTGTTCCCCGTCTCTCTTCCGAACCCTCAGTTCGATCCTGAAAAGAGAGAAACATTTCTGAGATGATGCTGCGCGCAGTGAAGCCTTGGCGCAACGAGCGTGAAGAAATTAAGTGATCCCCCGATAACTCCCTCACCGATCAGCTCAAGACATACCTCTCGCACGCAGTAACCAATGCTTGCCTTGATATCGACACGTACATGTTAGTTAATCTATTCTTATTTGTGTATCTTATATCTATTTCGATGACCTAAACACATTTTTTCTGTTGTCGTGGTTATCTTCATAATTGGATCCTTTATTGCAGTGATCGCGTCATGAATGTCAAAATGTCTAAGCTCTTTCTTTCTGAGCATTTTCTGAAGACGAAAGAGGCTGAAAAAGAGCTGGGTATTGAGGACGTCGATCCACTGGCGCTTCCCTCCGTTGTCTTTGACGCCGACGATCACTCCCGTATGGTAATTTCGCTCAACGAAGGTCAAGGGGTCGTTTACCATCAGATTCTCAACAACATCAGCAGTGGATCGAATTATCCCATCATTTTCAGTGGAACCGGTTAGTGCACCATTAGTTTTATGATAGGTGTTGTTTTAAATGCATCAAGTTGCAAATCTACAAGAGTTATCAAATGATACTCTTCAGCCGGCACTGGGAAGTCGCACGTTATCAAACTAGCGACCCAGCAAGTAACCCTGGAGCATGGGCAGGGATCGGTGGTGCTGGCAGCGTCGACTGGTCTGGCTGCCCTCAACATGAACGGTGTGACTGTTCACTCCGCCTTTGGCATCGACGTGCAGAAAGGGCACGAGGACAACTTGAGGGAACTCAATGGCGTCCCGCTGCAATCAAGGAGAGCAGTATTTAAGAATGTCAAGCTCATCATCGCTGATGAGATCGGCATGGTTTCCAACGTGCTCCTCGTTAAAGGCAGTGGTCGCGCTCAATTATGCTCGTCTTCTTTTCCTCTCTAAACCCTTTTCTGGGTATAGAGTAGTAGAACTTATGAGAAAAATTTGCGAAAAAAACGCTGTTCAGGGCCAAATTTGAAGCCTGAACTTTCTTGTCTTTGATGGTGGACGAGCTCACCCCACATCATCGGCATCGATGATCTCTAATATCAAGAATCTCAGCTGGCTTGAAATTGAATTTCAATCAATGAACCTTCGGATTTATGTACACATCTAGTCAAAAACATTGATTGAAGTGCTTGCTTTCATTGTTCACCTGTTTTATTAAATAAATTCGCATTTATTTCTTCCTCTGAGTGTCGATGATTTTCGACTGCTTGGCATGAGACTGTGATCTTTCTGTGCACGTGTGCACGAAATGGAAATTTAAGGTCCTAATAACTCTAATTCTAGCCCGTTTTTCGCCGCGCTACCTTCATAGTTTTTGAGCTGTTTTTGATCTGAGCTGATTTTTGTAGTTTTTTCGATTACGTTTTTCATCGTGACCACTGCCTTTAAGATACATCACAGGCTGGTCACCATTAGTGGTAATCGCGGTGCGTATTGTATCATGTTTAGTTTCGCACTATTTCTCATTTTGCTTATTAATCATTAACGCATTATACAGCTTTGTTTGGCAGAGTCATGGTGGTGGTTTTCGGAGATTTCCATCAGCTTCCCCCCATCAAGGCCTCTCCAGTCTTTATGACGGTCCCCACCCAGATGCTCCGACGCATTTTTGGTGCACCAACTGGGCAACTCAACCTGTGGGAGCGATTCCAGTACAGGTCCGCTAACAACTTATGTGGATAAACAAATTTCAAGCAATTTCTATGGTTTGGTGATTACAGGGAGCTGACGCAGAACATGCGTCAGAGAGATGACCTATCCTTCGCGGAGATGATGGGGCGGATCAGGCGTGGCTGTCCCTCGGTGGAAGACCTTGAGCTGTTTTTTTCTCGCTTCATTACGGCTAACGGAGGTCCCTTCCTTCCTGATTCCACGCTTTATTTCCAATACAGCTTCTAACTTTAGCTATCACTTGAAAATGTTTAGACCGTTCGCTCTCAAGCCCCCCGGAGAGTGCCACACTCGGAGAGACGCTGGCCAAGTTTTTCACGTTGGGGCAGAAGGACAATAACACCGTAGCCATTTCTTGCACGAACAACAAGGTGGACAAATTCAACGACGCTGTCACCGGACTTTCATTCCGAGACACAGAGAAAACGACCATTTTCGCTGTTGACTCGGCATCGCGCAGGAAAAAGAGAATGTTAGCTGTTAGCACCTAGGGATGTTGTCTATTGAAAAAATAATTCTCTCATGATTAGATTTTTTCATTGCAGTGGCCGTCTCGACAAACCCAATCTGGAAAGATCACTGCGCCGAGTAGACCCGCAAAAAGCTAACTTCGTTGCCATCGATCCCAATCCGGATCCTCAAGGACAGAATGTGGCTTAGGCCAACGAGGCAGGAGGACTCCCACCGATTCTTACCGTAGCCAAAGGATCGAGGGTTATGCTGAGGTGAGCAATTTTCTGCTTAGGTGCATATGCGGTGAAAGTCAGCGTTCTTAAAGGCAGTGTCCACGATAAAAATCGTTTTCGAGTTTCCACTAAAAGACGAAGGTTTAGAGTCTGACTGTTTCATCAGTGAAGAAAGAATCACGAAAAACGCTGCGAAACATCCAGAATCAGCTCTTCTTTTTGAAAGCCACATTTCAATGGTGGATCAGTTGCGCGGGCATGGACCTGAAGTAGACAGCGTGCAAATGCGCCCCAATGCTAAAACTCAGCCGCGCCCGCGCTCCAATGCTAATGTAGAAGCGGACCAAACTGTTTCTCGGAAAACTCGACCGCGAGCGGAAGGGCTAGCGCGAGCGAACTTCGGAGCCGTATGGAGCTTTTTTGGACTCGTTTTCGTTCGTTATTTCGACCCCAGGGCTGCAATGAGACCCTGAACTTTTGATTTCGGGCCAAAAACCGAGGACGAAATTTATCGTGGACACTGCCTTTAAGGAGAAATGTCGATCAAGGCAGAGGACTAGTGAATGGCTCCATGGGAGTCGTGACGAGCATTGGCTTCGATGAGGCAAGAGAAGTCGAAGAGATTCGGGTTAGCTAGTGTTTTGTCATCAGAGCATCAGAGTCCTACAACTTCTTTCACGGTTGTGATTCTTTCAATTGCAGGTTCTGTTTGGCGAGAGAGAGGAGGCTGTCGTCAAAGTCTCTGTTGACTTCGACGACAGGTACGGGACAACATCATAACCCGTACCCAGTTTCCTCTCGTCGCTGCATACGGGATCACGGTCTATAAGAGCCAAGGGCTCTCGCTAGACACGATCATGGTGGACCTCCAAGACGCGTTCTCTCCAGAAATGGGGTCGGTGCAGCGGTTATGGTTATGATTTGCGTTTTTTGAAATCACCGCTCTTCACAAACTCGGCCTTATAAACATGTGTGTTTGATGTTTCAGCTACGTGGCCCTCTCCCGCATTCGGAAACTTGGAGGGCTTCATATAATTGGCCAGACCTTAAGGCGTTCGTTGCAAGCGAAACATCTGAGTTGGAGTACGTTTGGCTTCGGGCACTGAACTCAGATACAGAACGCCTCCCTTTCAATACCTTGCCTGTTCAGCTGAGGAAGGCCCAACGAAGGTTAGCATCAGTTCTTCATTCACTGCTGCTTCAAGTTCAATTCTCTATAATTCGTTTTACTGTTCCGAGCAATAGACGAGTATTTCAGAAAGAGAACAACCAGCCCGTCTCTGAATGAGCTCGGCGCTTCTCATCGTCGCAGCCGTCAAGAGACCTCTCTCTTCTTCAATGCCAACGAGAGTACCACTGCGAACAAGAGATATCGAACAGATGCGATGGAGATTGCTTATGCGACAGTGCGACCAACTCTGCAGTCCAGTGTCTGAGAAACCTGAAGGACCTTCCTAGCACAATTCATCCGGACGCTCAGCAGTCTGAAGAAGAGAGGGCCGCCCTGGTGGAGCTCGGCAACGTTTTGAGGAGATGGAGAGGAAAGGGTAGCACATTGGCATTGCAGGTTATGTTGAATGAAGTTGCGCACGGGCTCTTCGATCTGCATCAGCAAAACTGCGCTGCCGAACTTCTGCACTTCCTAGTCGGCCAGCTCTTCCCTGCAAATCTCAGAGAGCAGTTTGCCACTGTCTACTCCTCCAAGAGTAAATGCCAGATTTGCAGCCACGTAGAGTTCACCGCCGCCTGTTGCACCGAATGCCGCAATGATCTTCGATTGTTGATGGCTCTGAGTCACTTGTTTGGGAAATTCTTCTCATCATGCCAAATCGAATTTTAATGATCAATAACATAGATTTTTTCACATGTTGCACAAAATGCGACAATGAGTGCTAATTTTTGTGGTTTTGGTTTATAAGTTTTAAAATTGTACTCATACGACAATATGGTCTGTTAGATGTTTCATCATTTCGAAATGGAAATCTTTGAGCGAAATTGAAGTCAGAAAGGGAACCTTCGGGAAAAATATGTTAAATTTCTAGAAATTTAGCTTCCTGGCAAAAGTAACGATTTGGTGATGGTCAAAAAAAGTTTCAAAAATGTCTTGAAATATTTTAAAAAATGATTTGGCGAAAAATAGCCTGGAGTAATTAAAAAGTTAGGAAATGAAGTGAAATAACCAAAAATACGATTTCGAGATCGATCACTTCTCAAGCTTTTCCGTTTAACTCATCAAAACGAAATCAAGCGCGATATAAATTAGAGCGTTGCGTTCACCTAGCTTGACCTATGCTGATTCCCTTATTACAGCTTTCAAAAATGGCTAAGTGTCTCCGTTGCGCGCTTGATTTCGTTTTGATGAGTTTAACGGAGAAGCTTGAGAAATGACCAAATCATATTTTTGGTTATTTCACTTCATTTCCTAACTTTTTTATTACTCCAGGCGGTTTTAAGCCAAATCATTTTTTAAAAATATTTCAAGACATTTTTGAAACTTTTTTTTGACCATTACCAAATCGTTACTTTTGCCAGGAAGCTAAATTTTCAGAAATCTTAAATTTTGGGATTATTCGCTATATTGATTAAGTGGTCCCCGAGTAGAACTGAAATGACGAAGAAATCGAGAAAAACGCACCAGAAGTACACGAAATCCTCAAGTATCACCCCGCCTCTTGAGTATCACTGGAAGTTTTTGTTTTATGTGAAAAACCCGGAGACGAAAATCATCGTGAACACTGCCTTTAACCCTCAATCTATTGGCGTACCTTTGATGACTCCGGTCTTTCGCCTCAAGGGCAATCCTGCTACAAATCGCGGTTCACGGTTTTTTCTGTTTTCTGCCAAATTTTGCCTATTTTAACAGAAAACAGAAAGAAATGGTCAAAAATGGGCAGAAAACAGAAAACAGAAAATTCCGCACATCCCTGGTTGGGACGCAGCGGGACTCAGGGGATTCAGTCGGTGCATTGGCCCCGCCCTTGTACGCATGAGAACCATCAGTATCGACCGGGGGATTGCGGTCGCAAGAAAACTGTCGCAGTCGGACTCAGTGGGTTCATTTTTTCGCACCCGTCTCCCACGAATTCGGTGCGTAACGCCCCGGTGGATCCCAGTAGATCCACCGACTCTGACAGGGGCCCACCCACGAAACCTCTGGCAAACACATATAAGCCACGCCTAAACATCCACCAACTAGACATATCGGTCTCATTTTGGTTTGAAAAGTGAAGTTCTAAGCTGTCAGAACGCCCGCGAGTGGATGAATGAGAAATCGATGTGTTTTCATGTAAAAAACATTTACTTAAACCTCAATGTTGCTCATAGTCGGATGAAAAAAACTACTATTTATTTGAAAAGTCGAATATTGGAAAAAGTGCGATATCCGAATATAGTCGAAAAGTCAAATATTCGAAAAGGTGCGATATCCTACTATAGTTGAAAAGTTCAATATTCGAAAAGTGTGATATCCGACTATAGTCGAAAAGTCGAATATTCGAAAAAGTGCGCTATCCGACCATAGTCGAAACGCTGAATATTCGAAAAAGTGCGATATCCGACTGTATTCGAAATGAATTTCATTTGGAACAAGTGTAGTGTCCAGAGCGCCGGGGAAGATGTGCGGCACTCATCAGAGAATGCGCGTATAGCTTAAAAAAGAAATCCCATTCCTCTTGCTGAAGTAGCACACAGCAAGAAAGGTTGTTGGAAGTATTACTTTGAAGAAATGGCATACATCATGTTGGAAAGGGGAATGAATCCTTAATTTCTGAAAGTTGGGCTCCGCAGAAAAGGTCAAGGATTTGGCATTGCTCTAAAATGTCGTGAAATTGTTCCATTAGATTTGGCTATCAAACTGATTTCCTAAACGTAGTGAAATCGGTTAATCTATTTGGCTGTTGTTGGTATATGAAGATAACATAATCATTAAATGTAGTGAAGTTGTTGTAAACGGATTTGGCAGGAGCTCTATGAATTATCACAGTCAAATCACGCGTCAGAAGGTCCTCTGGCGAGCGAATGAAGAGAAAAAAATAATCCTCAGCCAACAATGCTGAACGAAACGTGGCCTTCTGGGCAAGAAATGAGGTTTTCGAATGTTATTCTGCCTTTTCAGTGTAGCTCCCACTAAGGTACCAGACCTTCCCTCACCGATTAGATAAAAAATCATGAAAAAGAAATCTAACGCAATTTATTCGCTACTGGCGGTATGTCTTCGTGTCCTCAACGCTTTCACGGTTCACATTGTATGGAAACGTTTTTGTTGCTGGACTTATTCTTGTTCTCATTTGATTCAATATGCGCTCCAAGCAAAACCCCTTCTGGCGCGTGATTTGACTGTGGTAATTCATAGAGCTCCTGCCAAATCTGTTTGCAACAATTTCACTACATTTAATGATTATGTTATCTGCATATACCAACAACAGCCAAATCGATTCAATAATGTCACTACATTCAGGAAATCAGTTTGATAGCCAAATCCAATGGAACAATTTCACGACATTTTAGAGCAATGCCAAATCCTTGACCTTTTCTGCGGGGCCTAACTTTCAGAAATTTCACAACTTCTTCCAAGTGTTTCCTTTCTACAATATCGTCAAGCTCTAAAAGTCAAGTTGTTGTTTTTTTCGAAAACATAGTGGTAGAAATGAAGAAACAACCGCTCCGCTGCTAAGACTGCAAGATAATAGTTGCAACGCGGCTCCCTACAAATAAGATACATACAAGGTATATACTTTTTGAATTTAAAAGTCGAAAAAATGAAGAAATGAATTTTAAAATGACTAAGGCTACCAGTCAAAGTATTTCCATAGAGCTCTTATAAAACCAAAGATTGATAGCCCAGTATCAGGCATCTTTTATCAGAGTTTTTCATCATTTCTATGAGTAAATCTTGGGTGGCCCCACCACGTCTAGGATAGACCAAGGGTCAGCCGCTCTAGCCAAACTTTACCTGTTCATGCTGATGTGGCTCGTCTGCGCCGGCCCATATGTCTGATTCGGAACAAGAACGATAGTTAAAGGCAGTGTTCACGATAAATTTCTTTTCCGATATCTCCACGGTTTACGGAAGTTCTTGTGCCATATATAGCAAGGCATGCTTAAACAGGACACGAAAGACGCGTTTTCGAGCCAAAATAGGCTCTCCCTTGTTTACGTTGATTTTTGAGCGTGGAGGAATTGACCGCTAGAAGGATGATACCTATCAGTGCAATGAAGCAAACAGCTCACTTATCAACACTTTCTTCACTTGATCATTCCTATAATCTGAGTCTTCATTTGTTCCTTTCAAGGGGCGGATCTGGGGCACGGGGCTTGTCTGGGGCACCAAAACGCTTGTTTGCAGCCGTTATTTTGCCACTCCTGGCTCGTTTTCTACCGTTCTTTCGACACTGGGAGCCTAGGTTCCTTCTCGTCTATCTATTCGCTGTGGGAAGTCAAAGAGGATGATCATCGTGAACGCTGCCTTTAAGTGCGCCAGAAGAGGACTACCGTAATCGTAGGAATGATGTTATTCGGCTCTCGTAAACAAATCTGATGATTCCCAATTGATCAAGAGTAAAGTATAAAAGAAGTGAAGAGCGGTCTGTCTTCAATCACACACCGTCCTCCAGAGGTCAGCAATTGAGGATCTGCCTGGACCACAAAGCAGGAAAACAGCACCACCGGTGGTCAAGATGTAGCGAGTTCGGAGTCAGAACTTAGAAAATTTTAGAGCCAACTTGAGTGAGATTATGGTAGCCCTGTTCCGGCGCACCTAACTATCGTTCTTGTTGATTCGGAGGCATGGCTTGCATACGGTGTCCTAAACATTAAACTGGGGTCCTGCACAGGTTCCATGATGTCCTGCACACTCCTACTAAGGTCCTGCACATACACTGCGTTTCATAACTATAGGACCACCCAAGAATTTCGAATTTCCGGGCTCGCCGTACATCTCGGTGGTCTGTGGGCGTTACCATCGGAATCGTCATCTTTCAAAACCCTGATAAAAATCCTGCCCATCCATGATTTTTTATTAGGTTCCCGTGAATGATAGACAGAATTGTGACCGTTTCAAAACTATAGGTCCATCGAAGGAAAATTCCCTTTTCTTTGCTAATACAAATGAGACTGGAAAACAGAGGTTATATACGGACTTCCCCAACGTCGTGCATGGTATGTCTGGTGGGAATCGCCTGTCTTCGGTTGAACAATCTCAAACGGAAGCGCTCAACGCGGCTGGATGGTCGAGAAGGAGGATTGCGGAGCATCTTGGACGATCGCAGAATTGTATCAACAACTACATACGGGATCCTGAGCGATATCGGAAGAAGAACCCTGGAGGGTGTCCGGGGCTGCTTTTGGAGCATGATGAAATAAGAATCGGACGCCTTCCTTTGAATTCGACAATGAGTCTCAACTGCTTGCGCAGCGAACTTTCGCTTTTGACGAGCAAAAGTACGGTTTGAAGGGCAGTTCAGTCGCAAGAAAACCTCAGTAGGAAATTAATGAAGCTCGTACCAAGACTGACGGAACGGAACAAGGCGACCCGCCTCCAGTTTGCTACCCAAAACATCACAAGGGATTGGTCAAAGGTAAGGCGATTTTGCTCATACGCTGCTCCGTGGCCCCAATTATCCCAAACGCTTCATGTTATCTGGAGCGACAAAAAAAAGTTCAATCTAGACAGACCTGATGGTGGAAGAGGTTACTGGCGTGATCTAAGCGAGCCACTGCGTGTCTTATCCCGACGAAACTTCGGTGGTGGATGGTTCATGGTTTGGGGTGCATTCTAAGAATCTGGTCAACTCGAGCTTGCATTCGTTTCGTGCCGTATGGACTTCGAGGACTACCAGAAGGTTTTAAAGGATAGTCTTCTGCCGTTTGTCCCAAGGCATCGACGCCAGGCCTTCACTTTTATGCACGACAACGCTGCTATCCATGCTAGTCGGTCGACGTCAGCATGGGTTGCAAGTAGCAAAATAGAGGTTCTCCGTTGGCCCGCGTGTTCACCTGATCTAAACCCTATGGAGAACCTCTGGACCATCATTGTGCACAAGATTTACAGTGACGCTAATCAGTACGCGACAATCGACGAGCTGAAGGAGTCGATCGCCAACGCCTGGGTATCAGTGGAACCCACCGTGATCAAAAATCTGGTCCAAAGCATGTCGAAGCGATTATTTGAAGTTATTTTGAAACAAGGAGGACAGACAAGTTACTAGATCGTTGATTTTTGTTGGTTGTCGTAATAAAACTTTGATTTCATTTAGTGGACCTGTAGTTTTGAAACGGGTGTTTTTAAATCTTTGAGCTCTTAAATTCGTACCAAATCTGAAATTGCGTCTACGGTTCTTCATAGAAGTTTTCGAGGACGCTGATTTTGTAGGTGACCACTGCAGAACATTTGAGTTAGAGCGAACCACAAAATTACGGAATTTGTAGGTGGACCTATAGATATGAAACGCAGTGTATTCTTTGACGCCCTGCACACCCCTAGTGGGGTCCTGCACACTTTTACTAAGGTCGTACACACATTCCATGACGTCCTGCTCATCCCTACTGGGGTCCTGCACACGTTCCATGATATCCTGCACACTCCTACTGAGGTCCTGCACACGTTCCATGATTTTCTGCACACTGCTACTGAGGTCCTGCACACATTTTACGACGTCCTGCACACCCCTATTGGAGTCATGCACAGGTCCTATGATGTCCTGCACACCCCTACTGGAGTCCTGCACAGGTTCTATGATGTCCTGCACACTCCTACTAAGGTCCTACGTACATTCTGCGACGTCCTGTACACCCCTATTGGGGTCCTGCACAGGTCCCGTAATGTCCTGCACACTCCTGAGGTCCTGCACACATTCTACGACGTCCTGCACACCCTTACTGGGGTCCTGCACAGGTCCCATGATGTCCTGCACACTCCTACTAAGGTCCTGCACACTCCTACTGAGGTCCTGCACACTTTCCACGACGTCCTACACATCCCTTCTGGGGTCCTGCATATGTTCCATGATGTCCTGCACACTCCTACTGAGGTCCTGCACACATTCGACGAAGTCCTGCACACCCCTACTGGGGTGCTGCACAGGTTCCATGATGTCCTGCCCACTCCTACTAAGGTCCTGCACACATTCTACGACGTCCTGCACACCCCTACTGGAGTGCTGCACAGGTTCCATGATGTCCTGCACACTCCTACTGAGGTCCTGCACACTCCTAATAAGGTCCTGCACACGTTCCATGATGTCCTGCACACTCCTACTGAGGTCCTGCACACTTTCCAAGACGTCCTACACATCCGTACTGGGGTCCTGCATATGTTCCATGATGTCCTGCACACTCCTACTGAGGTCCTGCACACATTCGACGACGTACTGCACACCCCTACTAGGGTGCTGCACAGGTTCCATGATGTCCTGCCCACTCCTACTGAGGTCCTGCACACATTCTACGACGTCCTGCACACCCCTACTGAGGTCCTGCTGTAGTTCGATGACGTCCTGCATACTCGTACTGCGGTCTCGCAAAGTCAACCGACACTTCAGCACACCCTGCGACGCCTTCTTATCGATGGTGCGCATGGAAAGAATACGCGCCGCGCTCAAGAACATCAATCCCGCGCAGCGTCCTCTTCCGAGCCGGACGTTTAAAATATACCACTCTAGAGAGCAAGGTATTTATATGGAGTCTAAGAAAACAATGACTGATAACGAAAAACCCAGAGGCCGGTTTCCGAGTCTGAACCGCCGGTTAGGGGCCCAGAAGTCATTATGGTAAGTTCTGCCAATTATTTTCGGCATTCCCGTGGCCGATTTCCTCTAGTCACAAGTTTTCGAGCGATTTGGTCCACGCCTTCGAAAAAAATGAAATTCGACGGACGGCGGTGGAGGCGGAGGCGGAGGCGGAGGTGGAGGTGAAGGCGGAGGCGGAGGCGGAGGCGGAGGCGGAGGCGGAGGCGGAGGCGGAGGCGGAGGCGGAGGCGGAGGCGGAGGCGGAGGCGGAGGCGGAGGCGGAGGCGGAGGCGGAGGCGGAGGCGGAGGCGGAGGCGGAGGCGGAGGCGGAGGCGGAGGCGGAGGCGGAGGCGGAGGCGGAGGCGGAGGCGGAGGCGGAGGCGGAGGCGGAGGCGGAGGCGGAGGCGGAGGCGGAGGCGGAGGCGGAGGCGGAGAGCGGAGGCGGAGGCAGAGAGCGGAGGTGGAGGTGGAGGCGGAGGCGGAGGCGGAGGCAGAGAGGCGGAGAGCGGAGGCGGAGGCGGAGGCGGAGGCGGAGGCGGAGGCGGAGGCGGAGGCGGAGGCAGAGGTGGAGGCGGAGGTGGAGGCGGAAGTGGAGGTGAAGCGGAGGCGGAGGCGGAGGCGGAGGCGGAGGCGGAGGCGGAGGCGGAGGCGGAGGCGGAGGCGGAGGCGGAGGCGGAGGTGGAGGTGGAGGCGGAGGCGGAGGCGGAGGCGGAGGCGGAGGCGGAGGTGGAGGTGGAGGTGGAGGCGGAGGCGGAGGCGGAGGCGGAGGTGGAGTTGGAGGCGGAGGCGGGGGTGGAGGCGGAGGGGGAGGCGGCAGAGAGCGGAGGCGGAGGCAGAGGTGGAGGCGGAGGTGGAGGCGGAAGTGGAGGTGAAGGCGGAGGCGGAGGCGGAGGCGGAGGCGGAGGCGGAGGCGGAGGCGGAGGTGGAGGCGGAGGCGGAGGTGGAGGCGGAGGCGGAGGCGGAGGCGGAGGCGGAGCCGGAGGCGGAGGCGGAGGTGGAAGCGGAGGCGGAGCCGGAGGCGGAGGCGGAGAGCGGAGAGGCAGAGGCGGTATACTTAGTATCCGAATCTCTCCATTTCGGATATCCGACCGGATATCCGAGATTCGGATAATCCGATATCCGAAAATTGGAAAACACGCATTATCTGAATCGAGCCAATATCCGGGGAAATTTAAAATCGGCATTATCTGAATCGAACCATTATCCGGAGGGTCGAAAATACGGATAAAATCGGATAAAAACGGATAAAACGGATAAAAATCGGATAAAAACGGATAAAATTTGCGTAAAGTCGGATAAAACGGATAAAAATTGCGTAAAATCGGATAAAACGGATAAAAATCGGATAAAATCGGATAAAACGGATAAAAATCGGATAAAAACCGGATAAAACGGATAAAATTTGCGTAAAATCGGGTAAAACCGGATAAATCGGTTCATTTTAGGTTGAATGTAGTAAACCGGTCAAATTGAATGTAGTAAACCGGTCCATTTTTATATCAACTATTTGACTCACTTTTGTTTCCTCATTCGTGTAATTTATGTATTAGGGTGAGTCATAAGTTCTTGGAATTTTTCAAGAATTCGCGAATAGATCAAATGCCACTCGTGCGCTGTTGTTTGCTAGGTAGATCAAACCTCGTTAATCAATACCTGCCAGCCCCCGAAACGCCATTCGTGGCTCAGTAAAATGTCGGAAAAAGAGCACGCTCGCGTAGTGATTCTTCACTACCTCGAAAGAGGTTTCACAGCTGCTCAAACTGTTAAGGAAATAAGGGCCAACGAAGGAAGGTATCGAATTGCTGCCAGTACTGTGTACAACTGGTATCAAAAGTTTCGCTCCGGCAGCTGCTCTCTAAAGGACAAGCCGAGATGTGGAAGGCCACGAATTCACGACCCCACGTTGGCGGGGAATGAGCTGGAGAAAACCCGCACCTTCACAGCAGAGGTCTCGCCCAGCTTACAGGGAGTTCGCAGTCGACCGCAGTTCGCCAGCTACACAATATGGGACTGAGACCGAAAAAGCTGTCCGTGATTCCTCACACTTTATCCGACACCGACAGGAATCGCAGGATGGCCACTTGTCAAGAACTACTGAAACGGCACCACAAAGGAAGTTTTTTTGGTCGCATCATTACATGTGATGAGAAGTGGTGCTACTATAACAATCCTGACCTGTCTGTGCAATGGGTTAAGCCCTTTGAGTCGCCAGATCTTGTGCAACGTCGGGATATCCACGGAAAAAGAGTCTACTGACCGTTTTTGGTCCACTGATGGAGTTGTGTTCTGGAAATTACTTCCGCCAGGAAAGACTATAGATGCTGACTACGTCTGCCAAGAACTAGAGGAAATGGTCATCAACGCGGAGAAGAATGGGCGAAAACGTGACCAGATCCTACTGCTCTGGGACAACTGCCGCCCACACATAGCGAAAAAAACTCAAGAAAAATTGAAGGAGCTGCAGTTGGAAACTCTCCCTCATCCAGCCTTCAGTCCAGATATTGCTCCATCGGACTACCATTTATTCAGAAGCCTCGAACACTGGTTGAGGGGAAAGCAGCTTAAAGGCAATGTTCACGAAGAAAAAGTTGCGCGTTTTTTTTGGCCAAAACGTAAGCTTTGGGTCCCTATAAGAAGATGAAGAACGGAAGTGTGAAGAAAAACGACCGTGAAGTGGGTGAAAATCTCGTGGGCAGGTCAACCCATTGGACCGCTCCGCCCACGTCCTATAAAAGTTACCCTGAATTCGTGGGTAAATGAGCGATGGTTTTCGATCAAAAGCCCCGTTCTTCCCTTCATTCTCAACTTCTCTCTTTACTTAGGTCAGCTCGCACACATCGGCTGCAAAAAAGCGGGAGTTACAAGCCTCGGACCACTCGTCCACAGTGCTTCCTAGCTGAAATTTGAGGGGCCATAACTCCGTTTCCCGGGGGTCTTAGACGATTTCAGGGACATCATTGAAATCAGCATGGGACCGTTTTCAAGATAG